>JALHBL010001162.1:0-66638 GCA_023638675.1 Camponotus pennsylvanicus | reverse complement strand
TAATCCGCTTTACAAGTGACCAATGCGCTACACTAGGATTTTCTAGCGCTCTAGAAGCAATATTAACCGCAAAACTAATATCTGGTCTGCTAATTACTTGCACGTACAGCAAGTTACCAACTGCTTCTCGATACGGAATTTCTTTTTCTATTTTACATGGATCGGATAAGTCCCAACCAGTATCAATTGGAGTAGAAACGACATTAGCATTATTCATATTAAATCTCTCCAAGATTTTTCCAATGAATTTTCCTTGATTAATAAAAATAGATCCATCAGGTAATTTAAGGATTTCCACTCCAAGGAAACTTGTTACATTTTTCGTCTCTGTTATTTTAAACTGTTTTTTCAGCTCAAGGAAAAAATCTTCTATGAGTAATTCGTTGGTTGCGGCCAGAAGTCCATCGTCTACATAAAAAGCTAATAATATCTTACCGAGTTCATTTTTAAAAATGTAGAAACAAGGATCCGCAGTGCTCCTTGAAAAACCAAAAGATTTTAAGAAACTTGTAAAATGCTGTATCCAACACCTTGGTGCTTGCTTTAATCCGTATAAATTTTTTAATAGTTTACATACGCGTGCTGTATTATCATTAAAACCCTCGGGGTGATACATATATATATCCTCCTTTAAAGACCCATACAAAAAAGCGGTTTTAATGTCAAACTGGGCAAGATTTAACCCGTCGCGAGCCACTACACTTAATAAAGTTCTCACCGTGTCAAAACGTACTACAGGGCTAAATGTTTCTTTATAATCTATCCCCTCCGTCTGAGAATAGCCCTTTATAACTAACCGAGCTTTATGTCGCTTCGTACCATCAGGATTTGGTTTAATCGTATAAACCCAACGACTCTTCAAAATCTTTTGTGCTTTTGGTTTTTCTACGAGCATCCACGTTTTATTTTCAAGCAACGAATCTATTTCGTCATGCATAGCTGCTTCCCAATTACGCTTATCATTAGAATTTATAGCCTCGCTATAATTTTCAGGCAGCACTTCAGTAAAATATGTAACTGGATTACCATAGAACTCTGTTTGTTTAATTTTATTTCTATCTCTCAACTGTCTCATATTTGAGTTGTCACCACTTGAAGACTGCATAGGTTCTGTTTCATAATCACATTGTATCTCCCTTTCTTTTTCGACTTTCCTTTTTAAATCTTTATCAGAAAGAATTCCAGAATCGCATGTATTATTTTGCTCTCCCGCACTTTTTATTTCGACTTGATTAGGAACTATTTTTTCCTTTTTGAACAAAACATCACGACTCAAAACTACATCTTTCAAGCTTGGTATATACACTCGATAACCCTTGCAGTCCTCAATGTAACCAACTACGAATCCTTTTTTTCTGCCTTTTTATCAAGTTTTCTCCGTTTCTCATTTGGTATATGAACAAAACATTCTGTTCCAAAAATTTTCAAATTATTTATATTAGCTGTCTTACCGAACCACAACTCATACGGAGTTCTTTCCGATCGTTTAGTAGGACCTGTTCTATTAATGACATACACCGCCGTATTCATAGCCTCCGCCCACAAAGACAAGGGTAAATCAGGTTTCGCATATATCATCGAACGTGCAGCTTCAACAATGATTCTGTTATTCCGTTCTGCAACGCCGTTCTGCTGTGGAGTATAAGGAACATTCACACTGTGTTTTATACCGTTGTTACTTAAGAAACTGTTAACATTTTTATTTATATATTCTTTACCGCCATCGCTGTATATTTCCCTCATACTCTCACCAAACTGATTTTCGAGCTCTTTACAAAACATCTTGAGTTTTTCAAAAACTTCTGACTTTTCTCGCAAAAAATAAATTTTTCTAAAGCCCGAAAATTCATCTTTAAAAATTAATGCGTATCGTTTACCACCGAGTGACTCCTGCTGCATGGGGCCACACACATCAGTGTGTATAACCTCTCGAACTTTCGTCGCACGTTCAACCCTATTATGAAAACTTAGCCTATGATGCTTACCGTAAGCACAGCCGTCACAGAAAAAATCTATAACTAAAACATTAATGCCCATGCTTTTTAGAAAAGTTTTAACATGTCTTTTGTCCTGATGACAAAGTCTCTCATGCCATAACTGCAAAGTATCCGCTTCATTAGTATTTGATTCTATAGTACTAACTTTACTTATAATATGACATTCTTTTGGTATCAAAACACGCAGATCGATTTTATACAAATCATCGATATCTGAGCCCGTCGCTATAACCTTTTTGTTGCGAGTTAATACAAAACGTGAGCCATAATCCGTAAGTGAAAAATCTATGCCTTTCTTAGCTGCGACCTTTACAGAAAATAAATTTCGCTTTAAGTTCGGTACATACAAGACATCTTCAATAATACCCGAAATCCATTGTCCATTTACAAGAGTCTCGATTTCAATGTTACCTCTACCGTAGGCTGGAATCTCTTCACCGTTTCCAATTCTTACCGTCAGTGGTTTTTCATATCCTTCAAAATAACTAAACCAGTCACGTCGTTGCGTCATGTGATCTGATGCGCCTGAGTCGATAACCCAGAAATCGTTTACCGCAGTACCACTGCTTCCAAAAAACGCCTGTCTGGTCGTCGCGCCTTCTTGTTCTGCAGAATTTGCTTCTTCCCGCGTCGCTATCTTCTCGCCCTTTTTTGGACAATTTCTTCTTATATGCCCCTTCGATCCACAAGAATAACAGCCCGTACAGTCCTTTTTTACATGGCCTCGCTTTCCACATGAAAAACACACGACATCTTTTTCTTTTGTCGATTGTGTTTTTTGTCTCGACTTATTCTTCGAAAACTTGTTTCGCGGCTCTGACCTTGAGAGTAGAGCAACCGTAGTCTCCTCGGAATTTTCTTGCTTTTGCAGCCGAACCTCTTCGTTCATCAATCGCATCGTCAAATTTTCGAAGGTTTTCTTCGCATCATTTTCAGAATCCCACGCACTGTGAAAGTGATTAAACTTCTGTGGAAGAACCGAGAGCGCACGTGTCAAGATCATCGAGTCCGGAATCTCACCGCCGAGGCTCTTCATTTTTGTCGCCAACTGTTCGAGCTTTGATAAATTATGCGCAACATTTTCACTGCAATCCCACTTTAACTCAAAAAACTGCTTTTGAACAAGCGATAAATTTTCGTCTGATTTTAAATCATACACCGAAGATAACTTCGTCCACATTTCCTTCGCTGTAGCGCAGTTCAACAGCAAATCCAACGGCTTCCTCTCGACTGTCGTGACGATCAATTTTCGAGCGGCTTTGTCTGCTTTCTCGAATTTCTTTAGCTTGCTCGCCGCATCTTGGTCATCGGCGCCAGGGCGAACGAGCCTGCCTTCACATACATCCAGTGTATCCTGGTCTTCTTCTAGAAGAGTGCGAATTACAAATCGCCATTGATGCCAATTTTCCTTGTCGCGAAGCTTCTCGATTTTCAAGTGCGTCGTCTCCATTATTCACTCACTACTGTCCGTTCACTTCTCAATTACGTGGCACTGGGCCCATAACCTGTTGAGGGTTACTCGAAAATACACAAGAAAAGTGAAGAAAAATTAAACTTTATTATAGAATGAAAATGGACTCAAATATGCACAGTAACAAAATACGTCTTATCGTTATCACAAGCCGAACGAGAGAAAAAGAAGAAAACGAGAGCTCATACGCACACACAGAGTCGTCGGCCGCTAGCTAGTCCATCTATCGGGAAAAAAACAAATTAACACGCTCGCAGTGCCACAAGGCCCAGCGCTCTCGCGCGAGTTTAAAATGCTGAGTTCTTACTCTAACAAGTATTATCTCGCAATGTTGTTCGGTATCTTCTCGACCTTTCGCTCTCGGCGAAAACAAAGTCGACCCTCGTGCGATCTCAAACCACACGGTAACGGACGTAAATTTTAAACAGAGATTTCGCAAATTGTACAATTCTTGCCGAGTAAGGTAAACGTCCCAATAGCCGGACATCTAACGATGCTAGTTCGATTTCGTTTAATTTTTATAAGTGCTCACGAGTTTTAATGGTCTAATTATATAACCAATTGAAAGGTAAAGTATAAGAGCTTACTATTAAGGCATAAAAGACATAAAAAGTATTTAAATTATTGTAATAATAATAAAAATGTTAAGGCGTACAAATGTACCAATATCCGGACACATGGAAATGCTTGTCCCGATTACTAAACTTCTCCGACCCAATATCCGGACACGATAATCATGCAAATAAAATGAAATAATTTTTAACGATTTTGTAGTAATAACTATAATTTATTTGTAATCTTTTTAATAAATTATATATTTAAGAATATAACTTTTTAAAATTGCAAAAATATAACCTTATAATAATTTTATAAAATAAGATAGATATTATAAAGATAATACTTAATGATTTTGTAGAGAGTATTTATTTATTTCCCTTTTCTTTCTTTAATTTTTTTTCTTCTAATAATCTTTTCTTCTCTGCTTGTTTCTTTTTCTTTTCTTCAATAATTATTTTTTTCGCAGATTGTTCTTCAGCCTTTTTTACTCTTTCTAATTCTTTTCTTGCCTTTTCCTCTTCTTTCTTCAAATGATAAGCCTGCCACTCATCTGATGTAGCCACAGTTGGTATTTTTTCAATTTTCTTTTTCTTCATATTTTTAGGTATTTTTTCTGGCCATAATAAAGCTTTTTTAAATGGTGAAGAAACCATTTCTCTCAAATCATTATTCTCTAAATCATGATCTGTATATCAGAAGGAGTTAATCAAAAGGAATAAATCAAAAGTTAAAAAGACACTTTTAATAATATTATCATATAAAGTAACTTGCCTTTCAATTCGGAGTTGTTATTCTATAAATTACTGTTTATTTCGGAGTTGCCATTTTGTAAATTGTTATTTATTTCGGTTGCCATTCTGTAAATTGTTATATATTTCGGAGTTGCTATTCTGTGAATTATTGTTTAATTCATGTATTTTAATTATATTTGAGTCATTTATTTGATTTTGAATATCTAAAAATGAAAAATATAATAAAAAATTGATTATAAAAAATTATGTGCATTAAAATTTATGGCACAAGTACATACCGTTAGGATTTAGCAAACTAATACTTACTCGACTGCAGCGTTTCAATATTTTCTGACGGCCCTTCCAATAATTTATTGCCAGTATCAAAATTACAATTTGAGTCTACATTATCTATATTTATTAAATTAATAATCTCATAATCTATACTCTCATTGTAAAGCGTTCTTGAATTTTCCACTATTTCTATTGGAATATTGATATCGTGATTATCATTTATGTTTTCTGTATTTAGAATTAAATTAGTTTCAACATTACTTTCTTCAACATCAGCTTCTTCAACATTAGTTTCTATTCCTAAATAATTAATATAATATTAATAAGGACACAAAAAACATTTTACAAAAATAATTAAAATTTTTTTACTGTGTACAGTTAGTTATCTACAATTTTATAACTTTTATTAATAACACTTATGTAAAAAATAGTTATTAATATAAATTTAGATATCGAATTTACCAGATAATCTTTTCATCATTTTCCAATACTTATACAGTCCTTTATTTTTTATATCAATAAATAAAACTGGAGATTCATGAAGCTCTGCATTGTTGAATGTACGTAAAATATCATTGCTAATGTGCTATTCAAAAAATTTCAAGTGTTTTTTACAGTCTTCTTCATAACTATTCATCTCATTAATAGAATGTTCAATCTGTTCTTCAGGCACCTCTTTTTGTTTTTTATTTTTATTGAGAATGTTATAATTTACAGCGTCTGCCGAGAAGGGCCACAAACCGCAAGTCTTGAATCCATTTTTAACTATTTCAGCTAAATTTATAGAATCCACTGCTTCTTTTAATAATGGAACAAAATTCTCTTTTCGCACACGCTGTGGAGCATTATCTAATCTCCACTTATCTACTGTCTTCTTCCAGGACTGTTTTAAAGGGTGAAATACCGATACGTCTAAGGGTTGAAGTATATGAGTTTGCATTAGGATACAGTGCTACAAGTTCAATTCCATTCTCGCGACAAAAGGCACTTAATGGCATAGTTAAGTGAGATGAGTGACCATCCACTGTGACGTGACGCCTTTTGCGCTCTGTCACAGTGACCCCGCCGGGGGGAGGAAGCGTACGGAGGGTCGTCCTTCGCACCTGAGGGGGACCCCTTATCCGATCGCGTGATATACCCTTGTATAGATTTCTGTGTTTGAGATTAATTCTAAGCGAGCAGAGCGCGGCAATCTGAGCGAGCGGATAATAAGTGATGTACAGCAAGATCCCGGAGGGTGCAGTTACCGAAGAAAGGAAGAGGAGAGTAGCGGACTAACGCCTCCACTCCAAAGGAAGGTCACGTATCGAGATCCCGCTCCGCCGCTATCCACATGTAACCATTATATTAATATCCGCTAATTTTAGAGAAACAACGACGGGGAAAACTGGACGAAGGAACGATCAAAACTCCCAGGCTGCAGACTGAGGAGAGGAGATGCATCCGGAGACGGACGAGGATACGGCCTGGCCAGCCCAACACGTCCGATCTACCGAGAAAATACCACCGTCCAGAATACCGTCAACGTCGGATTTTGGCTCCTACCGAAGGGCAACCCGCACTACAGTAGGACGAAATTTGAGAGGGCGGAGAATATCGACCCCTTCTCATCGAAAATCGACAGGATGCGCGGAAAATCGGCGCGCGACTCGAGGGCCTTGCGGAGCCTTTATCACAAGTCACTGTTCGACGAGATATCATCGCGTAAGGACGATTCTCCTGTGATATCGAGAGAAGACGACAGCATAAGCAGCGAGGACCCGGATACCGGAGAAAAACTGTAAGCCGTCGCTCAGGTAGCCGTAGAAATATTCCCGGATACAGCTGGCGTCGTACCGTTTCTTGATACCGTCGCGAGGCGACGGTGAACTCGTTACCGAATTGTTGCAGAAAGCCTGCGTGCGCTTTCTCGCGTTTCGTTGCCGGACGCCAGCTGGACCCCGGGTATCGCGGATTCGTCCCTCTCAGGGGATTCTGGTCGCCGGCAGTCACTATACCGTATTGTTATAGCCGTATCGTATCGTATCGTATAGTATCGTTTCGTTTCGCATATCGTTATATCGTCGCGTGGAGCGTCGGATGGCGAATGTTAATAGAGTCACGAGATTCCGACATTATCGTACTGTATAAAGACTAGCGGGATTTGCGTGAGATCGTTCTTCGCGAGTGCGAGTTACCGTATATCCAAAATCCACTCCGCAAGAATTGAATAATTCGCGAAATTTCTGTTCAAAATTTACGTCCGTTACTGTTCGTGTTGTTTGAAATTGCGTGAGGGTCGAATTTGTTTTCGCTGAGAGCGAAAGGTCGGGAAGATACCGGATAACATTGCGAGAGAATATTTGTGCCCGCTGATGTAGGATTAACGTTTCTTATAATTGTCGTTACAGTGGATTTTTTCCCGTGAATTACTTGCTGATATTACTCATCGCGGTCCGTGGAATTATATTCGTTATCGTTCCGATCTCAGAATTTTCTGTAAGTCGCGCGTATTATATGTATCCGTTACCGAATCGATAATAATCGACTTTCGTATCTTTCTTATAATTCTAATGTTTCTTTCTTTCGAAATTTATATTATTGATTTCGTTACTTGCGTATCTTCTACATGTACTCTTTGCTATTTTCCCCGTACCGTTAACCTTTTCTATTGTATTTATATCGTCTTTGTCGTATACTTTGTTATAAACTTTGTCCATATACTATAATTGTTAAAAATATTTATAATAATAATCGAAGGAGTGTCGATCATTTCTCTCTCCCGGAAGTTATTTAGCGCTCTCTCTCTAATCTACAAAGAACCCTGCCCCTCTGTCATTTACTGAGCTCTGGGTTATCGAACCCTTCCGTTACCGTAACGATATCGTGGCGCGGGAGACCGCGCCTGGCGCCCAATACCGCTCTCCTTGTGAGAGCTGCGAGATACCGTACGCTACCGAATTCTGAGATACCGTTTTTTTTTGTAAACCAACTAATTTCCGTACCGGCCAAATTTGCACGCCGTCTCCTCCGGATCGGCATTCCCGAGGCGGGCAAAGGCGTTGCAAAATATTTGGCGCCCAACGTGGGGCCCGACGCCGTGTGGAAGTACCGAATATAATACCGGGAAGTATTTAGAGAAAGAGAGAGAGAGAGAAGGAGTGAACCTTTTTTTTTCGCTCTAGTGATCGACATTTCGGTGTTGTGTCTTTGTTACCGTGTTTGTGCTGTTAAATAAAAATTTTTTTTTTACAGTGATTGTAGGTAAATTAAGATACTGTGTATCGTTCAATTATTGTCCTGGTGAGTGTTTTTGTAATATTATCGTCTATCATAATTTAAGGTTGATAACGACTCTGAAATTTGTGTGTTTTTTATATTAAGGTTATTATATACCGTGTTGACGCTGCTGGATCGTTTTTTTCCCCTTTCTCTCGTCATACCGAATAGGATACCGTAAAGTCCCGTTATATTTAGTCGTTAAAATAGCGATCATATAATATTTATTTTCGTTTCTTTTGCCGTTTTGAAAAGGGGGTCATCTACCGTTCGATTACCGTTCTGATTGTTATTCATAATTTGAATTTACGTACTTTCCGTTAGTTTCCGTTATTTCGACGGTCTTGTGTGGTTTTTTTTTATACCGCTAGCGGCTCGTACTTCTAGTCTTAGGGGGCAGAATAATATTATCTTTGAAATAATATTTGGAAAGCATGGTTATTCTCCGAATCTGTACGACCGTGCCTTTTGTTAGCGAATAATAATAACGAGAGAGTTCTGTTTTGATTTCTTATATTCTCTTCCTTCTTCTCACGCGTTTCGCCTTGATAATACCGGGTTATTCGGTAAAATTTCGTTCGTTGTTAACTTCTTTCGTTCCTTTCTTTTATTTAATTATATATTTCAATTTTTTTTTTTTTTTTACTTCAATTTTTTTTTTTTTTTTCTTCTTTCTTTTCTTATTTATCTTTTCATTTTATTTAATTTTTTTTTTGGAGCCTCGTTCATATGAGGAAGGATAGCGATCCCCATCAGTGGATAAATAATTTGAATATCGGACAAGCGCGTCGACATTTGACGGATAGAGGGTTGAGGGTTCAGGGAATACTGCCAGTTTTGCGCGCGCGACTCCTCCGATACGAGAGAAAAGTGAACGGGGAAGGTGAGGAAGACGAGGACGCGATGTCGCTAGAAGGGAGAGGAGACGCGGGCGCACGAGACCTATTGGGGGAGGGCGCCGCGACTGACCCGAGCAGTCCCTTGTTATTAGGGGGACCAGAAATAAAAGTGGATGAGGTCGCGGGGAGAGCTACCGATTACCGTCCGACTCAGCGCGCACAAACGGCCGCGCAACCGACTACTTCTCGTCCGGGACGAGCGTCTACCGCGGAAGCCTACAACTTAATGCGGAAATGGAATCTGCATTTCTCGGGAAAGCGGGGTAGTGATGCCGAAGCCTTTTTATTACGGATCAAAGAAGCCCGCGCGATAGTGCCGATTACCGATGCCGATCTTTTTAAGTGTCTGCCCTTATTTTTGTCGGAAGTCGCGTTATACTGGGTTCGACTGGAGAGCGAAAATTGGCGGAATTGGAATGACTTCGAGACAGCGTGGAGAGCGCGATTCGGGGATCCGGATTATCAATACGCGCTCCGCGACGAAATATTTCGACGTACGCAGGGGGAGCACGAAACTGCGGGAGATTATTTGACTTGCCTACGGGCACTACTTAGTCGGATGACACCCCCCTGGCCGTTAGAAGAGCAATTAAATTTCGCGCATCGAAACATGTTACCACGCATGCAAATAGCAATCCGACGCCAGCAGTTTAGAGATTTCGCTACTCTAGAGTACCTAGCTACACGTATAGAAAGAAGCCTCCTGGCCGAAAAGAATTACCGACCCCCGTTACCGCCGGAGCAGTCGATCTTTCCGGATTTAGCCTACCACGCGCCGAAAGGAAAAGCCAAGAATACCGCTACCGTTGCTACCGCTACCGCCAAAAAGGAAGAAAAGAAGAAGCCGGCCAAAACTCCAACCGCGAATACCGCGCAGAAGGACACCGCGGCCGCTACTGTTACCGAACCCTCAACGAGTGCTACCGTAATCCCTACCGCTAATACATTAGATACCGTAAAGTGCTGGAATTG
The DNA here is from genome assembly GCA_023638675.1 of Camponotus pennsylvanicus. NCBI lineage: Eukaryota > Metazoa > Arthropoda > Insecta > Hymenoptera > Formicidae > Camponotus > Camponotus pennsylvanicus. Next base: position 56,458 of record JALHBL010001162.1, on the reverse strand, counting down.
CGATAAGACCGGACATCGAGCCCGCGGATGCACGGAACTGCGACGGAAATATTATTACCGATGTGGGAAGCGCGACTTTACCGTACAGACTTGCCGTACCTGTTCGGGAAACGCCAACCGGAGCCAGTAGAAAGGGTCCCTACGACTCCGAGCCCCGAAAGCGAGACCCTGATTACAGTACCAGATACCGTAGGGAACGGTACCTTACTCCACTCGTATATTACCTTAGAAGGGGAGGAGTGGCCGCCGTTGCAATTCGTTAAAATCAAAATACAAGAATACACTCTCGCGGCCCTCGTGGACTCGGGGTCCAATCGAACCTTACTGGGCCGTGAAGGAATAAAAATTATCCGCGCGTTGGGAATAAACACCGAGAGAGGCAGCGGGAGACGGATACGAACCGCGAATGGACAAATCGCAGACATCAAGGAGGAGGCTAGGATACCGATAGAGTTAGAAGATCAGCGTCGTGAAGTTACCGTAGCCTTGTTACCGAGTTTAGCGGCACTGTGTATTTTGGGATTGGATTTCTTAACGAAATTCGGAATAATATCAGATTGGGACGCGGGCGAATGGTATTTTGCCAGAGCACCACACAGGAGATACCGTCTTGTTACCGAGGAAGATTCACGCGAAACCTCTTGTTGCAGGCTATCGGAATTAACACCCGCACAAGAAAGAATATTGGAAAATTTTTTACGGACGTTACCAAAATCGTCGGAGACCCCCGGAGTTACCGAGCTTACCGAACATAAGATAGACGTAGGTACCAGCCCACCGATAAAACAACGTTGTTACCTGGTATCGCCTAAAGTCCAGGAAGCTATACGAGCGGAAACCGACAAAATGCTTCAAGCGGGAATAATAGAGCCGTCGTTTAGCGAGTGGTCGAATCCCATTGTAATGGTGAAGAAACTGAACGGAAAGTACCGCTTTTGCTTGGATTTTCGAAAGGTCAATAGCGTATCGAAAAAAGACGCACCAAATATGACCCGCTACCAAATATGAACGGGATCCTCGACAAATTGCGTTCGGCTCGTTAAATCTCGACTATTGATTTGAGTCAAGCTTATTTCCAGATACCGTTAGCCAAAGAGAGTCGGGAGATTACCGCGTTTAGCGTTCCCGGAAAGGGACTATATCATTTTACGCGAATGCCATACGGGCTTACGGGAGCACCGGCAACTTTTCAAAGGTTGTTAGACCGCTTAATAGGGCCGGAAATGGAGCAACACGTGTTCGCATATTTGGACGATATCGTGATAGTTACACCGACATTTGAAGAACATATGGCTTGGCTCAATAAAGTGCTGGATAAAATCACTACCGCCGGACTTACCGTCAATCCGGACAAGTGTGAATTTTGCCGTTCTCAAGTGCGATATTTGGGATTTATAGTACAGAAAGAAGGCTAACGGTGGATCCCGAGAAGACATGGCCGATCTTGGAATACCCTGCACCGCGAAATATTAAACAATTGCGGCGGTTTTTAGGCATGTCCTCATGGTACCGCAGATTTATCCCGCAATTCGCGACCCTGAATGAGCCATTGACGCGGCTTCTCAAGAAAGGCAAGCGCTGGGAGTGGGGGGATGATCAGGGTCGCGCCTTTGAACAAATAAGGGACCACTTAGTTACCGCACCGACATTGGCATGCCCGAATTTCGAGATACCGTTTGTTCTGCACACCGATGCCAGTTCCGTGGGGTTAGGCGCGTTATTGACGCAGACAGTTGAGGACGAGGAAAGAGTAATAGCCTTTGCAAGTCGAGCTTTGTCAGACCCCGAAACAAGATATTCCGTTACCGAACAAGAATGTTTAGCAGTTGTCTGGGCAATACAGAAATTTAGACCATATTTAGAAGGATACCGCTTTACCGTCATTACCGATCATAGTAGCTTACGTTGGCTACATAATTTGAAGAACCCCACAGGAAGACTAGCGAGGTGGGCGTTAGAATTGTTAGAGTATGATTACGAGGTGATTCACCGGAAGGCTGCCTTACACCATGTGCCCGATGCGCTTTCCCGAATGTTCGAAACAGATAGTACCGAAGATACCGTCCTGGCCGCGACAAATTCCGCGCACGTGACTACCGCTATAGATACCGTGGATTTGACGAACACTACCGACGAGTGGTACCGAAAGAGATATAAGGACGTAATAACGACTCCGGAGAAATACACGCAATGGAAGGTGATAGAAGGGCGACTATATTTTCTGAGACCAAAACGCGTAGTTTCTGAGATAGTAGAAGATTTAGACCGCTGGAAGTTGGTGATACCGCAGGAATACCGTAAGGAGGTTTTGAGGGAATCGCATGATATGCCGCAAGCAGGCCATTTGGGTACCGAAAAGACCTATCAGCGTGTTGCCGTTTCCTATTTCTGGTCGAATCTGTTTCGTGATGTTACCGATTATATCCGACAATGCGACTTATGTCAGCGGACTAAGGTCGAGCAGGCGAGTCCCGCGGGTCTCATAGGACGTCGCATTGCGGACGGACCCTGGACTGCCATAGCTGCCGATATTATAGGCCCGTTACCGCGCAGTAAGGCTGGATTTCAGTACCTTCTGGTCATCCAGGATCTTTTTACGAAATGGGTGGAATGCAAAGCCCTAAGAGCCGCGACAGGTCCAAAGATTACCCAGGCGTTAGAGGATCTGGTGATATCCCGATGGGGCGCCCCAAGGTTCCTGTTGACAGACAACGGGACAGAATTCGTCAATAAAGTGATGAAAGCATTCGCCGAGACCCGACAGATTACGCACACTACCGTGCCCCCATACCACCCACAGGCCAACCCCGTTGAACGCGTAAACCGAATTCTAAAGACGATGATTATCGCATTTATCGAAAAAGACCATCGGGAGTGGGACGAACACATCTCCGATTTTCGTTTCGCGTATAATATAGCCTGTCACTCATCGTTGGGAGCGTCTCCCGCCTTTTTGAATCTCGGACGCGAATTGGAGCCAGTATGTTCATTGGGTAGGCGCAGCCGGGGGGTTACCGAAATTGAACCAGGGGATACCGTGAAATGGGCGGACCGAATGAAGAAGATACAGGCCCTAAGGGAATGGGTCCTCGAGAGTTTGGACAGAGCCTACGAGAGGCAGGCCTCGCGATATAATTTACGTAGGCGTGGCCGTACTTTTAAAGTAGATCTGGTTTTAAAGCGTCAACACATTTTATCGTCGGCGGCTCACAATATAGCCGCCAAGCTCGCACACAAATTTCAGGGCCCGTTTAAGATAGTGCGGGCGATCTCTCCAGTAATATACGAGTTGGAGCAGCTGGATGGGTCGCCCGCCGGGAAGATCCATATCCAGGATCTGAAACCATATAACCTTTCTGATACCGACACTTAGATGCCGAAAAACGCCATGGATCGACGAGCAATGCGGAGGATCTGGCGGGAGTTCTGGTCACGTCACCGGTCCGTCTGGGAGCACATCGAATTCCACGATGAGGGCTTCTGGACGGACCTCGAGAACGTGGCCGGACAAGTCCGGAGGGCCCGCTGGACCACCGAGGGAGCCGTGGTACGGGAGTGGCCATCGACAAGGGATGCCCCGGCCCAAGCGACACCCGAGGAGGGGGTGGCCAGGGCCACTCAAACGAGCCCCCCGAGCCGACCGGGAGGTCCCCGACGCAACCCGCGCCGCGGGAGCGAGCCTCCTCACCCGGAGACCACGCCGGATCTGGGCCGCGCCGGTTTCGCCCCCGAACCAGCCGCGGAGCGCCCCCCGCGAGGTGGACCGTGCGGTGTCGGGTGCTGAAACTGCGATTCCCCCCGACATCCGTACGCGGAGTGCCCCCTGCCCCGTACTGGGGCAGCTTTTGTTACGGGTGCGGGCAACAGGGGGTCACGCTGCGGGGCTGCGGGCGCTGCGGCGGCGCATACCGGCGCGCGACGCCCTACACCGCGGGACGGGGACCTAGGGCGCCTCGACCTCCGCCACCGGCGCGTGACGACTCGCCCCTGAGGGACGGATGGCCCTGGGAGCGAGATGTGGAAGAAGGATGGACCAACCGCACCGCTCCACCTTAAGATTTTTTTTGTTTTTTTGTTTTTTTGGTTTCTTTTCCGTTTTTTTTTTTTTTTTTTTTTTCGTTACCGTTCCTCGTTAAGTACAGTATGTAAACAGGCCCCAGGGGGGCCCGAATAAAGAGGATCGGTTTGGACCTCCGAGTTCGTTTTATACCCCTTACCGTTCCATAACCCTGAACCTCCTTCCACTCGCCGAGAGCAGAGATTCCCGGACGTGCGGGGATATCGCGAGGGACGGTCCGGCCCGAGTCGGGTCGGACGTCGCGAGACTTGGGGAGGCAGGGATGAACGGTCGGGGCGACATACCGGAGAGAACCCGAGGGGAAGGTAAGTCCACTCCGTAGTAAAGACTATTCCCTGAAGCTGCCTGAGCGATGGTCGCCGGTGTGCCGGGACCTAGAGCTCCTCGGCACCCATCTGGGAGGGGGGAGTTGTGACGTGACGCCTTTTGCGCTCCGTCACAGTGACCCCGCCGGTGGGAGGAAGCGTACGGAGGGTCGTCCTTCGCACCTGAGGGGGACCCCTTATCCGATCGCGTGATATACCCTTGTATAGATTTCTGTGTTTGAGATTAATTCTAAGCGAGCAGAGCGCGGTAATCTGAGCGAGCGGATAATAAGTGATATACAGCAAGATCCCGGAGGGTGCAGTTACCGAAGAAAGGAAGAGGAGAGTAGCGGACTAACGCCTCCACTCCAAAGGAAGGTCACGTATCGAGATCCCGCTCCGCCGCTATCCATATTTAACCATTATATTAATATCCGCTAATTTTAGAGAAACAACGACAGGGAAAACTGGATGAAGGAAATCGATCAAAACTCCCAGGCTGCAGACTGAGGAGAGGAGATGCATCCGGAGACGGACGAGGATACGGCCTGGCCAGCCCAACACGTCCGATCTACCGAGAAAATACCACCGTCCAGAATACCGTCAACTTCGGATTTTGGCTCCTACCGAAGGGCAACCCGCACTACAGCAGGACGAAATTTGAGAGGGCGGAGAATATCGACCCCTTCTTATCGAAAATCGACAGGATGCGCGGAAAATCGGCGCGGGACTCGAGGGCCTTGCGGAGCCTTTATCACAAGTCACTGTTCGACGAGATATCATCGCGTAAGGACGATTCTCCTGTGATACCGAGAGAAGACGACAGCATAAGCAGCGAGGACCCGGATACCGGAGAAAAACTGTAAGCCGTCGCTCAGGTAGCCGTAGAAATATTCTCGGATACAGCTGGCGTCGTACCGTTTCTTGATACCGTCGCGAGGCGACGGTGAACTCGTTACCGAATTGTTGCAGAAAGCCTGCGTACTTTTCTCGCGTTTCGTTGCCGGACGCCAGCTGGACCCCGGGTATCGCGGATTCGTCCCTCTCAGGGGGTTCGTCGCCGGCAGTCACTATACCGTATTGTTATAGCCGTATCGTATCGTATCGTATAGTATCGTTTCGTTTCGCATATCGTTATATCGTCGCGTGGAGCGGCGAATGTTAATAGAGTCACGAGATTCCGACATTATCATACTGTATAAAGACTAGCGGGATTTGCGTGAGATCGTTCTTCGCGAGTGCGAGTTACCGTATATCCAAAATCCACTTCGCAAGAATTGAATAATTCTCGAAATTTCTGTTCAAAATTTACGTCCGTTACCGTTCGTGTTGTTTGAAATTGCGTGAGGGTCGAATTTGTTTTCGCCGAGAGCGAAAGGTCGGGAAGATACCGGATAACATTGCGAGAGAATATTTGTGCCCGCTGATGTAGGATTAACGTTTCTTATAATTGTCGTTACAGTGGATTTTTTCCCGTGAATTACTTGCTGATATTACTCATCGCGGTCCGTGGAATTATATTCGTTATCGTTCCGATCTCAGAATTTTCTGTAAGTCGCGCGTATTATATGTATCCGTTACCGAATCGATAATAATCGACTTTCGTATCTTTCTTATAATTCTAATGTTTCTTTCTTTCGAAATTTATATTATCGATTTCGTTACTTGCGTATCTTCTACATGTACTCTTTGCTATTTTCCCCGTACCGTTAACCTTTTCTATTGTATTTATATCGTCTTTGTCGTATACTTTGTTATAAACTTTGTCCATATACTATAATTGTTAAATATATTTATAATAATAATCGAAGGAGTGTCGATCATTTCTCTCTCCCGGAAGTTATTTAGCGCTCTCTCTCTAATCTACAAAAAACCCTGCCCCTCTGTCATTTACTGAGCTCTGGGTTATCGAACCCGTATCGAATTCCGTTTCCGTAACGATATCGTGGCGCGGGAGACCGCGCCTGGCGCCCAATACCGCTCTCCTTGTGAGAGCTGCGAGATACCGTACGCTACCGAATTCTGAGATACCGTTTTTTTTTGTAAACCAACTAATTTCCATACCGGCCAAATTTGCACGCCGTCTCCTCCGGATCGGCGTTCCCGAGGCGGGCAAAGGCGTTGCATCACATACAAGACTATAGGGATTGAAATCTTCTGAGCTACTAGCCATGGGTGAAACACATTTGTTATATATTCGTAGAACGATTGTGCTGTCATCTACCCTTTTTCTGTTGAACCAACACTCCATCCAGAAGGGATTTTACTTGTAACACTGTATAGCATTCGCTTGTACCAATATAAGATAATTGGTGGAGCCATTTCTCCCTTAGCATTCACCATAAAAAGCGTCGTCAAATTTTCTTTCTCATCTCCATCAATAACTTTATGAACTGATTTTGATCCTCTTTTTGCGATAACCTGATCAGCTTTGGGGCAAAGAAAAAAAGCACTCTCATCACAGTTAAATACCCTGGATGAATCAATTTCAACAAGATCCTTTTTTTGCAAATGTGCATGCACTTCAGCGAACCAATTTCTTAACACATTCTCTGTAGCTGAAGCACGAGTACGTGTCAAATTTTGAGCTACTCTGAGGCACAATTCTGGATGACGTCTACGGAAACCTTCGTACCAATGTCTACCAGGCTTGTTATTCGTGAAAGGCGTACTCCTTTTTAATTCAGTCACTAACGAATGCACACTATCAAGCAGTTGATTTCTACTAACTGGAAAACCTCTATCACAGCAGTAGATTATCCATTCTGTGATTCTTGATTCTTCTTCTTTCGTTAAAATAGTCGGTGGTCCTTTAGAACACTCGACAGGATAGATATTTTTTGCTTTGCAGTAAAGCGTGCTTCTCGGTACATAATACATTTGTGTTGCCTCTCTCAACGACATGCCATTTTTCATATCCTTTAAAGCAGCATTTATATTTTCTTGTGTATATTTCTTTTTTACTACCTTCGGCATGTTTGTGATTCTAAAGAACACAAAATATTTACTTATTTAGTGTCAATGCAGATACATTGCAAGGTTATGTACGGCATTCTTGTCTCAATTAATATATATCTTTTTAAACTATTGAAATATATATTTGTAGATGTTAAACTAATGTTGATAATACTATTAAATAACATTATTTATTAAAATACATAATTAACATTAATAGTAATTTAATTTACCCGATTTAGCTATTAGTACTTTCCAGTCGAAGCGAGTGTACCGGTAACTAAGCGCACGATCAGTTACTGGGCAGTCACGTAAATTACTGTACCAGTAACTAAATTCACAAAATTTGCCCAAAAATATTGTTTATATCAATTAAAAGCATATCAGCATATGTTTATAATTATTCTATATCTTTCTCGACTTGAATAAAACTTTGTTTATATAATAAAAACGCGAAATAAAATAAAAATCATCTTAACAAGCAAGACGAATTTTCTTAAGAAAACGTTAAGAACATTGTCAAAATATGTCCTTCGCCTAGATGCGTAACAAATTTATCTCTTACTGGACATTAATTTTTATTATATTTAAAATATCTTATTATATAAATATCCTTAAATATTAATAGATTTCGACAAAATTTTGAAATTACAATAAAAAAAACCATTTGAAATTAATAACGACAAATTCTCATGTAAATGTCCGGATATAGGGTCATGTCCGGCAATCGGTACTTTTACCTTAGGTTTCGGATATACGGTAGCCCTTACTCGCGAAGAACGACCTCACGCAAATCCCGTTATTCTCTACGCGATACGGAAAGTCGGAATTTCGCTACCAGAAGCGCAATTCGACACTCCTCGCCACGATATAACAAAATACTAAACAAAACGATACGATACGATACGGCACGAACGCTACGGTATAACGACTGTCGGCGACGAACCCCCGAGAGGGACAAATCCGCGGTACCCGGGGCCAGCCGGCGTCCGGCAACGAAACGCGAGAAAAGCGCGCAAGGCTTCTACGAAAATTCGGTAACGATATAACGGTCGTCCTGCGACGGTATCAAGAAAATTACGACGCCAGCTGTATCCGGGAACAGTTTTACGGCTACCTGAGCGGTGGCTTACAATCTCGCTGCGATATCCGGGTCCTCGCTGGGCTCTCGCTGTGATCGCACTTGAGTCGGAGGATCGTCTACTTGCTATCGCGGCTCGCCGAACAGTGATACTTGATAAAGGCTCCTCGAGGCCCTCGAGTCCCGCGTCGATTTTCCGCGCATCCTGTCGATTTTCGGTGAGAAGGGGTCGATATTCTCCGCCCCCTCGAATTTCGTCCTGCTGTATTGCGGGTTGCCCTTCGATAGGAACCAAAATTCAACGTTGACGGTATTCTTGACGATTGTATGTTCTCGGTAGCTCGGACGTGTTGGGCTGGCCAGGCCGTATCCTCGTCCGGCTCCGGATGCATCTCCTCTCCTCAGTCTGCAGCCTGGGAGAGTGTTGATCGTTCCTTCGTCCTGGCTTCCCCGTCGTTGTTTCTCTAAAAGTAGCGGATATTAATACAACGATTACCTATGGATAGCGGCGGAGCGGGATCTCGATACGGGACCTTTCTTTGGAGTGTAGGCATCGGTCCGACTCTCTCCTCTTCCTTTCTTCGGTAACTGCACCCTCCGGGATCTTGCTGTACATCACTTTACTGCTCGCTCGCTCAGATTGCCGCTCTTTGCTCTCTTAAAGTTAATCTCCTATAAAAGATATTTCACGGGATGGGATAAGGGGCTTTGCTCTCTTAAAGTTAATCTCCTATAAAAGATTTCACGGGATCGGATAATTTCCCCCTCAGGTGCGAGGGACGACCCTCCGCACGCTTCCTCCCCCCGGCGGGGTCACCGTGACGGAGCGCAAAAGGCGTCACAACCCTTTTGGCATTAATGGACAACATGAGATTCGGCAAGTCAAATTTTATGACTATGAATTTGTTAAATGTCGTTTAACATCTAAACATCCACAGTACAGATTAAATCAACAATACTTATTTTATTTATTGAACGATGCAAACATTCGTCAGTTAAGTCGTGGAATTTTCCATAAAATGAACGTATCTAATCCGCGAATTCGATATACAGCTGCAGAATATTTAGACGCAATGTCGAAAAAATTGTTGGAATCTAATCTGACAATGAGTACAATATTTTCGACACTTCGAAATATGGAACAATATTGGCGTAAATTGAAGCTCTTGATGCTGAATCTACGGATATATTTTATCCATCTTTGATAGATAATCATTATCCACGTAGACCCAATGAACTAGAAAATATGTCTCTTTATGAATTTGCACAATGGTACGATATCCCGACGATTAAACCGAAAAATGAGAATATTGAATATTACAAATAGCTAATTGAATATTACAACATAGCCAACGGTTATCTTAAACGGCGACAGCATGGATATCTTATTAATCATTATAGATATGATGTTAATACACAGTCGGAAAATTATTTCTTTGCGTTATTGCTTATGTTTAAACCATAGCGAAAATTAGAGGATCTTAAAAGTGAATGCGATACGTATGCTGAGTCGTTTCACAAAGTAAAACTACATCTTGTAGAAGCACTGCAATATCATGAAAGATTAGAAGAATTACAGAAAGCATTTGAAACTGTAAAACAGTTAGTTCAGCAATGCCTAGATGATGATTTAGAAAAACAACAGTCTCAGGATGATCCTGAAAATGTGATAGGTATTCAAAATATAGAGGCTGGTGAAGCAATGCAAGATTTTAAAGATCTTGGTGATAAAGTAATTTGAGAAATCGATATATCTGAAATGATAGCAAAATTAAATACAGATCAAAAACGAGTATTTGATAGTGTTGCGTAGAAGAGTCGTGCACGACAAACAAGCGTACTATCCACATATCAAACCCACGTATACGTGAACACACACGAACATACCCATGCATCCTCTCTCTCTCTCTCTCGCGCGCGCTCTCTCTCTCTCTCTCTCTCTCTCGCGCGCGCTCTCTCTCTCTCTCTCTCTTTCTCTATCCCTTTCTCACATGCCCCCACTCACTCGCAGTCTTACAATAAGAAGTGGTTCTTTTGCGACAAACAAAGAGAGCAAAGAGAACTCTATGTACACGCGAGAGGTCCCGGCCGAATCGGAAAAGCAATTAGCTTTTCGACATCGAAGGTGCGTGACGAATATCCATACGAACTACGAACCGAAGTCATAATCTAAATAGAAATTATATCGAACAGACGATTCAGGATTACGCCACGACTCAAGGACATCGTCCTCCAGGCGTAGTCGTGTGCGATCCTCTTAGGATCGTCCTAGAGACATCACGACTCAGGGATCACAGTCCCCCAGGCGTCGTCGTAATTGATGCGTGCGATGAACTCTAGTGATATTAGTGATACTTCCACGAACTTAAAAACGTGATTCGTTTTTTGTAAAATTAATATAATAAAAGGAAATATTGACAACCAAAAACAACGTGAATTTTAAAAGTGATTGACGTTGACACAGACTAGATAGTTATCAATACTGTAGAATCAGATAAAACAATGTTACGATTATATGTTAGCGGAGAAGGTGGAACTGGAAAAAGTTTCTTAATTAAGACTATTAAATGCTGGATAAAACAAAATCTCAATAAGAATAAAGATATTGCTGTAGCAGCACTTACTGGCATAGCAACATTTAATATAGATGGCTTGACAGTTCATAGATTACTTCAATTACCCGTTGAACATGATCATACTCCTAAGTATAAACAACTGTCTGATCATGTATTGAAAGTTTTACGAGCAGATCTTAAAGACGTTATTCTTTCTGTAATTGATGAAATATCAATGATATCTAATTTGACTTTAATGTATATACATCTTCGATTGTCTGAAATCTTTGATACTAGTGATTGTAATGATGGTTGGTTTAGTCGAAAACACATTCTTTTATTTGGAGATTTACTTCAATTATCTCCTGTACATGAAGATCCTATTTTTACACATCTATCAGATGAAAAGTTGCTAAATATCTTGGTTCCTTAAGTGCTGTTAATTTAGGGGCTACCTTATTTGACTATGATGAATTGACAATTAATATACGACAGCAAGGAGATGATTCTTATCGTGAATTATTATCACGCATTCGAATTGGTTTATTAACAAAATCTGATTGTAAAATTCTCGAAAATAGAAAAATATCTTTTAAAGTCTTTGATTCTTTTGAATCTAGATTAAACGAATAATGTGATTTTATTAGTAGTTTATCATCAGACACAGTTTGTTTATTACCTACATGTAATATTTGTGATGTCCTTAATGATGCAATGTTAAGTCGCACTGTTTCCAAAGAAATATTATTAATTGCTGAAGATACGATTCAATGTATTCCATATGTTAAAAAGAAAGTATTAAAAGTACTGTGAAATAATGATGATAATTCTAAAACAACTAAGCTTTCAAAACAAATCACAATTAAAATTGGAGCAAACGTTATGATTCGGCGTAATATACACGGTGGGCCATTTTAATTCGTCCACGGGAATATCTCCTCAGGTAAGGGCGATAGCAAAAAATGCCTCAGACAAAAATTATATGACTTGAAGGGGGCCATAAGAAAGTGTCATTGGTTTGACGCTGAAAAGTCGTTTGAAGGTCATGTGAAGATCACCTTCAATTTTTTAAATGGAACCCTCTATTTTTTATTACTTATTCTTGTAGCTTATCTCCAGAGCTTTCCAAAACACTATAATAAAGTATTTCTTCATTGAGTACTTTTCGAGTTATGAGGCTTACAATAATATCTTAATTTTACATAAACCATAAAATATCTAGTAAAATATTCATTTTTCGATTATCTTACCTTAATACTTTTATACACAAAATAATGTGAGGAATCAATTGGTGTAAAGAAAAAACATAATTGTTTTTAGGAAAAAATATGTAATTGTTAATTGCAAATTACATATTTTTTCTCCGAAACAATTATGTGTTTTCTTTACACTAATTGATTCCTCTCATTATTTTGTACATAAAAGTATTAAGGTAAAGTAATCGAAAAATGAATATTTTACAAGATATTTTACGGTTTATGTAAAATTAAGAAATGATTTCAAGCCTCATAACTCGGAAAGTACTTAATGAAAACTAACTTAATTATAATGTTTTGGAAAGCTCTCGAGATACGCTACAAGAATATGCAATAAAAAATAGTGGGTCCCGTTTAAAAAATTCTAGGTGATCTTGCTCTGACCTTGGCAACGCCACCCAAGGTTAAACTCATAGCACCAATAAATAGACCTTTTGAAATCCTACAACTTTTATCTGAAATATTTTTTTCTGAAATGCTTAGTTTTCGAGATATTTTACCGTCCCGGTACTTTTTATACACCCTGTATATAATATGTGTCACTTCTACAATACTTAATAATTCTAAATTCTTTTTGTCATGCGTGTCTGTTATGCAGAGTCCAAGTACGCAGCGCGCGCGCACACGCGCACACATGCGCACACATGCGCGCGAATGTACGCATGCACGCATATATAACAGAAAGGATTTGGAATCATTAAATATTGCAAAAATGACGCACATTATATATAAATATTTTTTTTCAAACATTTATGTATTAATTTAATCTATATATTAAAAAATAGACGTTTTTTAAATCTTAATCAAACAGATGAAATATTTAATTACATAATGTCTAAGATTTTACATTTTATTGGGAATAAATTTATTTATAATGGAAACGATCCGGGCTAAGTTTTCATAACTTACTTCGATTTAAAGACTGTGCAATTTAAAACTTGCGTAAAAGGCTGATGCCAGAGTGCATACGCCAGCAGCACGCAACTACAGCTGAGCGGACATGCCAGTGTAATCATAGTGCGCAGGCGCCGAGCTCACACGTACGCTCACACTCGCATGTCCGCTCAGTTGTAGTTGCGTGCTGCTGGCGTATGCACTCTGGCAACAGCCTGCGAGAGCTAACAAAGGGATGACACGACCTTGGGAACACCGATTTGAATAAAATTTTAAGTGCGTGTAGTACTCGACCAAAGAAGTTTTTGAGGAAAGTGAGAGGACGCAACGCTCAGCCGTTTTTGAAAAAAACCAAGCGAAAAATATGCCGTATCTTGTTTTTTTCAAAAACGGCTGAGCGTTGCGTCCTCTCACTTTCTTCTTCGGTCGAGTACTACACGCACTTAAAATTTTATTCAAATCGGTGTTCCCAAGGTCGCGTCACCCCCTTGTAAGACGGTTTTAGTAAAAATCTTGTGTTCGCGTAGTAAATTAACAGTGAAAATGAAGTATACTCTGCAGGAATATACGGATGTGATTGTGGCATACGGGCTAGCGGGAGAAAATACTTATCGTGCGGCCGCAATTTATGTGGAATGATTTTCCGAGCGTGCACGAAATCCAAGTGGACGTACAATTTTACGTGTTGTGCAATAATTATGTGAAACTGGGTGTCGTGCATAATATCGGGATAACCGGTCCAGCAGTGCGTCTTTGTGTACGAGATGAAGAAAGGATTCTTGAAGCATTTTATGAAAATCCTGGAATTAGCATGCGTCGTGTGGCACACGAATTTGGTTTTTCGCGATACGCGGTACATCACGCTTTACGTGTAATGGATTACGCCCGTATCATTACCAACGTGTGCAACACATTTTATCGAGGGATCTTCAACCACGGATCAATTTTTGTGAAGGTACTGTCATCATCAATTTTTTACATTTACGATACATTCAGCGTACAGTAACGGCATTTTGAACAATTTTCACATTAAATTGAGTGGAATGGCCTATGGGGGAAACCACTATAAAAAAAGCGCACCATGCTATCTACCGCAAGGTGGTGTGGAAATGATAGCGCATCATTTTCTCGCCACTAAAAGGACGGGTCATTTTTCGGAGCGGTATTGCGATATATCGCATGCCACCATCATGTCTTGGAGAGCGATCCGCCCACCGCTTCGCCTAGTATAAGATTACAGTGGGACGACTCTTGTTGCCGCGCGCTTCTATTCACAGATTGGCCGATATTCTTTATTTAATTTTTCGTTAATTATTGCGAATATCACAAAACAGTAGAAGTCCTTCCTTCTTAATTTGAGCCAATCTACCTCCTTCGTGAGGGCGAAAATTTCACTGACAGCCTTTATAATTTAAACTCGCTCTATCGATTAAGGCTAGTTAGAATTCGATCCGTTCAGCCGTTATTGAAATGATAATTTGAGTTACTTTCATCTGTCCGACTCACGTACAGATACACGGAGTGCCGCGCTAATGCTTTGCATGAATTTGGAGCGAGGCACTACCGTATCTCTTGATGACAACTTTTTTTAATAAAACTTGTACATACAATTGTAATATTTTAGAATTATATTGTTTATTTTACGCAATTTCATAATTTATATTTTGATTTAATAATAGGTAAGTTCTTGATGTTTTAATATAACATTTGTCAAAAGTTTTATATAACATGATATTTAACGAAAGTTTTATATATTCTAAATATTACACACATTATACAATTTATATATTTTTATTTAATCGTCAGATATTGTTGCAGTTATAGCGATATCATGCGGGTAATATCCTGCCAGCATTTCGTTTGGCACATAATGCGTGTCTTCAAATTTACAAAAGTAGCGCCCAATTTCGTTATTATCGATCCATTTCGGCATTGTTTTAGTTATAGCATCTAAAGTAAAAAGTAAATAATTATTATTCGTTAGGCTGAAAAATGTGTGAATGCTCTCTCCACAGGATATGCATCAATGCCGTTGCCACGGATGGATTCTGTCGCTCGTTGATCAAATGGGCGTAAAGACACGTCCGACCTCCTCCCACATACATCCCTATCTTTCTCTGGAGACCTGCCCCGGCCCTATCTTAGGGTCCATCCGCCAACGCTATTTGGTACGATGGGGATTTTAGTATATACTAGAGGGATCTTGGGGGATGTGGCCACTCTACGGCGTTGTGCTCGTCGGTGCCGTTTCATACGGAAAGCCAGTCGGAAGCCAGCATGCACGCGAATACCTCCACCGGCACTTATTTGGTCAGCGAGCGATCTTTCAGGGATCCTCCGTGGCAATCGGCATTGCATCCATCGAGTGAGATACCAACATCGCTCTGGAGTCGCATATCACTGTGTTAAAAAGCAGCATTAGGTGTGAGGTCTGGATAGCTCAGTGGTCTAGAGCAGTTGCCCGGAAAGCGAAAGACGGGTTCGATTCCCGATCCAGCCACTTGCGCCTCACATATTTTTCTAGTCTGCGAATATTGTTTTCCAGCAATTATTCGTTAGGCTGAAAAATGTGTGAATGCTCTCTCCACAGGATATGCATGTGTGTGAAGTTGGCATCTCAAGTCTCAGCATCTCACAAATAAACGTCAGATTTTGTTGCATCCAGCATAGTTCTACAGTTCCTGATAGGTTTTAACAATAGTTCCGTCGAATTAATTATAAATATTTAACTTTTAAAAAATGAGATGCCAACTTCCGAAAACATCCAACAGCATCTCATCATATTTCAAATATCTGATCACAAAGCAGTAATATTCCGCAGAGTTCTATCGTCTACACACATTCTGTCAATAGTTCTGACGATTAAACTTCGTAGAAAATAATTTGTCATCACAAAACATATTTACGCGGGGATCGTCCCGATTGCGCACATTCCCGATCGGACACAGCGAAATTTCCCGATCGGACACAGTCCCGATCGGACACAGACCCGATCGGACACGGACCCTATCGGACACAGGCCCGATTGGACACAGTCCCGATCGGACACAGTCCCCATCGGACACAGTCCCGATCGGACACAGACCCGATCGGACACAGACCCGATCGGACACAAGCCCGATCGGACACATACGGTTGCAATCGGACACAGTCCCGATCGGACACAGACCCGATTGGACACAGTACCGATCGGACACAGTCCCGATCGGACACAGACCCGATCGGACACAGACCCGATCGGACACAGACCCGATCGGACACAACCCCGATCGGACACATACGGTTGCAATCGGACACAGTCCCGATCGGACACAGACCCGATCGGACACAGTCCCGATCGGACACAGACCCGATCGGACACAGACCCGATCGGACACAACCCCGATCGGACACATACGGTTTCAATCGGACACAGTCCCGATCGGACACAGACCCGATCGGACACAGTCCCGATCGGACACAGACCCGATCAGAAACACACGGCCACACGTTCGAAACGGCCACACAACTTTCCACGCGAAGCGAGGGGGACGGAGTGGGTGCGGGAGGGGGGCCGAAGGCCCCCCTTGCACCCCCCCGTGTGTGTGTGTGTGTGCTATGTTCGATTGCACCTGTGTTCCGATTAGGACTTCGGGACTGTGTCCGATCGGGTCTGTGTCCGATCGAATCTGTGTCCGATCGGGACTGTCTCCGATTGAAACCGTATGTGTCCGATCGGGGTTGTGTCCGATTGGGTCTGTGTCCGATCGGGTCTGTGTCCGATCGGGACTGTGTCCGATCGGGTCTGTGTCCGATCGGGACTGTGTCCGATTGCAACCGTATGTGTCCGATCGGGGTTGTGTCCGATCGGGTCTGTGTCCGATCAGGTCTGTGTCCGATCGGGTCTGTGTCCGATCGAGACTGTGTCCGATCGGGACTGTGTCCAATCGGGTCTGTGTCCGATCGGGACTGTGTCCGATTGCAACCGTATGTGTCCGATCGGGACTGTGTCCAATCGGGCCTGTGTCCGATAGGGTCCGTGTCCGATCGGGTCTGTGTCCGATTGGGACTGTGTCCGATCGGGAAATTTCGCTGTGTCCGATCGGGAATGTGCGCAATCGGGACTCACTCTTTACGCGTACAGGGGTGAGATGCTGGTCGTAAATCACAAGTTCTGGCGATTTTAATTGTTTTTTATAGTAAATTGATACTTCCTCTTTACGGTAGAAAAGAGTTCTCGATGATACAGTTAATAATTAATTTTTTAAACAATTTAGAATCAACCAGATGCCCGGCCTATACGTGTAGACATGAGATGTTATCTTTAAATCGGCAGTTCTAGCGATCTTAAATAATTTTTCTAGTAAATTAATATTCCCCCTTCACGCTTGAAAAGAGTTCTGGGCGATACAATTAGGATTTAATTTTTTTAAACAATTTAAAACCAACGAGATGCTCAGCCTATACGTATAGGTATGAGATGCTGGTCGTAAATAGATAGTTCCGGCGATTTTAATTGTTTTCTCTAGTAAATTGATACTTCCTCTTCACGGTAGAAAAGAGTTCTCGATGATACAGTTAATAATTAATTTTTTAAACAATTTAGAATCAACGAGATGCCCGGCCTATACGTGTAGATATGAGATGCTATCCCTAAATCGGCAGTTCTAGCGATCTTAAATAATTTTTCTAGTAAATTAATATTCCCCCTTCACGCTTGAAAAGAGTTCTGGGCGATACAATTAGGATTTAATTTTTTTAAACAATTTAAAACCAACGAGATGCTCAGCCTATACGTATAGGTATGAGATGCTGGTCGTAAATCGACAGTTCCGGCGATTTTAATTGTTTTCTCTAGTAAATTGATACTTCCTCTTCACGGTAGAAAAGAGTTCTCGATGATATAGTTAATAATTAATTTTTTAAACAATTTAGAATCAACGAGATGCCCGGCCTATACGTGTAGATATGAGATGCTATCCCTAAATCAGCAGTTCTAAAAAAACTAAAAAAATTTCGTCAGAACTATTGACAGAATGTGCGTAGACGATAGAACTCTGCGGAATATTACTGCTTTGTGATCAGATATTTGAAATATGATGAGATGCTGTTGCATGTTTTCGGAAGTTGGCATCTCATTTTTTAAAAATTAAATATTTATAATTAATTCGACGGAACTATTGTTAAAACCTATCAGGAACTGTAGAACTATGCTGGATGCAACAAAATCTGACGTTTATTTGTGAGATGCTGAGACTTGAGATGCCAACTTCACACACATAGGATATGCGTCAATGCCATTGCCATGGATGGATTCTGTCGCTCGTTGATCAAATGGGCGTAAAGACACGTCCGACCTCCTCCCACATACATCCCTATCTTTCTCTGGATCTAAAGTAAAAAATAAATTAATACATGGTGCTAAATAACATATATAGGGGGCGTTCTCTGTCAAAAAGGCCACCCCCCCTGCCCACTTCAATTTTTGAGATAAAATGCTCTGTTAAATATTTTTGTAATTAAACCGCTATCGGGTTGGTGCGCTATCGGGATTGTGCGCGATTTACTTTGTGTGCTATCGGGACGTGTGCTATCGGGTTGGTGCGCTATCGGGAATTGTGTCAATTTTTCGTGTGCTATCGGGTTGGTGCGCTATCGCACCGTGCGCTAACGGGACCCTCCCAGCTAGAATTACAGAACTAAAGTTAAATATTACACTGGACCCTCGAGAAAATGTATCGTTCGGGCACTCTAGGCACTCAGACGAGGGAACCCCTTCTCCCGCTCAGCTCAGGACCGTCAACACGTATCGCTTCGCCTAATTGTCATTGAAAGACATATTTCGGGCCAAGTTTACGTGCAGTGAGGCCGCGAGGTGACGTATTACTACGGAAGTAAGTTATTGTTTCTGCGCACGCTCCGCGGGCGTGGCTTAGCGCCTGAGTCGACACTTAGGAAAAATTCACACGCGCGAGGGACAGTATCTCGAGGATCCAGTGTATATAATAAATATTTCTCAGTCTTGTCTTGGATTAGAATCTCACAATACATTTATTAGTCACAGAATTCATCGAGTTAATTAACTATAGTTTGCAACTTAGCTAATAATTGATAAGTTTCTTTATGTTTAATTACAAAAATATTTAACTCACATTTTTGTCTTTTTTTTATGACCGAATTGTATTCCTTCTACAATTATCCCAATTATTCCTTATCTCATATCAAAAATAAAAAAATGGCTACATTTCATACAGATAGATGTGTGAATCCGTTCAGGAAACCTCGTGAAAAAGGACATCTTGGTAAAGATTTACGAGTGATACCAAAGTTCATATTAGACAAATTTCCTGATATACCGACCAATTCTAAAATTTGTTCTGGATGTAGGAAAAAGGTAGGACTAAATTAGAAAATGCTGATATGTCTTTAGATGAATCTAATGATTATATCACAAACATGGAATTTGATGGAAGTTCATTAGCAATGGATATTGATAATTCAAAGATTGCTCACGATGGTGAAGATAACCTCCGATCACCTAGAGAAATTGAACTGGAAGAAATGCTTGATGGTCTTAAACAAAAATTTTTCAGCTTGAAACACAGTGATCCTTTAAGGGTGCGAATTCTCACCATAGCTCCGTCGTCTTGGAGTGTAAGAAAGATAGCACAAGAGTTTGGTGCATCACGATTTTTAGCAAAAAAATCGAAGGAACTGAAGTCTAACCACGGCGTGTTAGCTGATACTACTACAAGAGTTGGGAAAGTTTTACCGCAAACTACTGTAACCAAAATAATCGAGTTTTACAATAGTGACATAAACAGCAGGAAAATGCCTGGAATGAAGGATGCCATTTCCTTAATAATTGACGGTAAACGGACAATGGTGCAGAAACGACTTTTGTTGTTAAATTTAAAAGAACTGTATGTCTCATTTAAAGAATCTAACCCAAAATATGATGTTAGCTTTAGTACATTTGCTAAACTTAGACCTAGAAATTGCATACTCGCTGGGGCTTCTGGAACACACTCCGTTTGTGTTTGCACAATCCACGAAAATATCAAGTTAATGATCGATGCAATTGATGTACGAAAACTAACAGAAAATACAGATAAGCCACTTTCCAATTATAAAGATTGTTTGAATGAAATTATGTGTAAGGAACCGAGTCCTGATTGCTACCTTGATGAATGTGACCAATGCCCAGGTACTACTGAGCTTTCTACAAAACTATCTAAACTATTGGACAATTCATGCATTTCTCATGTGCAATATTCTTTATGGACTGGAACCGATCGATCAACTCTATTAACGCAACAACTAAAAGTTGATGAGTTCATAAACGAGCTATGCAACAGGTTGCAAATTCTGAAACCTCATTCATTTATCGCTAAACAACAAACACTTTTCATTTCAGAAAAGAAAATGAATCTTCGTGAAGGTGAAGAAGTAATTGTGATGTTTGACTTCTCTGAAAACTATTCGTATGTTTGTCAAGATGCCTCACAAGCATTCCACTTCAACAATGATCAGTGCACTGTGTTTCCTGTTATTTACTATTATAAAGAAAATTCGGAATTAAAGCACAAGAGTAACGTATTTTTATCAGAAAGTTTGAAACACGACACTGCTGCCGTTTATACTATACAAACATTATTAATACCGGAGATAAAAAAAGATGTCAAAAATCTTAAAAGAATTATATACATGACTGATGGGGCAAAACAGCATTTTAAAAATAAATTTCAAATTGCTAACTTAGTTCATCATAAAGAGGATTTCAATGTTCAAGCAGAGTGGCATTATAGTGCGACTGCTCACGGTAAAAGCGGTTATGACGGCATCGGTGCTACATTTAAAAGAGGCATATAAAGCAAGTCTTGTTGCTAAGCCACAGAATGCAATACTAACACCTCACGTTCTTTTTAATTGGGCTAAAAAACATTTCAAGAACATAAGGGTTTTTTATTTTAAGAAAACTGATCATGAGAGGATAAGAAGAAAATTTAATAAGAGATTTGAAATTGCTCAGCCTGTACCGCAAATTCTTAAGAATCATGGATTTATAGTTGATGGATTTATAGTTGATGGCGAGAACAATGTATTAATCAAAAGGTATTCCAATGATACAAATGGGACGCTATGGTAGTTATGCGGGAGAAAGGGATACAGAATTAAAAAAAAATATTTCATGACATCCACCCACCCACAGATACACACACGCATGCACGTGAGAGGCAAGGGGACTCACGTAAATAAAGCACCCCAAGCGTGAGAGGCAAGGGGATTCACGTAAATAAAGCACCCCAAGCGTGAGAGGCAAGGGGACTCACGTAAATGAAGCACCCCAAGCGTGAGAGGCAAGAGGACTCACATAAATCAAGCACCCCAAAGGGATGAAAGCCCCGCCACGTCCACGTCGTTCATCCTGCGTACTGCTAAGCACGGGAAAATGCGTCAGTCGGTCTGGAGCTGGTTGACCATCAAACAGAATCAGTTCAGCGCGCAACCGGTGTTTCTAATTCTAGCTATACCTCAGATCACGAAAACCATAAAAAAAGGCGTTTCTACAACTTTGATGCCATTTTTCTCAAAATTGTGACATGCTAGCCGAATGTGGCAACGGATTCATGTTCAGCAGGCAAAAATACATCGAAAATGACTATTCGTACTCATAACCGACAAAATTTAAAATTTGTTGCCTAATATTATCGTGCTTTTAATGGCTTTTTCCATTCTAATCGTGATTCTGAGTCCGCCATTTTGAATTTTCAAAAACGCCATACGGCATTGAAAAATAGACACTTCAACGAAAATTTTAAGCCCTTTTAGAGCATTTTATCTCAAAAATTGAAGTGGGCAGGGGGTGGCCTTTTTGACAGAGAACGCCCCATAGATAAAATAAGATTAAATAAATAAAAAATAATTAAAATAAGACAACTAAAGTATAAAAAGAATAAACATAAAATATCTAAATTAAATCTAAATAAAATAAAATGTCCTGATTTTATGTTATATATAAGGAGGCGAGTTCGTACAATAAACAAATGTAAATTAAAGTAAAAATTTTTAATGATATTCATACCCTCTTCAACGTAACACATCTCGTTATTTTCAGTAAGGATTATGAAATGTGTTTGTCTCTTTGTAAAATTGATACAGATCTTCAATGGCAAAACAGGACCCGTTATCAAGAGACACGGTAGTGTCTTGCGTCGAGTTCATCTCTCTAGCAAGACGCGCGCCGTGTTTCTTTACGCGAGACGGGAAATTGAGACCAGTTCAGATTATTTCATATTATTATATTACGATAACCGCTGAACGGATCAAGCTCTTATTAGGCTTAATCGATAGCTTATGTTCGAATTATATAGTAAAAGTGTCTTTATTTTTACTCTACGAGCTGTAGAAGTGGAAATATCGCGATATTAATTCTAAAATCGTGAAAATACGATTAAGAAACGTCCACGTCGTGGTCGTCGTCAAACAATATATATAGAACAAAATTTGGCGTACGACTGTCGCTGTCGATAATATATACACGTATTAACACACGTACGCAACACATGTTACAACAAGTGCTTTAATGTGCCTTGTACGGTGCAAATGTTTGTCGGAATTGACTGTAAGTAAGTTAATAATTAATTAATCGCGTTTAATACAAATACAGGTGAGTTTTATTGTTTGTGTCAATCTTTTTATCATGCGGGAGATTACCGACTGCATAATAAATTGATCGGTACATAAATTAAATGTGTCAATTATTTAGATCGATCGTATCGAAGACCCGAATATAATGTATATAATAATAATAATAATAATACTAAATATGTAACTTTAATAATAATAATAGCAATAAATTCATACTATATAATTTCGGCTTTTAATTTGTTTTAATTGTATACATTATATTTGGGTTTTCGATATATAAGGTCGATCCAAATAATTGACATTTATGTCCGATTTTTATATGATGTGGTTTTTCCCCCCCATAAAAAAAAGATTACCACAACCATAAAAAACCCCCCCTGTATATGTAAAATAAAAATATATATATATTTCGACATATATACATGTTTATGTATTAAAGCATTTCACACACATTAAGATAACGTTTATGTCTTTAATTTATAATTTTATATAAACTGTTTGTCTTTAATTTATAACTTTATATAAACTATTTGTGTTGCTGAACGTGCATAAGTAAGATTTTGCATTAAAAAGAAAACTAAAATACAAAATTAAAAAACTTTAAATTAATATAAAATTAAGTAAAAAAATTTAATAAAATTAAGTAAAAAAATTTAATAAAAAAAGTAAAAGTGCTACATATTTTTAAAGATATAATAAACTTTATCTTAACATAAAATTAACTGTATAATCACATTCAACATAATCCGGTATAATATTGTTATTATTGTACAATATTTTATATTAAGATAACGTTTATGTTTATAATTTATAACTTTATATAAACTATTTGTGTTGCTTTATATAAACTATTTGTGTTGCTGAACGTGCATAAGTAAGGTAGACTTTGCATTAAAAAGAAAACTAAAATACAAATCTAAGAAACTTTAATATAAAATTAAGTGTATACTCAGTATACTCGCTATAATAGACACAGCCAATGCTGCTTGTTACTTATGCACGTTCAGCAAAACAAATATAAAATCATATACATATAAAAAAAAAGACTAATTTTTAAAGATATAAGAATAAGTCATATAAAAAAAGTAAAAGTGCTACATATTTTTAAAGATTTTTTTATACAAAAAGAAGTGATATCCCTAAAAAAATACCTTTTAAAAAAAGGTAAAGAAAAAGCGTCGAGTTCATCTAAAAACTATCTCACAAAAAAATAGCTATCACAAAACTAGCTACCTTTATTTACAAAAAGTACTGATATAAAAATTGCGTCAAGTTGGGGTGCAATTTCACTTTAACTTTGTTAGTGTTATTAAATTTTATACATATGTGCTTTTATATAATCCGCTGCTGACAAATAGGTAGAAGTTCCGTTTAAAATCTATTACATTTTTGTCATAAAGAAGAACATTTTTGTTAGAGTTGAATCAATTTTTTAAAATAAAAGATTACGTCAAATGATTTTTAAATTTTCTAAAATTAAAATAAGATTAAAAAACATTTAAAAATTAAAATTTAAAAAATGAAAGATTACGTCAATAATTTTTTAAATCTTCTACAAAAATAAAATAAAAGAACAAATTTTTTTAAAAATTAAAAATTAAAAAGAATATAAATTAAAAAAATTTTAAATAAAAAAACTCGGCGCTGCCTAGTAATTATTGAAATAATGCTAGTATGTAATTGCTCATTTATTATTATTGTCAATCAAATTGGTAGCGCGCCGTTTTTTATTTAAAATTTTTTAAATTTATATTTTTTTTAATTTTTAATTTTTTAAAAAAATTTGTTCTTTTATTTTATTTTTGTAGAAGATTTAAAAATTATTGACATAATCTTTTCATTTTTTTAATTTTTAATTTTTAAATAAGTTTTTTAATCTTATTTTAATTTTTTAGAAAATTTAAAAATCATTTGACGTAATCTTTTATTTTAAAAATTGAGTCAACTCTAACAAAAATGTTCTTCTTTATGACAAAAATGTAATAGATTTTTTAAACGGAACTTCTACCTATTTGTCAGCAGCGGATTATATAAAAGCACATATGTATAAAATTTAATAACACTAACAAAGTTAAAGTGAAATTGCACCCCAACTTGACGCAATTTTTATATCAGTACTTTTTGTAAATAAAGGTAGCTAGTTTTTGTAATAGCTATTTTTTGTGAGGTTTTTAGATGATTTTTTTTACGGAGAACAACATTATGTCTGTCTTCATATCGATGCCATCCTATTACGCCACAGAACTATTTGCAGATTGATTAATTTTTTTTGATTATGTATAGACCATTTCAACCGAAATTTTAATCGCTCACAGAAAAAGAGGGATGTAGTGGAGGAGGTCGGAGTGTCTTCGCCCATTTGATCAACGACGAAGAATCCATCCGGGCAAGGCATTGACGCATATCCTGTGGAAGGCATTCACACATTTTTCAGCCTAACGAATAATTGCTAGAAAACAATATTCGCAGACTAGAAAAATATGTGAGACGCAAGTGGCTGGATCGGGAATCGAACCCGAGTCTTTCGCTTTCCGGGCAACTGTCTAGACCATGAGCTATCCAGACCTCACACCTAATGCTGCTTTTAACACAGTGAAGCGACTCAGAGCGATGTTGGTATCTCACTCGATGGATGCAAGCCGATGCCAGGAGATCCTGAAAGGTCGCTCGCGACCAAATAAGCCGGTGGAGGTATTCGCGTGCAGCGGCTTCCGACTGCTTCCGAGAAACCACCGACGAGCACAACGCCGTAGTGTCCACATCCCTCAAGATCCCTCTAGTATATACAAAATCCCCAGACCAAAAACAGGGCGGAGGACCCTAAGATAGGGCGAAAAAGATAGGGATGTATGTAAGAAATTACAATGAAAAAATAGTAATTTGCAATTAACAATTACATATTTTTTCTTCGAAACAACTATGTTTTCTTACACCAATGATTCCTCTCATTATTTGTACATAAAGTATTAAGTAAGATAATCGAAAATATATATTTTATAAGTCTAGATAACAACAAAATTATAATTTTAATTTAAATATTAAATACTTTTCACGAATCGTTGTCACATCAAAAAAAATTTATCATCTGCAATCTGTCGCTATGTTTTCTAGTATGAAAGTGTCGTAATGGTCGTAACACATAATCAAAAAAAATTTAATCAATCTGCTATTCCCTGGATGGCATCGATATGAAGACAGACATAATGTTGTTCTCCGTAAAAAAAATCATCTAAAAACTCACAAAAAATAGCTATTACAAAAATTAGCTACCTTTATTTACAAAAAGTACTGATATAAAAATTGCGTCAAGTTGGGGTGCAATTTCACTTTAACTTTGTTAGTGTTATTAAATTTTATACATATGTGCTTTTATATAATCCGCTGCTGACAAATAGGTAGAAGTTCCGTTTAAAATCTATTACATTTTTGTCATAAAGAAGAACATTTTGTTAGAGTTGACTCAATTTTTTAAAATAAAAGATTACGTCAAATGATTTTTAAATTTTCTAAAAAATTAAAATAAGATTAAAAAACTTATTTAAAAATTAAAAATTAAAAAAATGAAAGATTATGTCAATAATTTTTAAATCTTCTACAAAAATAAAATAAAAGAACAAATTTTTTTAAAAATTAAAAATTAAAAAATATAAATTTAAAAAATTTTAAATAAAAAAACGGCGCGCTACCAATTTGATTGACAATAATAATAAATGAGCAATTACATACTAGCATTATTTCAATAATTACTAGGCAGCGCCGAGTTTTTTTATTTAAAATTTTTTTAATTTATATTCTTTTTAATTTTTAATTTTTAAAAAAATTTGTTCTTTTATTTTATTTTTGTAGAAGATTTAAAAATTATTGACGTAATCTTTCATTTTTTTAAATTTTTAATTTTTAAATGTTTTTTAATCTTATTTTAATTTTTAGAAAATTTAAAAATCATTTGACGTAATCTTTTATTTTAAAAAATTGATTCAACTCTAACAAAAATGTTCTTCTTTATGACAAAAATGTAATAGATTTTAAACGGAACTTCTACCTATTTGTCAGCAGCGGATTATATAAAAGCACATATGTATAAAATTTAATAACACTAACAAAGTTAAAGTGAAATTGCACCCCAACTTGACGCAATTTTTATATCAGTACTTTTTGTAAATAAAGGTAGCTAGTTTTTGTAATAGCTATTTTTTTGTGAGATAGTTTTTAGATGAACTCGACGCTTTTTCTTTACCTTTTTTTAAAAGGTATTTTTTTAGGGATATCACTTCTTTTTGTATAAAAAATCTTTAAAAATATGTAGCACTTTTACTTTTTTTATATGACTATTCTTATATCTTTAAAAATTAGTCTTTTTTTTTATATGTATATGATTTTATATTTGTTTTGCTGAACGTGCATAAGTAACAAGCAGCATTGGCTGTGTCTATTATAGCGAGTATACTGAGTATACACTTAATTTTATATTAAAGTTTCTTAGATTTGTATTTTAGTTTTCTTTTTAATGCAAAGTCTACCTTACTTATGCACGTTCAGCAACACAAATAGTTTATATAAAGCAACACAAATAGTTTATATAAAGTTATAAATTATAAACATAAACGTTATCTTAATATAAAATATTGTACAATAATAACAATATTATACCGGATTATGTTGAATGTGATTATACAGTTAATTTTATGTTAAGATAAAGTTTATTATATCTTTAAAAATATGTAGCACTTTTACTTTTTTTATTAAATTTTTTTACTTAATTTTATTAAATTTTTTTACTTAATTTTATATTAATTTAAAGTTTCTTAATTTTGTATTTTAGTTTTCTTTTTAATGCAAAATCTTACTTATGCACGTTCAGCAACACAAATAGTTTATATAAAGTTATAAATTAAAGACAAACAGTTTATATAAAATTATAAATTAAAGACATAAACGTTATCTTAATGTGTGTGAAATGCTTTAATACATGAACTTGTATACATGTCGAAATACATAGATATTTTCATTTTACATATACAGGGTGAGTTTTATTATTGCTTGTGTCAATCTTTTTATCATGCGGGAGATTACCGACCACATAATAAATTGATCGGTACATAAATGTCAATTATTTGGATCGACCTTATATATCGAAAACCCAAATATAATGTATACAATTAAAACAAATTAAAAGCCGAAATTATATAGTATGAATTTATTGCTATTATTATTATTAAAGTTACATATTTAGTATTATTATTATTATTATTATATACATTATATTCGGGTCTTCGATACGATCGATCTAAATAATTGACACATTTAATTTATGTACCGATCAATTTATTATGCAGTCGGTAATCTCCCGCATGATAAAAAGATTGACACAAACAATAAAACTCACCTGTATTTGTATTAAACGCGATTAATTAATTATTAACTTACTTACAGTCAATTCCGACAAACATTTGCACCGTACAAGGCACATTAAAGCACTTGTTGTAACATGTGTTGCGTACGTGTGTTAATACGTGTATATATTATCGACAGCGACAGTCGTACGCCAAATTTTGTTCTATATATATTGTTTGACGACGACCACGACGTGGACGTTTCTTAATCGTATTTTCACGATTTTAGAATTAATATCGCGATATTTCCACTTCTACAGCTCGTAGAGTAAAAATAAAGACACTTTTACTATATAATTCGAACATAAGCTATCGATTAAGCCTAATAAGAGCTTGATCCGTTCAGCGGTTATCGTAATATAATAATATGAAATAATCTGAACTGGTCTCAATTTCCCGTCTCGCGTAAAGAAACACGGCGCGCGTCTTGCTAGAGAGATGAACTCGACGCAAGACACTACCGTGTCTCTTGATAACGGGTCCTGTTTTGCCATTGAAGATCTGTATCAATTTTACAAAGAGACAAACACATTTCATAATCCTTACTGAAAATAACGAGATGTGTTACGTTGAAGAGGGTATGAATATCATTAAAAATTTTTACTTTAATTTACATTTGTTTATTGTACGAACTCGCCTCCTTATATATAACATAAAATCAGGACATTTTATTTTATTTAGATTTAATTTAGATATTTTATGTTTATTCTTTTTATACTTTAGTTGTCTTATTTTAATTATTTTTTATTTATTTAATCTTATTTTATCTATGGGGCGTTCTCTGTCAAAAAGGCCACCCCCCCTGCCCACTTCAATTTTTGAGATAAAATGCTCTAAAAGGGCTTAAAATTTTCGTTGAAGTGTCTATTTTTCAATGCCGTATGGCGTTTTTGAAAATTCAAAATGGCGGACTCAGAATCACGATTAGAATGGAAAAAGCCATTAAAAGCACGATAATATTAGGCAACAAATTTTAAATTTTGTCGGTTATGAGTACGAATAGTCATTTTCGATGTATTTTTGCCTGCTGAACATGAATCCGTTGCCACATTCGGCTAGCATGTCACAATTTTGAGAAAAATGGCATCAAAGTTGTAGAAACGCCTTTTTTTATGGTTTTCGTGATCTGAGGTATAGCTAGAATTAGAAACACCGGTTGCGCGCTGAACTGATTCTGTTTGATGGTCAACCAGCTCCAGACCGACTGACGCATTTTCCCGTGCTTAGCAGTACGCAGGATGAACGACGTGGACGTGGCGGGGCTTTCATCCCTTTGGGGTGCTTGATTTATGTGAGTCCTCTTGCCTCTCACGCTTGGGGTGCTTCATTTACGTGAGTCCCCTTGCCTCTCACGCTTGGGGTGCTTTATTTACGTGAATCCCCTTGCCTCTCACGCTTGGGGTGCTTTATTTACGTGAGTCCCCTTGCCTCTCACGTGCATGCGTGTGTGTATCTGTGGGTGGGTGGATGTCATGAAATATTTTTTTTTAATTCTGTATCCCTTTCTCCCGCATAACTACCATAGCGTCCCATTTGTATCATTGGAATACCTTTTGATTAATACATTGTTCTCGCCATCAACTATAAATCCATCAACTATAAATCCATGATTCTTAAGAATTTGCGGTACAGGCTGAGCAATTTCAAATCTCTTATTAAATTTTCTTCTTATCCTCTCATGATCAGTTTTCTTAAAATAAAAAACCCTTATGTTCTTGAAATGTTTTTTAGCCCAATTAAAAAGAACGTGAGGTGTTAGTATTGCATTCTGTGGCTTAGCAACAAGACTTGCTTTATATGCCTCTTTTAAATGTAGCACCGATGCCGTCATAACCGCTTTTACCGTGAGCAGTCGCACTATAATGCCACTCTGCTTGAACATTGAAATCCTCTTTATGATGAACTAAGTTAGCAATTTGAAATTTATTTTTAAAATGCTGTTTTGCCCCATCAGTCATGTATATAATTCTTTTAAGATTTTTGACATCTTTTTTTATCTCCGGTATTAATAATGTTTGTATAGTATAAACGGCAGCAGTGTCGTGTTTCAAACTTTCTGATAAAAATACGTTACTCTTGTGCTTTAATTCCGAATTTTCTTTATAATAGTAAATAACAGGAAACACAGTGCACTGATCATTGTTGAAGTGGAATGCTTGTGAGGCATCTTGACAAACATACGAATAGTTTTCAGAGAAGTCAAACATCACAATTACTTCTTCACCTTCACGAAGATTCATTTTCTTTTCTGAAATGAAAAGTGTTTGTTGTTTAGCGATAAATGAATGAGGTTTCAGAATTTGCAACCTGTTGCATAGCTCGTTTATGAACTCATCAACTTTTAGTTGTTGCGTTAATAGAGTTGATCGATCGGTTCCAGTCCATAAAGAATATTGCACATGAGAAATGCATGAATTGTCCAATAGTTTAGATAGTTTTGTAGAAAGCTCAGTAGTACCTGGGCATTGGTCACATTCATCAAGGTAGCAATCAGGACTCGGTTCCTTACACATAATTTCATTCAAACAATCTTTATAATTGGAAAGTGGCTTATCTGTATTTTCTGTTAGTTTTCGTACATCAATTGCATCGATCATTAACTTGATATTTTCGTGGATTGTGCAAACACAAACGGAGTGTGTTCCAGAAGCCCCAGCGAGTATGCAATTTCTAGGTCTAAGTTTAGCAAATGTACTAAAGCTAACATCATATTTTGGGTTAGATTCTTTAAATGAGACATACAGTTCTTTTAAATTTAACAACAAAAGTCGTTTCTGCACCATTGTCCGTTTACCGTCAATTATTAAGGAAATGGCATCCTTCATTCCAGGCATTTTCCTGCTGTTTATGTCACTATTGTAAAACTCGATTATTTTGGTTACAGTAGTTTGCGGTAAAACTTTCCCAACTCTTGTAGTAGTATCAGCTAACACGCCGTGGTTAGACTTCAGTTCCTTCGATTTTTTTGCTAAAAATCGTGATGCACCAAACTCTTGTGCTATCTTTCTTACACTCCAAGACGACGGAGCTATGGTGAGAATTCGCACCCTTAAAGGATCACTGTGTTTCAAGCTGAAAAATTTTTGTTTAAGACCATCAAGCATTTCTTCCAGTTCAATTTCTCTAGGTGATCGGAGGTTATCTTCACCATCGTGAGCAATCTTTGAATTATCAATATCCATTGCTAATGAACTTCCATCAAATTCCATGTTTGTGATATAATCATTAGATTCATCTAAAGACATATCAGCATTTTCTAATTTAGTCCTACCTTTTTCCTACATCCAGAACAAATTTTAGAATTGGTCGGTATATCAGGAAATTTGTCTAATATGAACTTTGGTATCACTCGTAAATCTTTACCAAGATGTCCTTTTTCACGAGGTTTCCTGAACGGATTCACACATCTATCTGTATGAAATGTAGCCATTTTTTTATTTTTGATATGAGATAAGGAATAATTGGGATAATTGTAGAAGGAATACAATTCGGTCATAAAAAAAAAGACAAAAATGTGAGTTAAATATTTTTGTAATTAAACATAAAGAAACTTATCAATTATTAGCTAAGTTGCAAACTATAGTTAATTAACTCGATGAATTCTGTGACTAATAAATGTATTGTGAGATTCTAATCCAAGACAAGACTGAGAAATATTTATTATATACACTGGATCCTCGAGATACTGTCCCTCGCGCGTGTGAATTTTTCCTAAGTGTCGACTCAGGCGCTAAGCCACGCCCGCGGAGCGTGCGCAGAAACAATAACTTACTTCCGTAGTAATACGTCACCTCGCGGCCTCACTGCACGTAAACTTGGCCCGAAATATGTCTTTCAATGACAATTAGGCGAAGCGATACGTGTTGACGGTCCTGAGCTGAGCGGGAGAAGGGGTTCCCTCGTCTGAGTGCCTAGAGTGCCCGAACGATACATTTTCTCGAGGGTCCAGTGTAATATTTAACTTTAGTTCTGTAATTCTAGCTGGGAGGGTCCCGTTAGCGCACGGTGCGATAGCGCACCAACCCGATAGCACACGAAAAATTGACACAATTCCCGATAGCGCACCAACCCGATAGCACACGTCCCGATAGCACACAAAGTAAATCGCGCACAATCCCGATAGCGCACCAACCCGATAGCGGTTTAATTACAAAAATATTTAACAGAGCATTTTATCTCAAAAATTGAAGTGGGCAGGGGGGGTGGCCTTTTTGACAGAGAACGCCCCCTATATATGTTATTTAGCACCATGTATTAATTTATTTTTTACTTTAGATCCAGAGAAAGATAGGGATGTATGTGGGAGGAGGTCGGACGTGTCTTTACGCCCATTTGATCAACGAGCGACAGAATCCATCCATGGCAATGGCATTGACGCATATCCTATGTGTGTGAAGTTGGCATCTCAAGTCTCAGCATCTCACAAATAAACGTCAGATTTTGTTGCATCCAGCATAGTTCTACAGTTCCTGATAGGTTTTAACAATAGTTCCGTCGAATTAATTATAAATATTTAATTTTTAAAAAATGAGATGCCAACTTCCGAAAACATGCAACAGCATCTCATCATATTTCAAATATCTGATCACAAAGCAGTAATATTCCGCAGAGTTCTATCGTCTACGCACATTCTGTCAATAGTTCTGACGAAATTTTTTTAGTTTTTTTAGAACTGCTGATTTAGGGATAGCATCTCATATCTACACGTATAGGCCGGGCATCTCGTTGATTCTAAATTGTTTAAAAAATTAATTATTAACTATATCATCGAGAACTCTTTTCTACCGTGAAGAGGAAGTATCAATTTACTAGAGAAAACAATTAAAATCGCCGGAACTGTCGATTTACGACCAGCATCTCATACCTATACGTATAGGCTGAGCATCTCGTTGGTTTTAAATTGTTTAAAAAAATTAAATCCTAATTGTATCGCCCAGAACTCTTTTCAAGCGTGAAGGGGGAATATTAATTTACTAGAAAAATTATTTAAGATCGCTAGAACTGCCGATTTAGGGATAGCATCTCATATCTACACGTATAGGCCGGGCATCTCGTTGATTCTAAATTGTTTAAAAAATTAATTATTAACTGTATCATCGAGAACTCTTTTCTACCGTGAAGAGGAAGTATCAATTCACTATAAAAAACAATTAAAATCGTCAGAACTTGTGATTTACGACTAGCATCTCACCCCTGTACGCGTAAATATGTTTTGCGATGACAAATTATTTTCTACGAAGTTTAATCGTCAGAACTATTGACAGAATGTGCGTAGGCGATAGAACTCTGCGGAATATTACTGCTTTGTGATCAGATATTTGAAATATGATGAGATGCTGTTGGA
Organism: Camponotus pennsylvanicus; assembly: GCA_023638675.1. Classification (NCBI taxonomy): domain Eukaryota; kingdom Metazoa; phylum Arthropoda; class Insecta; order Hymenoptera; family Formicidae; genus Camponotus; species Camponotus pennsylvanicus. The sequence continues at coordinate 22,967 of JALHBL010001162.1, read as the reverse complement.
TGTTTTCGGAAGTTGGCATCTCATTTTTTAAAAGTTAAATATTTATAATTAATTCGACGGAACTATTGTTAAAACCTATCAGGAACTGTAGAACTATGCTGGATGCAACAAAATCTGACGTTTATTTGTGAGATGCTGAGACTTGAGATGCCAACTTCACACACATGCATATCCTGTGGAGAGAGCATTCACACATTTTTCAGCCTAACGAATAATTGCTGGAAAACAATATTCGCAGACTAGAAAAATATGTGAGGCGCAAGTGGCTGGATCGGGAATCGAACCCGTCTTTCGCTTTCCGGGCAACTGCTCTAGACCACTGAGCTATCCAGACCTCACACCTAATGCTGCTTTTTAACACAGTGATATGCGACTCCAGAGCGATGTTGGTATCTCACTCGATGGATGCAATGCCGATTGCCACGGAGGATCCCTGAAAGATCGCTCGCTGACCAAATAAGTGCCGGTGGAGGTATTCGCGTGCATGCTGGCTTCCGACTGGCTTTCCGTATGAAACGGCACCGACGAGCACAACGCCGTAGAGTGGCCACATCCCCCAAGATCCCTCTAGTATATACTAAAATCCCCATCGTACCAAATAGCGTTGGCGGATGGACCCTAAGATAGGGCCGGGGCAGGTCTCCAGAGAAAGATAGGGATGTATGTGGGAGGAGGTCGGACGTGTCTTTACGCCCATTTGATCAACGAGCGACAGAATCCATCCGTGGCAACGGCATTGATGCATATCCTGTGGAGAGAGCATTCACACATTTTTCAGCCTAACGAATAATAATTATTTACTTTTTACTTTAGATGCTATAACTAAAACAATGCCGAAATGGATCGATAATAACGAAATTGGGCGCTACTTTTGTAAATTTGAAGACACGCATTATGTGCCAAACGAAATGCTGGCAGGATATTACCCGCATGATATCGCTATAACTGCAACAATATCTGACGATTAAATAAAAATATATAAATTGTATAATGTGTGTAATATTTAGAATATATAAAACTTTCGTTAAATATCATGTTATATAAAACTTTTGACAAATGTTATATTAAAACATCAAGAACTTACCTATTATTAAATCAAAATATAAATTATGAAATTGCGTAAAATAAACAATATAATTCTAAAATATTACAATTGTATGTACAAGTTTTATTAAAAAAAGTTGTCATCAAGAGATACGGTAGTGCCTCGCTCCAAATTCATGCAAAGCATTAGCGCGGCACTCCGTGTATCTGTACGTGAGTCGGACAGATGAAAGTAACTCAAATTATCATTTCAATAACGGCTGAACGGATCGAATTCTAACTAGCCTTAATCGATAGAGCGAGTTTAAATTATAAAGGCTGTCAGTGAAATTTTCGCCCTCACGAAGGAGGTAGATTGGCTCAAATTAAGAAGGAAGGACTTCTACTGTTTTGTGATATTCGCAATAATTAACGAAAAATTAAATAAAGAATATCGGCCAATCTGTGAATAGAAGCGCGCGGCAACAAGAGTCGTCCCACTGTAATCTTATACTAGGCGAAGCGGTGGGCGGATCGCTCTCCAAGACATGATGGTGGCATGCGATATATCGCAATACCGCTCCGAAAAATGACCCGTCCTTTTAGTGGCGAGAAAATGATGCGCTATCATTTCCACACCACCTTGCGGTAGATAGCATGGTGCGCTTTTTTTATAGTGGTTTCCCCCATAGGCCATTCCACTCAATTTAATGTGAAAATTGTTCAAAATGCCGTTACTGTACGCTGAATGTATCGTAAATGTAAAAAATTGATGATGACAGTACCTTCACAAAAATTGATCCGTGGTTGAAGATCCCTCGATAAAATGTGTTGCACACGTTGGTAATGATACGGGCGTAATCCATTACACGTAAAGCGTGATGTACCGCGTATCGCGAAAAACCAAATTCGTGTGCCACACGACGCATGCTAATTCCAGGATTTTCATAAAATGCTTCAAGAATCCTTTCTTCATCTCGTACACAAAGACGCACTGCTGGACCGGTTATCCCGATATTATGCACGACACCCAGTTTCACATAATTATTGCACAACACGTAAAATTGTACGTCCACTTGGATTTCGTGCACGCTCGGAAAATCATTCCACATAAATTGCGGCCGCACGATAAGTATTTTCTCCCGCTAGCCCGTATGCCACAATCACATCCGTATATTCCTGCAGAGTATACTTCATTTTCACTGTTAATTTACTACGCGAACACAAGATTTTTACTAAAACCGTCTTACAAGGGGGTGACGCGACCTTGGGAACACCGATTTGAATAAAATTTTAAGTGCGTGTAGTACTCGACCGAAGAAGAAAGTGAGAGGACGCAACGCTCAGCCGTTTTTGAAAAAAACCAATCGAAAAATATGCCGTATCTTGTATACCGGTGAGTTTAGATTGATCGTCAAGTAAGCGGCGTAGCTCGGACGGTAAAGCCCGAGACTACTACGCTGAGGGTCACAGGTTCGATCCCGATCTGTGGTATCTTTTTTTCTTTTTTTTTCATTTTTTTTACGAGAAACCTGCAATATTTTTTTAAAATGAAGTAAATTTAATAAATAATTTTATTTTTTGTTTTTATTTTCCATTACGAAAGGCAATTTAATTTATTACTTTTTGCTCTCAAGTGTCAACCGTCGCCGTTAGTAGTTCACTTTGAACTGATGGCTCTGGTTAAAGTTTGGCTAGGATCGAACAAGATTTCAAATGTTGTATAGGTGTATACATAACACAATAGAAAAGGCAGGAAGGGACTAAAAACCGTTACCTGATGAAAACAGGTATACAAGTTACGGTTGGAGCAGTAGCGAAGTTGACAATGAGTTTAAAAATTATGTACCGAATATTTTTCGTATTAAATTATAATTAATTAATAAGTGGCGTAATTATTTAATATATTTTTTTGGTTAATATCAAGTAGAATATATAGAATTGTAAGGCTTTATGAAATTGAATATAAATTAACGACATATCGTAAATAAATTAAATTGCCTTTCGTAATGGAAAATAAAAACAAAAAAATAAAATTATTTATTAAATTTACTTCATTTTAAAAAAATATTGCAGGTTTCTCGTAAAAAAATGAAAAAAAAAGAAAAAAGAAACTACCACAGGTCGGGATCGAACCTGTGACCCGCAGCGTAGTAGTCTCGGGCTTTACCGCCCAAGCTACGTCGCTTACTTGACGATCAATCTAAACTCACCGGTATACAAGATACGGCATATTTTTCGCTTGGTTTTTTTCAAAAACGGCTGAGCGTTGCGTCCTCTCACTTTCCTCAAAAACTTCTTTGGTCGAGTACTACACGCACTTAAAATTTTATTCAAATCGGTGTTCCCAAGGTCGTGTCATCCCTTTGTTAGCTCTCGCAGGCTGTTGCCAGAGTGCATACGCCAGCAGCACGCAACTACAACTGAGCGGACATGCGAGTGTGAGCGTACGTGTGAGCTCGGCGCCTGCGCACTATGATTACACTGGCATGTCCGCTCAGCTGTAGTTGCGTGCTGCTGGCGTATGCACTCTGGCATCAGCCTTTTACGCAAGTTTTAAATTGCACAGTCTTTAAATCGAAGTAAGTTATGAAAACTTAGCGTGCCCGGATCGTTTCCATTATAAATAAATTTATTCCCAATAAAATGTAAAATCTTAGACATTATGTAATTAAATATTTCATCTGTTTGATTAAGATTTAAAAAACGTCTATTTTTTAATATATAGATTAAATTAATACATAAATGTTTGAAAAAAAATATTTATATATAATGTGCGTCATTTTTGCAATATTTAATGATTCCAAATCCTTTCTGTTATATATGCGTGCATGCGTACATTCGCGCGCATGTGTGCGCATGTGTGCGCGTGTGCGCGCGCGCTGCGTACTTGGACTCTGCATAACAGACACGCATGACAAAAAGAATTTAGAATTATTAAGTATTGTAGAAGTGACACATATTATATACAGGGTGTATAAAAAGTACCGGGACGGTAAAATATCTCGAAAACTAAGCATTTCAGAAAAAAATATTTCAGATAAAAGTTGTAGGATTTCAAAAGGTCTATTTATTGGTGCTATGAGTTTAACCTTGGGTGGCGTTGCCAAGGTCAGAGCAAGATCACCTAGAATTTTTTAAACGGGACCCACTATTTTTTATTGCATATTCTTGTAGCGTATCTCGAGAGCTTTCCAAAACATTATAATTAAGTTAGTTTTCATTAAGTACTTTCCGAGTTATGAGGCTTGAAATCATTTCTTAATTTTACATAAACCGTAAAATATCTTGTAAAATATTCATTTTTCGATTACTTTACCTTAATACTTTTATGTACAAAATAATGAGAGGAATCAATTAGTGTAAAGAAAACACATAATTGTTTCGAGAAAAAATATGTAATTTGCAATTAACAATTACATATTTTTTCCTAAAAACAATTATGTTTTTTCTTTACACCAATTGATTCCTCACATTATTTTGTGTATAAAAGTATTAAGGTAAGATAATCGAAAAATGAATATTTTACTAGATATTTTATGGTTTATGTAAAATTAAGATATTATTGTAAGCCTCATAACTCGAAAAGTACTCAATGAAGAAATACTTTATTATAGTGTTTTGGAAAGCTCTGGAGATAAGCTACAAGAATAAGTAATAAAAAATAGAGGGTTCCATTTAAAAAATTGAAGGTGATCTTCACATGACCTTCAAACGACTTTTCAGCGTCAAACCAATGACACTTTCTTATGGCCCCCTTCAAGTCATATAATTTTTGTCTGAGGCATTTTTTGCTATCGCCCTTACCTGAGGAGATATTCCCGTGGACGAATTAAAATGGCCCACCGTGTATATTACGCCGAATCATAACGTTTGCTCCAATTTTAATTGTGATTTGTTTTGAAAGCTTAGTTGTTTTAGAATTATCATCATTATTTCACAGTACTTTTAATACTTTCTTTTTAACATATGGAATACATTGAATCGTATCTTCAGCAATTAATAATATTTCTTTGGAAACAGTGCGACTTAACATTGCATCATTAAGGACATCACAAATATTACATGTAGGTAATAAACAAACTGTGTCTGATGATAAACTACTAATAAAATCACATTATTCGTTTAATCTAGATTCAAAAGAATCAAAGACTTTAAAAGATATTTTTCTATTTTCGAGAATTTTACAATCAGATTTTGTTAATAAACCAATTCGAATGCGTGATAATAATTCACGATAAGAATCATCTCCTTGCTGTCGTATATTAATTGTCAATTCATCATAGTCAAATAAGGTAGCCCCTAAATTAACAGCACTTAAGGAACCAAGATATTTAGCAACTTTTTCATCTGATAGATGTGTAAAAATAGGATCTTCATGTACAGGAGATAATTGAAGTAAATCTCCAAATAAAAGAATGTGTTTTCGACTAAACCAACCATCATTACAATCACTAGTATCAAAGATTTCAGACAATCGAAGATGTATATACATTAAAGTCAAATTAGATATCATTGATATTTCATCAATTACAGAAAGAATAACGTCTTTAAGATCTGCTCGTAAAACTTTCAATACATGATCAGACAGTTGTTTATACTTAGGAGTATGATCATGTTCAACGGGTAATTGAAGTAATCTATGAACTGTCAAGCCATCTATATTAAATGTTGCTATGCCAGTAAGTGCTGCTACAGCAATATCTTTATTCTTATTGAGATTTTGTTTTATCCAGCATTTAATAGTCTTAATTAAGAAACTTTTTCCAGTTCCACCTTCTCCGCTAACATATAATCGTAACATTGTTTTATCTGATTCTACAGTATTGATAACTATCTAGTCTGTGTCAACGTCAATCACTTTTAAAATTCACGTTGTTTTTGGTTGTCAATATTTCCTTTTATTATATTAATTTTACAAAAAACGAATCACGTTTTTAAGTTCGTGGAAGTATCACTAATATCACTAGAGTTCATCGCACGCATCAATTACGACGACGCCTGGGGGACTGTGATCCCTGAGTCGTGATGTCTCTAGGACGATCCTAAGAGGATCGCACACGACTACGCCTGGAGGACGATGTCCTTGAGTCGTGGCGTAATCCTGAATCGTCTGTTCGATATAATTTCTATTTAGATTATGACTTCGGTTCGTAGTTCGTATGGATATTCGTCACGCACCTTCGATGTCGAAAAGCTAATTGCTTTTCCGATTCGGCCGGGACCTCTCGCGTGTACATAGAGTTCTCTTTGCTCTCTTTGTTTGTCGCAAAAGAACCACTTCTTATTGTAAGACTGCGAGTGAGTGGGGGCATGTGAGAAAGGGATAGAGAAAGAGAGAGAGAGAGAGAGCGCGCGCGAGAGAGAGAGAGAGAGAGAGAGAGAGCGCGCGCGAGAGAGAGAGAGAGGATGCATGGGTATGTTCGTGTGTGTTCACGTATACGTGGGTTTGATATGTGGATAGTACGCTTGTTTGTCGTGCACGACTCTTCTACGCAACACTATCAAATACTCGTTTTTGATCTGTATTTAATTTTGCTATCATTTCAGATATATCGATTTCTCAAATTACTTTATCACCAAGATCTTTAAAATCTTGCATTGCTTCACCAGCCTCTATATTTTGAATACCTATCACATTTTCAGGATCATCCTGAGACTGTTGTTTTTCTAAATCATCATCTAGGCATTGCTGAACTAACTGTTTTACAGTTTCAAATGCTTTCTGTAATTCTTCTAATCTTTCATGATATTGCAGTGCTTCTACAAGATGTAGTTTTACTTTGTGAAACGACTCAGCATACGTATCGCATTCACTTTTAAGATCCTCTAATTTTCGCTATGGTTTAAACATAAGCAATAACGCAAAGAAATAATTTTCCGACTGTGTATTAACATCATATCTATAATGATTAATAAGATATCCATGCTGTCGCCGTTTAAGATAACCGTTGGCTATGTTGTAATATTCAATTAGCTATTTGTAATATTCAATATTCTCATTTTTCGGTTTAATCGTCGGGATATCGTACCATTGTGCAAATTCATAAAGAGACATATTTTCTAGTTCATTGGGTCTACGTGGATAATGATTATCTATCAAAGATGGATAAAATATATCCGTAGATTCAGCATCAAGAGCTTCAATTTACGCCAATATTGTTCCATATTTCGAAGTGTCGAAAATATTGTACTCATTGTCAGATTAGATTCCAACAATTTTTTCGACATTGCGTCTAAATATTCTGCAGCTGTATATCGAATTCGCGGATTAGATACGTTCATTTTATGGAAAATTCCACGACTTAACTGACGAATGTTTGCATCGTTCAATAAATAAAATAAGTATTGTTGATTTAATCTGTACTGTGGATGTTTAGATGTTAAACGACATTTAACAAATTCATAGTCATAAAATTTGACTTGCCGAATCTCATGTTGTCCATTAATGCCAAAAGGGTTGTGACGCCTTTTGCGCTCCGTCACGGTGACCCCGCCGGGGGAGGAAGCGTGCGGAGGGTCGTCCCTCGCACCTGAGGGGGAAATTATCCGATCCCGTGAAATCTTTTATAGGAGATTAACTTTAAGAGAGCAAAGCCCCTTATCCCATCCCGTGAAATATCTTTTATAGGAGATTAACTTTAAGAGAGCAAAGAGCGGCAATCTGAGCGAGCGAGCAGTAAAGTGATGTACAGCAAGATCCCGGAGGGTGCAGTTACCGAAGAAAGGAAGAGGAGAGAGTCGGACCGATGCCTACACTCCAAAGAAAGGTCCCGTATCGAGATCCCGCTCCGCCGCTATCCATAGGTAATCGTTGTATTAATATCCGCTACTTTTAGAGAAACAACGACGGGGAAGCCAGGACGAAGGAACGATCAACACTCTCCCAGGCTGCAGACTGAGGAGAGGAGATGCATCCGGAGCCGGACGAGGATACGGCCTGGCCAGCCCAACACGTCCGAGCTACCGAGAACATACAATCGTCAAGAATACCGTCAACGTTGAATTTTGGTTCCTATCGAAGGGCAACCCGCAATACAGCAGGACGAAATTCGAGGGGGCGGAGAATATCGACCCCTTCTCACCGAAAATCGACAGGATGCGCGGAAAATCGACGCGGGACTCGAGGGCCTCGAGGAGCCTTTATCAAGTATCACTGTTCGGCGAGCCGCGATAGCAAGTAGACGATCCTCCGACTCAAGTGCGATCACAGCGAGAGCCCAGCGAGGACCCGGATATCGCAGCGAGATTGTAAGCCGCCGCTCAGGTAGCCGTAAAACTGTTCCCGGATACAGCTGGCGTCGTAATTTTCTTGATACCGTCGCAGGACGACCGTTATATCGTTACCGAATTTTTCGTAGAAGCCTTGCGCGCTTTTCTCGCGTTTCGTTGCCGGACGCCGGCTGGCCCCGGGTACCGCGGATTTGTCCCTCTCGGGGGTTCGTCGCCGACAGTCGTTATACCGTAGCGTTCGTGCCGTATCGTATCGTATCGTTTTGTTTAGTATTTTGTTATATCGTGGCGAGGAGTGTCGAATTGCGCTTCTGGTAGCGAAATTCCGACTTTCCGTATCGCGTAGAGAATAACGGGATTTGCGTGAGGTCGTTCTTCGCGAGTAAGGGCTACCGTATATCCGAAACCTAAGGTAAAAGTACCGATTGCCGGACATGACCCTATATCCGGACATTTACATGAGAATTTGTCGTTATTAATTTCAAATGGTTTTTTTTATTGTAATTTCAAAATTTTGTCGAAATCTATTAATATTTAAGGATATTTATATAATAAGATATTTTAAATATAATAAAAATTAATGTCCAGTAAGAGATAAATTTGTTACGCATCTAGGCGAAGGACATATTTTGACAATGTTCTTAACGTTTTCTTAAGAAAATTCGTCTTGCTTGTTAAGATGATTTTTATTTTATTTCGCGTTTTTATTATATAAACAAAGTTTTATTCAAGTCGAGAAAGATATAGAATAATTATAAACATATGCTGATATGCTTTTAATTGATATAAACAATATTTTTGGGCAAATTTTGTGAATTTAGTTACTGGTACAGTAATTTACGTGACTGCCCAGTAACTGATCGTGCGCTTAGTTACCGGTACACTCGCTTCGACTGGAAAGTACTAATAGCTAAATCGGGTAAATTAAATTACTATTAATGTTAATTATGTATTTTAATAAATAATGTTATTTAATAGTATTATCAACATTAGTTTAACATCTACAAATATATATTTCAATAGTTTAAAAAGATATATATTAATTGAGACAAGAATGCCGTACATAACCTTGCAATGTATCTGCATTGACACTAAATAAGTAAATATTTTGTGTTCTTTAGAATCACAAACATGCCGAAGGTAGTAAAAAAGAAATATACACAAGAAAATATAAATGCTGCTTTAAAGGATATGAAAAATGGCATGTCGTTGAGAGAGGCAACACAAATGTATTATGTACCGAGAAGCACGCTTTACTGCAAAGCAAAAAATATCTATCCTGTCGAGTGTTCTAAAGGACCACCGACTATTTTAACGAAAGAAGAAGAATCAAGAATCACAGAATGGATAATCTACTGCTGTGATAGAGGTTTTCCAGTTAGTAGAAATCAACTGCTTGATAGTGTGCATTCGTTAGTGACTGAATTAAAAGGAGTACGCCTTTCACGAATAACAAGCCTGGTAGACATTGGTACGAAGGTTTCCGTAGACGTCATCCAGAATTGTGCCTCAGAGTAGCTCAAAATTTGACACGTACTCGTGCTTCAGCTACAGAGAATGTGTTAAGAAATTGGTTCGCTGAAGTGCATGCACATTTGCAAAAAAAGGATCTTGTTGAAATTGATTCATCCAGGGTATTTAACTGTGATGAGAGTGCTTTTTTTCTTTGCCCCAAAGCTGATCAGGTTATCGCAAAAAGAGGATCAAAATCAGTTCATAAAGTTATTGATGGAGATGAGAAAGAAAATTTGACGACGCTTTTTATGGTGAATGCTAAGGGAGAAATGGCTCCACCAATTATCTTATATTGGTACAAGCGAATGCTATACAGTGTTACAAGTAAAATCCCTTCTGGATGGAGTGTTGGTTCAACAGAAAAAGGGTAGATGACAGCACAATCGTTCTACGAATATATAACAAATGTGTTTCACCCATGGCTAGTAGCTCAGAAGATTTCAATCCCTATAGTCTTGTATGTGATGCAACGCCTTTGCCCGCCTCGGGAACGCCGATCCGGAGGAGACGGCGTGCAAATTTGGCCGGTATGGAAATTAGTTGGTTTACAAAAAAAAACGGTATCTCAGAATTCGGTAGCGTACGGTATCTCGCAGCTCTCACAAGGAGAGCGGTATTGGGCGCCAGGCGCGGTCTCCCGCGCCACGATATCGTTACGGAAACGGAATTCGATACGGGTTCGATAACCCAGAGCTCAGTAAATGACAGAGGGGCAGGGTTTTTTGTAGATTAGAGAGAGAGCGCTAAATAACTTCCGGGAGAGAGAAATGATCGACACTCCTTCGATTATTATTATAAATATATTTAACAATTATAGTATATGGACAAAGTTTATAACAAAGTATACGACAAAGACGATATAAATACAATAGAAAAGGTTAACGGTACGGGGAAAATAGCAAAGAGTACATGTAGAAGATACGCAAGTAACGAAATCGATAATATAAATTTCGAAAGAAAGAAACATTAGAATTATAAGAAAGATACGAAAGTCGATTATTATCGATTCGGTAACGGATACATATAATACGCGCGACTTACAGAAAATTCTGAGATCGGAACGATAACGAATATAATTCCACGGACCGCGATGAGTAATATCAGCAAGTAATTCACGGGAAAAAATCCACTGTAACGACAATTATAAGAAACGTTAATCCTACATCAGCGGGCACAAATATTCTCTCGCAATGTTATCCGGTATCTTCCCGACCTTTCGCTCTCGGCGAAAACAAATTCGACCCTCACGCAATTTCAAACAACACGAACGGTAACGGACGTAAATTTTGAACAGAAATTTCGAGAATTATTCAATTCTTGCGAAGTGGATTTTGGATATACGGTAACTCGCACTCGCGAAGAACGATCTCACGCAAATCCCGCTAGTCTTTATACAGTATGATAATGTCGGAATCTCGTGACTCTATTAACATTCGCCGCTCCACGCGACGATATAACGATATGCGAAACGAAACGATACTATACGATACGATACGATACGGCTATAACAATACGGTATAGTGACTGCCGGCGACGAACCCCCTGAGAGGGACGAATCCGCGATACCCGGGGTCCAGCTGGCGTCCGGCAACGAAACGCGAGAAAAGTACGCAGGCTTTCTGCAACAATTCGGTAACGAGTTCACCGTCGCCTCGCGACGGTATCAAGAAACGGTACGACGCCAGCTGTATCCGAGAATATTTCTACGGCTACCTGAGCGACGGCTTACAGTTTTTCTCCGGTATCCGGGTCCTCGCTGCTTATGCTGTCGTCTTCTCTCGGTATCACAGGAGAATCGTCCTTACGCGATGATATCTCGTCGAACAGTGACTTGTGATAAAGGCTCCGCAAGGCCCTCGAGTCCCGCGCCGATTTTCCGCGCATCCTGTCGATTTTCGATAAGAAGGGGTCGATATTCTCCGCCCTCTCAAATTTCGTCCTGCTGTAGTGCGGGTTGCCCTTCGGTAGGAGCCAAAATCCGAAGTTGACGGTATTCTGGACGGTGGTATTTTCTCGGTAGATCGGACGTGTTGGACTGGCCAGGCCGTATCCTCGTCCGTCTCCGGATGCATCTCCTCTCCTCAGTCTGCAGCCTGGGAGTTTTGATCGATTTCCTTCATCCAGTTTTCCCTGTCGTTGTTTCTCTAAAATTAGCGGATATTAATATAATGGTTAAATATGGATAGCGGCGGAGCGGGATCTCGATACGTGACCTTCCTTTGGAGTGGAGGCGTTAGTCCGCTACTCTCCTCTTCCTTTCTTCGGTAACTGCACCCTCCGGGATCTTGCTGTATATCACTTATTATCCGCTCGCTCAGATTACCGCGCTCTGCTCGCTTAGAATTAATCTCAAACACAGAAATCTATACAAGGGTATATCACGCGATCGGATAAGGGGTCCCCCTCAGGTGCGAAGGACGACCCTCCGTACGCTTCCTCCCACCGGCGGGGTCACTGTGACGGAGCGCAAAAGGCGTCACGTCACAACTCCCCCTCCCAGATGGGTGCCGAGGAGCTCTAGGTCCCGGCACACCGGCGACCATCGCTCAGGCAGCTTCAGGGAATAGTCTTTACTACGGAGTGGACTTACCTTCCCCTCGGGTTCTCTCCGGTATGTCGCCCCGACCGTTCATCCCTGCCTCCCCAAGTCTCGCGACGTCCGACCCGACTCGGGCCGGACCGTCCCTCGCGATATCCCCGCACGTCCGGGAATCTCTGCTCTCGGCGAGTGGAAGGAGGTTCAGGGTTATGGAACGGTAAGGGGTATAAAACGAACTCGGAGGTCCAAACCGATCCTCTTTATTCGGGCCCCCCTGGGGCCTGTTTACATACTGTACTTAACGAGGAACGGTAACGAAAAAAAAAAAAAAAAAAAAAAACGGAAAAGAAACCAAAAAAACAAAAAAACAAAAAAAATCTTAAGGTGGAGCGGTGCGGTTGGTCCATCCTTCTTCCACATCTCGCTCCCAGGGCCATCCGTCCCTCAGGGGCGAGTCGTCACGCGCCGGTGGCGGAGGTCGAGGCGCCCTAGGTCCCCGTCCCGCGGTGTAGGGCGTCGCGCGCCGGTATGCGCCGCCGCAGCGCCCGCAGCCCCGCAGCGTGACCCCCTGTTGCCCGCACCCGTAACAAAAGCTGCCCCAGTACGGGGCAGGGGGCACTCCGCGTACGGATGTCGGGGGGAATCGCAGTTTCAGCACCCGACACCGCACGGTCCACCTCGCGGGGGGCGCTCCGCGGCTGGTTCGGGGCGAAACCGGCGCGGCCCAGATCCGGCGTGGTCTCCGGGTGAGGAGGCTCGCTCCCGCGGCGCGGGTTGCGTCGGGGACCTCCCGGTCGGCTCGGGGGGCTCGTTTGAGTGGCCCTGGCCACCCCCTCCTCGGGTGTCGCTTGGGCCGGGGCATCCCTTGTCGATGGCCACTCCCGTACCACGGCTCCCTCGGTGGTCCAGCGGGCCCTCCGGACTTGTCCGGCCACGTTCTCGAGGTCCGTCCAGAAGCCCTCATCGTGGAATTCGATGTGCTCCCAGACGGACCGGTGACGTGACCAGAACTCCCGCCAGATCCTCCGCATTGCTCGTCGATCCATGGCGTTTTTCGGCATCTAAGTGTCGGTATCAGAAAGATTATATGGTTTCAGATCCTGGATATGGATCTTCCCGGCGGGCGACCCATCCAGCTGCTCCAACTCGTATATTACTGGAGAGATCGCCCGCACTATCTTAAACGGGCCCTGAAATTTGTGTGCGAGCTTGGCGGCTATATTGTGAGCCGCCGACGATAAAATGTGTTGACGCTTTAAAACCAGATCTACTTTAAAAGTACGGCCACGCCTACGTAAATTATATCGCGAGGCCTGCCTCTCGTAGGCTCTGTCCAAACTCTCGAGGACCCATTCCCTTAGGGCCTGTATCTTCTTCATTCGGTCCGCCCATTTCACGGTATCCCCTGGTTCAATTTCGGTAACCCCCCGGCTGCGCCTACCCAATGAACATACTGGCTCCAATTCGCGTCCGAGATTCAAAAAGGCGGGAGACGCTCCCAACGATGAGTGACAGGCTATATTATACGCGAAACGAAAATCGGAGATGTGTTCGTCCCACTCCCGATGGTCTTTTTCGATAAATGCGATAATCATCGTCTTTAGAATTCGGTTTACGCGTTCAACGGGGTTGGCCTGTGGGTGGTATGGGGGCACGGTAGTGTGCGTAATCTGTCGGGTCTCGGCGAATGCTTTCATCACTTTATTGACGAATTCTGTCCCGTTGTCTGTCAACAGGAACCTTGGGGCGCCCCATCGGGATATCACCAGATCCTCTAACGCCTGGGTAATCTTTGGACCTGTCGCGGCTCTTAGGGCTTTGCATTCCACCCATTTCGTAAAAAGATCCTGGATGACCAGAAGGTACTGAAATCCAGCCTTACTGCGCGGTAACGGGCCTATAATATCGGCAGCTATGGCAGTCCAGGGTCCGTCCGCAATGCGACGTCCTATGAGACCCGCGGGACTCGCCTGCTCGACCTTAGTCCGCTGACATAAGTCGCATTGTCGGATATAATCGGTAACATCACGAAACAGATTCGACCAGAAATAGGAAACGGCAACACGCTGATAGGTCTTTTCGGTACCCAAATGGCCTGCTTGCGGCATATCATGCGATTCCCTCAAAACCTCCTTACGGTATTCCTGCGGTATCACCAACTTCCAGCGGTCTAAATCTTCTACTATCTCAGAAACTACGCGTTTTGGTCTCAGAAAATATAGTCGCCCTTCTATCACCTTCCATTGCGTGTATTTCTCCGGAGTCGTTATTACGTCCTTATATCTCTTTCGGTACCACTCGTCGGTAGTGTTCGTCAAATCCACGGTATCTATAGCGGTAGTCACGTGCGCGGAATTTGTCGCGGCCAGGACGGTATCTTCGGTACTATCTGTTTCGAACATTCGGGAAAGCGCATCGGGCACATGGTGTAAGGCAGCCTTCCGGTGAATCACCTCGTAATCATACTCTAACAATTCTAACGCCCACCTCGCTAGTCTTCCTGTGGGGTTCTTCAAATTATGTAGCCAACGTAAGCTACTATGATCGGTAATGACGGTAAAGCGGTATCCTTCTAAATATGGTCTAAATTTCTGTATTGCCCAGACAACTGCTAAACATTCTTGTTCGGTAACGGAATATCTTGTTTCGGGGTCTGACAAAGCTCGACTTGCAAAGGCTATTACTCTTTCCTCGTCCTCAACTGTCTGCGTCAATAACGCGCCTAACCCCACGGAACTGGCATCGGTGTGCAGAACAAACGGTATCTCGAAATTCGGGCATGCCAATGTCGGTGCGGTAACTAAGTGGTCCCTTATTTGTTCAAAGGCGCGACCCTGATCATCCCCCCACTCCCAGCGCTTGCCTTTCTTGAGAAGCCGCGTCAATGGCTCATTCAGGGTCGCGAATTGCGGGATAAATCTGCGGTACCATGAGGACATGCCTAAAAACCGCCGCAATTGTTTAATATTTCGCGGTGCAGGGTATTCCAAGATCGGCCATGTCTTCTCGGGATCCACCGTTAGCCTTCTTTCTGTACTATAAATCCCAAATATCGCACTTGAGAACGGCAAAATTCACACTTGTCCGGATTGACGGTAAGTCCGGCGGTAGTGATTTTATCCAGCACTTTATTGAGCCAAGCCATATGTTCTTCAAATGTCGGTGTAACTATCACGATATCGTCCAAATATGCGAACACGTGTTGCTCCATTTCCGGCCCTATTAAGCGGTCTAACAACCTTTGAAAAGTTGCCGGTGCTCCCGTAAGCCCGTATGGCATTCGCGTAAAATGATATAGTCCCTTTCCGGGAACGCTAAACGCGGTAATCTCCCGACTCTCTTTGGCTAACGGTATCTGGAAATAAGCTTGACTCAAATCAATAGTCGAGATTTAACGAGCCGAACGCAATTTGTCGAGGATCCCGTTCATATTTGGTAGCGGGTCATATTTGGTGCGTCTTTTTTCGATACGCTATTGACCTTTCGAAAATCCAAGCAAAAGCGGTACTTTCCGTTCAGTTTCTTCACCATTACAATGGGATTCGACCACTCGCTAAACGACGGCTCTATTATTCCCGCTTGAAGCATTTTGTCGGTTTCCGCTCGTATAGCTTCCTGGACTTTAGGCGATACCAGGTAACAACGTTGTTTTATCGGTGGGCTGGTACCTACGTCTATCTTATGTTCGGTAAGCTCGGTAACTCCGGGGTCTCCGACGATTTTGGTAACGTCCGTAAAAAATTTTCCAATATTCTTTCTTGTGCGGGTGTTAATTCCGATAGCCTGCAACAAGAGGTTTCGCGTGAATCTTCCTCGGTAACAAGACGGTATCTCCTGTGTGGTGCTCTGGCAAAATACCATTCGCCCGCGTCCCAATCTGATATTATTCCGAATTTCGTTAAGAAATCCACCCAAAATACACAGTGCCGCTAAACTCGGTAACAAGGCTACGGTAACTTCACGACGCTGATCTTCTAACTCTATCGGTATCCTAGCCTCCTCCTTGATGTCTGCGATTTGTCCATTCGCGGTTCGTATCCGTCTCCCGCTGCCTCTCTCGGTGTTTATTCCCCCTTCGGATAACGTTTTTTATTCCTTCACGGCCAAGTAGGTTCCAATTGACCCCCAATTCACCAAGGCCCCGAGAGTGTATTCTTGTATTTTTGATTTTAACGAATTTCAACGGCGGCCACCCCCCCCTAATCTAATATACGAGTCGAGTAAAGTACCGTACTTTACCACGGTATCTGGTACTGTAATCAGGGTCTCGCTTTCGGGGCTCGGAGTCGTAGGGACCCTTTCTACTGGCTCCGGTTGGCGTTTTTCCCGAACAGGTACGGCAAGTCTGTACGGTAAAGTCGCGCTTCCCACATCGGTAATAATATTTCCGTCGCAGTTCCGTGCATCCGCCAGGCTCGATGTCCGGTCTTATCGCAATTCCAGCACTTTACGGTATCTAATGTATTAGCGGTAGGGATTACGGTAGCACTCGTTGAGGGTTCGGTAACAGTAGCGGCCGCGGGTGTCCTTCTGCGCGGTATTCGCGGTTGGAGTTTTAGCCGGCTTCTTCTTTTTCTTCCTTTTTGGCGGTAGCGGTAGCAACGGTAGCGGTATTCTTGGCTTTTCCTTTCGGCGCGTGGTAGGCTAAATCCGGAAAGATCGACTGCTCCGGCGGTAACGGGGGTCGGTAATTCTTTTCGGCCAGGAGGCTTCTTTCTATGCGTGTAGCTAGGTACTCTAGAGTAGCGAAATCGAAATATTTCGCGCGGAGCGCTTTGATCCGTAATAAAAAGCCGCTCTCGGCACGCTGTCTCCCAGGGTAGCATTCCATTCCGTCAATTTTCGCTCTCCAGCGATTAAGTTGTAAGGGCAGACACTTAAAAGATCGTCCCTATCGGATCCGAATAAAAAGGCTTCGGCATCACTACCCCGCTTTCCCGAAAATCGGTTAAGTTGTGGCCGTTTGTGCGTGGCCGTTTGTGCGCACTATCGGACGGTCGGTAGCTCTCCCGCGACCTCATCCACTTTTATTTAATCCTGCTCGGGTCACTCCCCCAATAGGTCTCGTGCGCCCGCGTCTCCTCTCCCTTCTAGCGACATCGCGTCCTCGTCTTCCTCACCTTCCCCGTTCATTTTCTCTCGTATCGGAGGAGTCGCGCGCGCAAAACTGGCAGTATTCCCTAAACACTCAACCCTCTATCCGTCAAATGTCGACGCGCTTGTCCGATATTCAAATTATTTATTCACTGATGGGATCGCTATCCTTCCTCATATGAAAAAAAAAATAAAATGAAAAGAAATAAAAAGAAAAAGAAAAAAGAAAAAAAAATTGAAGTAAAAAAAAAGAAAAAATTGAAATATATAATTAAATAAAAGAAAGGAACGAAAAAGTTAACAACGAACGAAATTTTACCGAATAACCCGGTATTATCAAGGCGAAACGCGTGAGAAGAAGGAAGAGAATATAAGAAATCAAAACAGAACTCTCTCGTTATTATTATTCGCTAACAAAAGGCACGGTCGTACAGATTCGGAGAATAACCATGCTTTCAAATATTATTTCAAAGATAATATTATTCTGCCCCCTAAGACTAGAAGTACGAGCCGCTAGCGGTATAAAAAAAACACCACACAAGACCGTCGAAATAACGGAAACTAACGGAAAGTACGTAAATTCAAATTATGAATAACAATCAGAACGGTAATCGAACGGTAGATGACCCCCTTTTCAAAACGGCAAAAGAAACGAAAATAAATATTATATGATCGCTATTTTAACGACTAAATATAACGGGACTTTACGGTATCCTATTCGGTATGACGAGAGAAAGGGAAAAAAACGATCCAGCAGCGTCAACACGGTATATAATAACCTTAATATAAAAAACACACAAATTTCAGAGTCGTTATCAACCTTAAATTATGATAGACGATAATATTACAAAAACCTACAATCACTGTAAAAAAAAAATTTTTTATTTAACAGCACGATCACTAGAGCAAATACTTCCGAGGTACTTCAGGCGTCGGGCCCCAAAAATATTTTGACAATAAATTTGAACGGTACATAGTATTTACAAAAAAAAACGGTATCTCAGAATCACTGGTATCTCGCAGCTCTCAAAAAGCGGTATTTTTATTTAACAGCAGGGTTCAAACACAGTCAGTAAATGACAGAGGGGCATTCTTTGTATTAGAGAGAGAGCAATAGAAAAAAGTTTATAACAAAGTATACGACAAAGACGATATAAATACAATAGAAAAGGTTAACGGTACGGGGAAAATAGCAAAGAGTACATGTAGAAGATACGGCAAGTAACGAAATCAATAATATAAATTTCGAAAGAAAAGAACATTAGAATTATAAGAAAGATACGAAAGTCGATTATTATCGATTCGGTAACGGATACATATAATACGCGCGACTTACAGAAAATTCTGAGATCGGAACGATAACGAATATAATTCCACGGACCGCGATGAGTAATATCAGCAAGTAATTCACGGGAAAAAAATCCACTGTAACGACAATTATAAGAAACGTTAATCCTACATCAGCGGGCACAAATATTCTCTCGCAATGTTATCCGGTATCTTCCCGACCTTTCGCTCTCAGCGAAAACAAATTCGACCCTCACGCAATTTCAAACAACACGAACAGTAACGGACGTAAATTTTGAACAGAAATTTCACGAATTATTCAATTCTTGCGGAGTGGATTTTGGATATACGGTAACTCGCACTCGCGAAGAACGATCTCACGCAAATCCCGCTAGTCTTTATACAGTACGATAATGTCGGAATCTCGTGACTCTATTAACATTCGCCATCCGACGCTCCACGCGACGATATAACGATATGCGAAACGAAACGATACTATACGATACGATACGATACGGCTATAACAATACGGTATAGTGACTGCCGGCGACCAGAATCCCCTGAGAGGGACGAATCCGCGATACCCGGGGTCCAGCTGGCGTCCGGCAACGAAACGCGAGAAAGCGCACGCAGGCTTTCTGCAACAATTCGGTAACGAGTTCACCGTCGCCTCGCGACGGTATCAAGAAACGGTACGACGCCAGCTGTATCCGGGAATATTTCTACGGCTACCTGAGCGACGGCTTACAGTTTTTCTCCGGTATCCGGGTCCTCGCTGCTTATGCTGTCGTCTTCTCTCGATATCACAGGAGAATCGTCCTTACGCGATGATATCTCGTCGAACAGTGACTTGTGATAAAGGCTCCGCAAGGCCCTCGAGTCGCGCGCCGATTTTCCGCGCATCCTGTCGATTTTCGATGAGAAGGGGTCGATATTCTCCGCCCTCTCAAATTTCGTCCTACTGTAGTGCGGGTTGCCCTTCGGTAGGAGCCAAAATCCGACGTTGACGGTATTCTGGACGGTGGTATTTTCTCGGTAGATCGGACGTGTTGGGCTGGCCAGGCCGTATCCTCGTCCGTCTCCGGATGCATCTCCTCTCCTCAGTCTGCAGCCTGGGAGTTTTGATCGTTCCTTCGTCCAGTTTTCCCCGTCGTTGTTTCTCTAAAATTAGCGGATATTAATATAATGGTTACATGTGGATAGCGGCGGAGCGGGATCTCGATACGTGACCTTCCTTTGGAGTGGAGGCGTTAGTCCGCTACTCTCCTCTTCCTTTCTTCGGTAACTGCACCCTCCGGGATCTTGCTGTACATCACTTATTATCCGCTCGCTCAGATTGCCGCGCTCTGCTCGCTTAGAATTAATCTCAAACACAGAAATCTATACAAGGGTATAACTCACGCGATCGGATAAGGGGTCCCCTCAGGTGCGAAGGACGACCCTCCGTACGCTTTCCTCCCCCCGGCGGGGTCACTGTGACAGAGCGCAAAAGGCGTCACGTCACAGTGGATGGTCACTCATCTCACTTAACTATGCCATTAAGTGCCTTTTGTCGCGAGAATGGAATTGAACTTGTAGCACTGTATCCTAATGCAAACTCATATACTTCAACCCTTAGACGTATCGGCCCTTCACCCTTTAAAACAGTCCTGGAAGAAGATTATAGATAAGTGGAGATTAGATAATGCTCCACAGCGTGTGCGAAAAGAGAATTTTGTTCCATTATTAAAAGAAGCAGTGGATTCTATAAATTTAGCTGAAATAGTTAAAAATGGATTCAAGACTTGCGGTTTGTGGCCCTTCTCGGCAGACGCTGTAAATTATAACATTCTCAATAAAAATAAAAAACAAAAAGAATGGTGCTTGAAGAACAGATTGAACATTCTATTAATGAGATGAATAGTTATGAAGAAGACTGTAAAAAACACTTGAAATTTTTTGAATAGCACATTAGCAATGATATTTTACCCAAATTCAACAATGCAGAGCTTCATGAATCTCCAGTTTTATTTATTGATATAAAAAATAAAGGACTGTATAAGTATTGGAAAATGATGAAAAGATTATCTGGTAAATTCGATATCTAAATTTATATTAATAACTATTTTTTACATAAGTGTTATTAATAAAAGTTATAAAATTGTAGATAACCAACCGTACACAGTAAAAAAATTTTAATTATTTTTGTAAAATGTTTTTTGTGTCCTTATTAATATTATATTAATTATTTAGGAATAGAAACTAATGTTGAAGAAGCTGATGTTGAAGAAAGTAATGTTGAAACTAATTTAATTCTAAATACAGAAAACATAAATGATAATCACGATATCAATATTCCAATAGAAATAGTGGAAAATTCAAGAACGCTTTACAATGAGAGTATAGATTATGAGATTATTAATTTAATAAATATAGATAATGTAGACTCAAATTGTAATTTTGATACTGGCACGAAATTATTGGAAGGGCCGTCAGAAAATATTGAAACGCTGCAGTCGAGGAAGCATGAGTTTGCTAAATCCTAACGGTATGTACTTGTGCCATAAATTTTAATGCACATAATTTTTTATAATCAATTTTTTATTATATTTTTCATTTTTAGATATTCAAAATCAAATAAATGACTCAAATATAATTTAAAATACATGAATTAAACAATAATTCACAGAATAGTAACACCGAAATATAGAAAAATTTACAGAATGGCAAAACCGAAATAAATAACAATTTACAAAATGGCAACTCCGAAATAAACAGTAATTTATAGGAATAACAACCCTGAATTGAAAGGCAAGTTACTTTATATGATAATATTATTAAAAGTGTCTTTTTAACTTTTGATTTATTCCTTGATTAACTCCTTCTGATATACAGATCATGATTTTAGAGAATAATGATTTTAGAGAAATGGTTTCTTCACCATTTAAAAAAAGCTTTATTATGGCCAGAAAAAATAATTAAAAATATGAAGAAAAAGAAAATTGAAAAAAATACCAACCGTGGCTACATCAGATGAGTGGCAGGCTTATCATTTTGAAGAAAGAAGAGGAAAAGGCAAGAAAAGAATTAGAAAGAGTAAAAAAGGTTGAAGAACAATCTGCTGAAAAAAATAATAATTATTGAAGAAAAAAAAGAAAAAGAAACAAGCAGAGAAGAAAAGATTATTAGAAGAAAAAAATTAAAGAAAGAAAAGGGAAATAAATAAATACATTTTTATTATTATTACAATAATTTAAATACTTTTTATGGAAATAAATAAAATTGGTTATATAATTAGACCATTAAAACTCGTGAGCACTTATAAAAATTAAACGAAATCGAACTAGCATCGTTAGATGTCCGGCTATTGGGACGTTTACCTTACTCGGCAAGAATTGTACAATTTGCGAAATCTCTGTTTAAAATTTACGTCCGTTACCGTGTGGTTTGAGATCGCACGAGGGTCGACTTTGTTTTCGCCGAGAGCGAAAGGTCGAGAAGATACCGAACAACATTGCGAGATAATACTTGTTAGAGTAAGAACTCAGCATTTTAAACTCGCGCGAGAGCGCTGGGCCTTGTGGCACTGCGAGCGTGTTAATTTGTTTTTTTCCCGATAGATGGACTAGCTAGCGGCCGACGACTCTGTGTGTGCGTATGAGCTCTCGTTTTCTTCTTTTTCTCTCGTCGGCTTGTGATAACGATAAGACGTATTTTGTTACTGTGCATATTTGAGTCCATTTTCATTCTATAATAAAGTTTAATTTTTCTTTCACTTTTCTTGTGTATTTTCGAGTAACCCTCAACAGGTTATGGGCCCAGTGCCACGTAATTGAGAAGTGAACGGACAGTAGTGAGTGAATAATGGAGACGACGTTGAAAATCGAGAAGCTTCGCGACAAGGAAAATCATCAATGGCGATTTGTAATTCGTCTTCTAGAAGAAGACCAGATACACTGGATGTATGTGAAGGCAGGCTCGTTCGCCCTGGCGCCGATGTGCGGCGAGCAAGCTAAAGAAATTCGAAGCAGACAAAGCCGCTCGAAAATTGATCGTCACGACAGTGGCCGTTGGATTTGCTGTTGAACTGCGCTACAGCGAAGGAAATGACCAAGATGCGGCGAGTTAAAGTGGGATTGCAAAAATGTTGCGCATAATTTATCAAAGCTCGAACAGTTGGCGAGAAAGCAGACAAAGCCGCTCGAAAATTGATTCTGAAAATGATGCGAAGAAAACCTTCAGAAAATTTGACGATGCGATTGATGAACGAAGAGGTTCGGCTGCAAAAGCAAGAAAA
>JALHBL010001161.1:0-10754 GCA_023638675.1 Camponotus pennsylvanicus | reverse complement strand
CTAAGCTTACTATACGGTTTGCTTGATAAACTAAAATACGATGAAGTTTCTAATGAACACGATCTTACAAAGAATTTAAGAATGGAAGCTGCGAAATGGGCATGTAATCTTGATGGTCGCATGTGCATAGAAAATGCCCGACATAATTTAAATCGACATCTCGCAGATCCCGAAAAGAACACGTAATTTTTCTTATATATTCTCGGTTATTTTAATTTAATTGTTTTATAGATACATGTGCAATGTTTATTACATTATTTATATATCAAAATTATATATCAAAATTTAAATTTATTATGTTATGTTATGAAATTATAATTTGTTAAATTATTTAATCAAAATATAAAATTAATATGTGCAAAACTTTTATATTAGAATTTGTTTTTGTTAAATCTCGTAGGCTTTTGCCATGGTGGAAAGAATGGACATACTGTCAAGGTTTAAAAGTATTGTACTATTCTCTTAGCAATGAAGATTCTCCTTGGTGGGGAGTATATCGTCTGGGAAAAGAAAAATTTAAACCTAAACTTTTAAAATTTCTCTCTTGCCCTGAGGATTCACAATTTATCAAAGACTATCTAAATCTAATAAAAAATGATAGTACAACATCGATTATGTTTTTAAAAGATTTTTTCGATAAAGATTATATTAATTATTTTTTTTTTACAATTGCGAAGCATGCAAGGAATCCTGTAATACTCAATTTCATATTACATAATCTTGAGCATATAAAACCTAAGTAACACAGTTTTCTCTCCGTAAATATATATCTATCATTCAACAATTTATTTGTGTATCAATAAATTTATTGTTTTACTGTTATAGACAAGTCAGCGAGTATGTAACATTTGCTGTAATTATTAATCATGTGTATTCCACAAATCAACTCGAAAAGGTAAAAATTGCATGTGCTTATGTATATATATATATGTAAAATAAATAACCATGATGCGACATCAAATATTGCTGTTTAATGTCATCAAAATGATCTGTTTTAGATAAACGACTTCCTAACAGATAAATTTTTTAAAGTAACGCAAGTTAAATTAAATGAATGTAAGAAGTTATGGTTTTTTGTGAAAGAAAGAAATACGAAAGTAAAGGTAAATTTTATGAATATTATTATACTAATATTTCATTTATTAATCATTGATTTTTTGTTTTCATACAGAATATATTAATGTCACAGTATCCCAAAGTAATAAGCAGAAATTAACGTCATTTAATTTTTTTTATAAAATAAGCATATTTTAATTTCTAATTTCCAAAAATATATTATTTTGGAAATATGTAACTTTTAATGAATGAAAAAGTGGGAAGGAGTGAGCGAGCAAGCTAAAGCAAAAGAGAAAGATAATTTATTTACTTGGAAATTTTAGTGAAAATCGATTTATATAAATTTTAAAAGAGAATTTACAAGCTTCAGATTTAAATCTTAGTTAGTCTAGATGTTCAGCTTTTAGTTAAATAAATTTAAATGTTTTTCAATATGATTGGGAAAGTATTACGTAATGTGATTCGCATACTTTAATATTACACGAGCTATTTGTTTACTAAAATAAAAATTTAATAAAGATGGATAAGTTAAGAAGAATTAATGCACTTGCTAGATATAACAGTTATAATATTATAATATTATAATGATATTATCTCTGTGACAGCTGCAGCTCATATAAATTTCTAATTTTATTTTTAAAATCTCTAATTCTAAATTTTGATTTTTATTTGTTGGAAGTTACTTGCAAAATATTATTTATAAGCAGTGTCTTCCGTTATCTGGATAAAATTATCTAGATTTTCACCTAGATGCAATTATTGTTTATTTTATCTTTTATCTATATAATTCAAGTTTGTGGTATCTATCTGTATCTCAGATATAAGAAAAGTGATATCTTTTATTAAAACACATAAGATAATGTAATCAATGTGCACTGAGTACAATTTTTTCAAACCATAGCAGTTTACCGGCCGGCTACTCTAATCGGTCAATTTTAACATTTCAATCGTAATCGAGCCCGCAACCTATAGTGTAATACGGATTTAAAAGCGTTCCACTTAATGATCGCGGCACTCGTAAACATAATGTGTCTTTGTTTAACTTTTAGCGAACAACAAGGAGAAGATGATTTTGCGAGCGTTGCGATTGTTAAGTGGAACGTAGCCATAATCACATTGGTCGATTGACATTGACATTGTGGACACGGCCTATACTCGTTATTATTGTTAAATGAATACATGCTTATTTTCTGTAATTTTTTGTCTGGAGTGTATTATTTTTATATATCCTAAATTGTTTTAAATATTATCTTAAAAGTATCTAGATAAAATATTTAACTAATACATCTTTTATCTAGATACACTCAAACCGAATTATCTTTATTTTATCTGAGATACATGAGTATATGATTTATCTAATCTGTATCTAGATTATTTTAAGTTATCTAAGCGCAACACTGTTTATAAGCATTCCTTGTAAACAAAAGAGTTGTTAAGTAAAATATAGTGCAACACAATGCACATAATATAATAGAACACATAGTACAATAGAAGAATGATTTTATTCTCATTTCAGCAAATTTGTAATTTTCATAATCCATAATTATTATTTATTCCTATTACGTTTAAGATTATTAATATTATTGTATGTATTATATATATGTATTAAAAATGTATTAATATTATATATACAGGGTGTGTCATTTTAAGTGATGCAGCTGAATATCTCTTAAAGTAAAAGAGGTTGGGAAAAATGTTTCAGACAATAGTTATATGGTTTCGAGGGGGACATAAGAAGGTGCCATTAATGTGACCTTGAAGAGTCAGCTGAAGGTCACGTAGAGGTCACCTCCAACTTTGTAAATGGGACACCCTATATGTTTTTACATATTCTTGTAGCTCATCTCGAGAGCTTTCCAAAACACTATAATTAAGTTAGTTTTCATTAAGTACTTTTCGAGTTATGAGGCTTGAAATAATTTCTTAATTTTACATAAACGGTAAAATATCTTGTAAAATATTCATTTTTCGATTATCTTACCTTAATACTTTTAAGTACAAAATAATGAGAGGAATCAATTGGTGTAAAAAAACACATAGTTGTTTCGAAGAAAAAATATGTAATTTGCAATTAACAATTACATATTTTTTCTTCGAATCAACTATGTGTTTTTTTACACCAATTATTCCTCTCATTATTTTGTACTTAAAAGTATTAAGGTAAGATAATCGAAAAATGAATATTTTACAAGATATTTTACCGTTTTTGTAAAATTAAGAAATTGTTTATGTAAAATTAAGAAATTAAGAATGTGTTTTCTTTACACCAATTGATTCCTCTCATTATTTTGTACTTAAAAGTATTAAGGTAAGATAATCGAAAAATGAATATTTTACAAGATATTTTACGGTTCATGTAAAATTAAGAAATGATTTCAAGCCTCATAACTCGGAAAGTACTTAATGAAAACTAACTTAATTATAGTGTTTTGGAAAGCTCTCGAGATGATCTACAAGAATATGCAAAAGAATATAGGGTGTCCTGTTTACAAAGTTGGAGGTGACCTTCACGTGACCTTCAGCTGACTCTTCAAAGTCAAACTAATAGCACCGTCTTATGTCCCCCTCGAAACCATACAACTATTGTCTGAAACATTTTTCCCAATCTCTTTTACTTTAAGAGATATTCAGCTGCATCGCTTAAAATGACACACCCTGTATATACACAAGATAATATTTAATATAATATTTATTAATAATTATTGGCTATTCACACTAATACTTAATACCGATATAATCTGTTTTAGACAAGCAAATTAACAGAATTAGCAGAAAATTTCAGATGTATGCAGCAATATATTTCAAATATTGAAAGCAAGATACAAATGCGCTTTTTCGAAATCAAAAGTCAACAGAATTACTTTCAAAATTTTATCAAATATTAACAATAACCGTTTAATAAAAGTAACAATTGTGACGCGAATACATCTATATATATGTTTTTTACAAATAGCTTTTTATAATGTTTATAGTTTTCGATTTATTATTTATGCTTAATAATATATAATTAAATGCACGTGCATTAACAAGGATTCATTTTAGCCTGCAATTCACTGATGTTTTTATTTCTTTATTAACATGAAGTAAAGCAAAGTGTAAATTATATTCATAATAATAATATATAAATAATTATAATTAAATTATGTTATATTATAATTAAGTATATAATTAAATTAAGTGTAAATTATGTTCATAATTATAATATATAAATAATTATAATTAAATTATGTTATATTATATAAATAATTTTAATTATATTAAATGACAAAGTATCTGCAATATATTTAACATTATATTATTAATGTACTAAAAACGTATTATCTAATTTAAATTGTATTCTGATTTATTTTTTAAATTGTATTTGATTTGTTCTATATTTGTAACTTTATTTGTTAATATTTATTAATTATATTATCTTGAATCAAATTTTTATTATAGGTATAATATAGATATAATAATGCATATTAATATTTAAATAACATCTAAAATTAAAAATTTATAAAACGTATTACAATTCTTTAATATTTATATATATAATAACAATTTTATATATATATATATATATAATATATATATATATATATATATATATATATATATATATATAATAAATTGTTGTTATAAATTTAATATGTATTATTAATATTTTAAATATGTATTATTAATTGTTTGAAACACATGATCTTTGTAAATTTTATATAATTTTTAATTTTTATAATAAACCACATGGCACAATTTTCTCATATATCTACATGTCTATTTCTTTATACTTCTTACATATTTAAAGAAATGTAACATACACTCGCGCGCATTCGTGCAAATATTTACACACGCACGCACTAATGCACACAAATTAATTTGCACCTACTATATAAGCAAATAGCGACATTTTTAATTAAAAAATAAATTATATAATCATGAACCACTTTCTTCTATAATTTATGACAATATTAATTATAACGATAAAAATTATCAAATTTAATTCACTTGATGTCATATAAAAGTCACAGCTTTCTGTTAGAGTGATATACGATTTGTACATACAATTCGTGAACCGCTAGTAATGTATGTGGTTATATAGTATCCGATTTCAATCTGAGTTCAAATTACGGATGTTTGTTTAAACAACGGTGTTAATTATAAATTTATTTAATAAGTTTCTGTTTTCTGAAGCATCATAAAATATGAATAATTTACGATATTTAAATTATTTGTCAAAGAATATTATGTGTTTGTTTAGTTCTCCTCGGTTTAAGTTTAGTTCTATGTCATATTTCATATAGTAGTGTCATTTATATGGTAGTATTGAACATACAAGGAAAGGCACGGAAGTGTCCCCCTCCGATTTTGATGAACTTTTAATATGTTATTTTCTAGACAAAAATAAGAAACACGTATTTTTTTATACGTGCCCATACGCGTGTCTAGGGGTAAAACACCCCTTTGAAAAAAATCGATTTTTTCCTTTCGAGATGAATATTTCAGAAACTATAAGAGATAGAAAAAAATGTTCAAATTAAAAGTTAAATGGCTTCAAAAGTACTTTACAATAGCAACAAAAAAAATTTTTATTTTGTTAATTTTTCAAAATACCCCCACCACTAAATATATATTTTTCTAATTTTGAAATTTCTTTATTACCAAGTGAAAGATTATTTTTTTACAAATCCAACTATATACGATTGTTATGTTTCGAAAAGTCATTTTTCAGAATTAATTATAAACCTCTCTGTAATACGCTATTCGTGTCCGTCTATGCGCTCGATTTTTCGCGCAACACATCTTGTTTTTCTGTAATAAAAGATAACTAACACGGATACATTTATCTATGTAATTATGTTTTTTTCGCGTGCATAGCTAGAATAACATTGATATAACAAATCAAATTTATATTTAATATGTTATAAGATATTAAAACGTTAAATATAAATAAGCTCAAAATGTATGCATGAAATGACGCACGAGACTCTAAACTTGTTTAATTTAAGATGGCACAAGATGAAATAATAATAATAATAATAATAATGATAATAATAATAATAATAATAATAATAACACTTATGTAAATAATATTATAAAAGAAGTAATATACATGAAAATTTTGTAATTGTAACATACAATTTTATAAAGATCATCAATAAGAAAGGAGGAGAAAGGATAAGATAAAAGAAGATGTAAACATATAATATCCATTTATTAAATCATATACAGGGTATCCCATTTTAACTTTCACACTCGAATATCTTGAAACCATGGCGATTTCGGTGAAAATGTTTTAAACAAAAGTTGTATGGTTTTAAGAGCCATAAGATGGCCCTCTTAAAACCATACAACTTTTGTTTAATTGCATTATTAATTGCAAATTCCATATTTTTTCTTAAAAACAACTGTATGTTTTCTTTACACCGATTGATTACTCTCATTATTTTGTACATAAAAGTATTAAGGTAAGATAATCGAAAAATGAATATTTTACTAGATATCTTATGGTTTATGTAAAATTAAGAAATTATTTCAAGCCTCATAACTCGAAAAGTACTCAATGAAGAAATACTTTATTATAGTGTTTTGGAAAGCTCTCGAGGCAAGCTACAAGAATATGCAAAAGGATATAGAATGTCCTATTTAAAAAGTTGGAGGTGACCTTCACGTGACCTTCAAACGACTTTTCAAGGTAAAACCAATGACACCATCTTATGGCCCCCTTAAAACCATACAACTTTTGTTTAAAACATTTTCACCGAAACCGCCATGGTTTCGGGATATTCGAGTGTGAAAGTTAAAATGGAACATCCTGTATATCATATATATGGTGTAAGAAAACGTTATGTTTAAAACATTTTTTTCATCCACCATCTTTGTAACAATTTTAAACCATAATTTTATTTATGTACATAATTATATCAAATTGCATTTACACATTTATATTGTGCAATTGAATTATACAATTATGTTATAAAATTTCTTATTTGTCTATTTAATAAACGGCATTATATATTTATATATGATTTAATAAATGGATATATATTTACACCTTCTTTTATCTTATCCTTTCTCCTCCTCTCTTATTGATGATCTTTATAAAATTGTATGTTACAATAAAAAAATTTTCATATATATTACTTCTTTTATAATATTATTTACATAAGTGTTATTATTATTATTATTATTATTATTATTATTATTATTATTTCATCTTGTGCCATCTTAAATTAAACAAGTTTAGAGTCTCGTGCGTCATTTCATGCATACATTTTGAGCTTATTTATATTTAACGTTTTAATGTTATTCTAATGTTTATCAATGTTATTCTAACTATGCACGCGAAAAAAACATAATCACATAGATAAATGTATCCGTGTTAGTTATCTTTTATTATGGAAAAACAGGATGTGTTGCGCGAAAAATCGAGCGCATAGACGGACACGAATAGCATATTACAGAGAGGTTTATAATTAATTCTGGAAAATAACTTTTCGAAACATAACATAATCATATATGGTTGGATTCGCAAAAAAATAACCTTTCACTTGGTGATAATGAAATTTCACAATTAAAAAAAAATATATTTAGTGGTGGGGGTATTTTGAAAAATTAAAATACTAAAATTTTTTTTTGTTATTATTGTAAAGTACTCTTGAAGCCATTTAACTTTTAATTTGAAAATTTTTTTCTATCTCTTATAGTTTCTGAAATATTCATCTCGAAAGGAAAAAACAGATTTTTTTCAAAGAGGTGTTTTACCCCCTAGACACGCGTATGGGCACGTATAAAAAAATACGTGTCTCCTATTTTTGTCTAGAAAACAACATATTAAAACTTATCAAAATCGGAGGGGGACACTTTCGTGCCTTTCCTTGTTAGATCAAAATTAAAGATAAAAAGTGATGATTTTTAAGTGATAGATTGTTAGCACGTACTGTTGTACTAAAATTGTCCTGGCAAGAATAGTAGAAAGTGTGCCCGAGCACTTGAATATTTTTCATTAAGTAAACAGATAGATCACCCGAGCACTTGAGTTAGATATAAACAGATAAGTGCTCGGGCGTTTTCGGTCCGCGATGTCAAGAGGCAGTGAGAATCTCGGCGTCGTTGCGAGAGCACGAGGAGTTGCAGAAGGATCGCGCGAGTAGAAAGATCGACCCCTTGTATACACGCAGTGTTAATAAAGTATTATATCCTTTTAAGCTCAGAGAGTGGCTCAGCTCATTTACGATCCCGATATTCGCGATTACGATCATAACAACTGGCGACCGTGACAGGACAATTTGTTCGCGAAATCGGGAATTAGAATTTGAATCTTTGTTGTGTCGACGCCGTGAAGATGGATGCCCTGAAGAAACGAAGAAAGGCGCTTCGTATAGTCTTTACAAAGGCTCTCACTGCATTCTCAACAAGATTAGAGAGCGACTGCTCAAGAGAAGAAAAGATAGTGGCATTTCAATTCCTTGAAACGAAAATGACTGAGCTGGATGCAGTACATTCTGCATATAACGAAACACTGTTCGAATCAGAGGCGGACGAGACTGATATCAACAGAGAGTTAGAATCGGGCGATGTATACAAAATTCAGTACCTAACAGCGAAAATGAAAATATCTAAGATAACGCCATCGACATCGGACAACATATCGAGAATGGTCTCGACGAACACCCTGAAAACGTCGAAGCTTCCTAAGTTAAAATTATCAAAATTTAGCGGTAATATTAAAGATTGGCTTCCTCTTTGAAGCCAGTTTAAGAAGATAAGCGAAGATCCTTCAATTAGTGAAGAAAATAAAATGCAATATCTACAACAAGAAATGATACCGGATTCGCGCGCGAACGAGCTCGTGCGAAGTTTCCCGCCTACGGGGGAAAATTATAAAAAAGCAATTTCGAGCCTAAAAAATCGTTTTGGACGAGACGATATCATTGTGGAATTTTACGTGCGCGAACTACTAGGTCTCGTGTTGCAAAACGCAGTAAAGGGAAATAAGAAGTTGTCCCTTACGAGCCTATACGATAAGCTCAAGTGCTACCCTGGTGAAAATTAAACGCTTCTCGAAGTGTCAAAGAAGCGTAAACGAACAGAATAAACGCTTCTTAGAAGCTTCATTGACTTCCCATTAACTCTTCGCGATTTTAAATCTTCGTGCATATTTCTCGAACGCTCCATAAAGTGTATACGAAGCATTCCGTTACGCTTCCCTTACGCTTTAATATTTCATGTTTTCCTTTACGTTCCCCAAACGCTCCATAAAATGTGAACGAAGCACTCCGATACGCTTCCCACACACTTCAATGACTGACATTTAGAAACTCTTCATTTACACTTCCTAAACGCTCTATAAAATGTGAACGAAGCGCTCCAATACGTTTCCCGCACACTTCAATGATTGACATTTTAGGAACTCTTCATTTACACTTCCTAAACGCTCCATAAAATGTAAACGAAGCACTCCAATACGCTTCCCGTACATTCAATGATTGACATTTTAGAAACTCTTCATTTACACTTCTTAAACGCTCCATAAAATGTGAACGAAAGACTCCAATACGCTTCCTATACACTTCAATGATTGATTGACTTAGAAACTCTTCATCCACATTTCTTCAACGCTTAGACACTGCACAAAATATGTATGAAATACTTTCCATACACTTTAACAATTTACAGAAATATTTTTAAGGACGTCAAAGTTTCGCGCGAGCACGCAAGAGTCGAAGCGTTGAAAAAATGTGGATGAAGAGTTTCTGAGTCAATCAATCATTGAAGTGTATAGGAAGCGTATTGGAGTCTTTCGTTCACATTTTATGGAGCGTTTAGGAAGTGTAAATGAAGAATCTGTTAGTTCGTTTGTTTACCGCTACGCGCGCTATCTTTCTCGTATTTAAGTTTAGTTATGAAAATTATATAAAGAGTTTACAAAGAGTAACAAATAAGATTAAAGATATACTTCAATTTAATTTCTGATCTCGATGTAGGAGCTTCAGATATTAAATTGATTTTTATAAGTCGGACAAGTAAATGTCTGGCGAATAAACGAAAATAATCCGTTTATTACCTATTTAAAATGTAAAGTGCAATATTAACGGTACAGTATAAATATAGTAGAGTATAAACATTTCATTCGTATTCGCGCCAATAAGTTTGATGACATTTCATTTACGTTCTTTAAAAATTATATTAGATATTTCCCCTGGCGAAAATAATTATCGGAGCGTAAGTCGAATGTAAGGAAAGAGTAACAGAAGTGTAAACGAAGCTTCTAGGAGGCGTAAATTGAAACAACGAAACGTAAACGAAGTGTTAACGCTTCATTTACGTTTCGTTGTTTCAATTTACGCCTCCTAGAAGCTTCGTTTACACTTCTGTTACTCTTTCCTTACATTCGACTTACGCTCCGATATTTATTTTCGCTAGGGTTATTCATGTTTGTCGGAGAGTTCGATAACGTTTCGTTTACGTTTCTTAAGGAGTTTGATGACGCTTCGTTTACATTTGGAGGATATTTCGTTCACGCTTGTCGGAGAGTTTGATAACGCTTCGTTAACGCTTTTCTAACACTTAATAGCCGCTTTCTTTACGTTCCGATGTCTCAATTTACGCCTTTTAATAGCTTCGTTTACGCTTCCGTCACTTTTCCGTTACATTAGATTTACTCTCCAATTCATGCTTTGTTCACGCTCGGTTTACATTTTATTTTCGCCAGGGTA
>JALHBL010001160.1:0-25387 GCA_023638675.1 Camponotus pennsylvanicus | reverse complement strand
TATGTATATATATATATATATATATATATATATATATATTGCGTACATATATTACATATGTAGATGTATTAATTTTATGTATATATATATATGTATATGTACATAATATTTATATAATCTAAAATAAAATTTATCCTTTTAATAATATTATCCAACTACTGCTCTCCCTCCATCAAAAGAACAATTGTATTAATTCTTTTTTCAATCTGTAAAATTAATAGTTTTATAAATTATTTATTTATAACAAAGAATTATCTACTTTAAACTTTATAATCAATTAGAATCATAAAAAAGATTTTTATATGTTTCGATTAAAATTAATTTATTTTTAATTTATTAATTTAATGTAATAATATTATTAAATTATAATATACAGGGTTTGTCAAAAGTGTGGAAACCCCTTAATATTTCGAAAAATACGCATTTTAAAAAAAAATGTTTCATACAAAAGTTATAGGGTTTTATGTGGCGCATTACACAGCAACATTATTATGACCTCGAATAGCGTTGTCAAGGATATGTGAAGGTCACCTCCAACTTTTTAAATGGGACACCCTATATGCTTTTGCATATTCTTGTAGCTTATCTCGAGAGCTTTCCGAAACACTATAATAAAGTTCGTTTTTATTCAATACTTTCCGAGTTATAAGGCTTGAATTCATTTCTTAATTTTACATAAACTGTAAAATATCTTGTAAAATATTCATTTTTCGATTATCTTGCCTTAATACTTTTATGTACAAAATAATGAGAGGAAATTTTGGTAATATTAATTTAATATTCTACTTAAACTATTTTTTGTTTAATAATTATCTTAAACATGATCAAATATGTAACTCATTTTAATTATTATTTATTTATTCTACTTTTTCTTATAATCATATTTTTATTCATAAACTTAAATATAATTATCCAATTATAATTATAATTATTCTTTTCATTTATAGAACAATAATATGTTTAAATCTATGAAAGTCTAATTTTACCTTATCAATTTTCTATTTTTAATAATAATTAGAGGTTTACTAATTGTCTTCCTCTATTTTTCCATTTATATTTCCACTATTGAAAGATTCAAACAAATAATATTACTATTGAAAGATTCAAAAATAGTTTAAGTAGAATATTAATTTTAGAGATGAAAGGTTATATCAAATGTGTGTGTGTATATATATATATATATATATATATATATATATATATATATAAAATACATTTAATATAACCTTTAATTTCTAAAATTAATATTCTACTTAAACTATTTTTGAATCTTTCAATAGTAACATTATTAGTTTATAGGATTATAAATTTAGAATTATGCATATATACACACACACACAGACACACACACACATATATATATATATGTGTGTGTCTGTATGTATAATGCTAAATTTATCCTATAAACTAATAATATTACTATTAAAAAATTCAAAACTATTAATTCAATTAATATTAAAACTACCAATATAAATTTATATATTATATATTTATATAAAAATTAACCCTATAAAAATAATTATACATAAATATAAATAAATTATTAAATCAATTATAATAAATTTTTATATTCTTATATAGTTTAATTATAAAAACCTTAATTTTGTAAATTAATAATATTTTAAAAATAAATTGTAACATTTTAGAAAATTATATAAAGTTACATAATATTATATATACATATACAATATATATATATATATATTTTGTTATATATATATATACATACATATATGTATATATAATTTTATGTAACTTTATATAATTTTCTATAATCTTACAATTTATTTTAAAAATATTATTAATTTACAAAATTAGGGTTTTTATAGTTAAACTATATAAGAATATAAAAATTTATAATTAATTTAATAATTTATTTATATTTATATATAATATTTCATTTTATTTATTAAATATATACAATATTTATTTCTTTGCTTACCTGTTTTATATTTTGTGGCGTGAACATTCTTGTGCCCGGTGGTAGCGGCGCCGTCGCTGGGGCGGACATATATTCTTGTGTCGTGTTCGTCGTTGATAGAGGCGCCGTCATCATCTTGTATCCTGGTGACGGCTCCGTCGCCGCCGCCATGTTCGTGCACGCTAGGGACGGCGCCGTCATCATCTTGTATCCTGGTGAGGGCTCCGTCGCCGTCGCCATGTTCGTGCACGCTAGGGACGGCGCCGTCATCATCTTGTATCCTGGTGAGGGCTCCGTCGCCGTCGCCATGTTCGTGCACGCTAGGGACGGCGCCGTCATCATCTTGTATCCTGGTGACGGCTCCGTCGCCGTCGCCATGTTCGTGCACGCTAGGGACGGCGCCGTCGCCGTCACCACCTTTGTGCACGCTGGTGACGACGCCGTTGCCGTCGTCACTTTTGTACGCGTTGGTGACGGCGACGGCGCCGTCGTCTTCTGCATTCTTGAAATGCATCCGTCGCTTCTCGCTAAAAAATAAAAAAATATATATATACATATATAATTTTTCATAGACTGTATGTAAAAGTAAAAGATCGAGAGGGAGAAAGAGCGAGGCAGAGAGAGCGAGGGGGAGAGAGCAAGGGGGAGAGAGCGAGGAAGAGAGAGCGAGGGGGAGAGAGCGAGGGAGAGCGAGCGAGGCACAGAGAGCGAGGGAGAGAGAGCGAGGCACAGAGAGCGAGGCAGAGAGAGCGAGGGGGAGAGAGCGAGGGGGAGAGAGCAAGGGGAAGAGAGCGAGGAAGAGAGAGCGAGGCACAGAGAGCGAGGCAGAGAGAGCGAGGCACAGAGAGCGAGGCAGAGAGAGCGAGGGAGAGAGAGCGAGGGAGAGAGAGCGAGGGGGATAGAGCAAGGGGGAGAGAGCAAGGGGAAGAGAGCGAGGAAGAGAGAGCGAGGCACAGAGAGCGAGGCAGAGACAGCGAGGGAGAGAGAGCGAGGCACAGAGAGCGAGGCAGAGAGAGCGAGGGGGAGAGAGCGAGGGAGAGCGAGCGAGGCACAGAGAGCGAGGGAGAGAGAGCGAGGGAGAGAGAGCGAGGCACAGAGAGCGAGGCAGAGAGAGCGAGGGGGAGAGAGGAGGGAGAGCGAGCGAGGGAGAGCGAGCGAGGCACAGAGAGCGAGGCACAGAGAGCGAGGGAGAGAGAGCGAGGGAGAGAGAGCGAGGGGGAGAGAGCAAGGGGGAGAGAGAGAATGAAAAAGAAAATACTTACATTTGGGCCTGGGCATAACTGCACAAAACACTGTACGGCCTGGTTATCGACTGGTGACTGACCGTGCAAGACTGCCAGATTCCAGCCGCAACAGCACGTAATAACAAGTGAAGGGTATCGCACACAGGGAAAGAGTCATGTATGTGTACTCGGTTCCCTTCCTTGGCAGGCTTGCTGGCCGATTCGCGAGCACGTGCATTGTTGCTGCGCGGCGGTATTTTGTTTATTTAAGATGAGAAAAAGCGAGCCTTGCGAGCGAGTCTTCGGAATTCTTTTGATTCGTTATCTCGCTTTCTCCTTGCTCCTTGTCGCTCTCGCTTCAACGATATCGGAGATCTTTCCTTATCTATAACAACTTAGGGATTAAAATATCGCAAAAATTAAAATTTTTATTTCCCATTTGTTAGATAAAAATAATTGCAATGGATCTATGGGATTTTTGCGATTAAAATGACATCAAATACGACATGAATCGGATAATTTTTAATTAAACAAATTATTCAATTTTAATTACATAATTAACTAAAAATTATCCGATTCATGTCGTATTTGATGTCATTTTAATCGCAAAAATCCCATAGATCCATTGCAATTATTTTTATCTAACAAATGGGAAATAAAAATTTTAATTTTTGCGATATTTTAATCCCTAAGTTGTTATAGATAAGGAAAGATCTCCGATATCGTTGAAGCGAGAGCGACAAGGAGTAAGGAGAAAGCGAGATAACGAATCAAAAGAATTCCGAAGACTCGCTCGCAAGGCTCGCTTTTTCTCATCTTAAATAAACAAAATACCGCCGCGCAGCAACAATGCACGTGCTCGCGAATCGGCCAGCAAGCCTGCCAAGGAAGGGAACCGAGTACACATACATGACTCTTTCCCTGTGTGCGATACCCTTCACTTGTTATTACGTGCTGTTGCGGCTGGAATCTGGCAGTCTTGCACGGTCAGTCACCAGTCGATAACCAGGCCGTACAGTGTTTTGTGCAGTTATGCCTAGGCCCAAATGTAAGTATTTTCTTTTTCATTCTCTCTCTCCCCCTTGCTCTCTCCCCCTCGCTCTCTCTCCCTCGCTCTCTCTCCCTCGCTCTCTGTGCCTCGCTCTCTGTGCCTCGCTCGCTCTCCCTCGCTCTCTCCCCCTCGCTCTCTCTGCCTCGCTCTCTGTGCCTCGCTCTCTCTCCCTCGCTCTCTGTGCCTCGCTCGCTCTCCCTCGCTCTCTCCCCCTCGCTCTCTCTGCCTCGCTCTCTGTGCCTCGCTCTCTCTCCCTCGCTGTCTCTGCCTCGCTCTCTGTGCCTCGCTCTCTTCCCCTTGCTCTCTCCCCCTTGCTCTATCCCCCTCGCTCTCTCTCCCTCGCTCTCTCTGCCTCGCTCTCTGTGCCTCGCTCTCTCTGCCTCGCTCTCTGTGCCTCGCTCTCTCTTCCTCGCTCTCTTCCCCTTGCTCTCTCCCCCTCGCTCTCTCCCCCTCGCTCTCTCTGCCTCGCTCTCTGTGCCTCGCTCTCTCTCCCTCGCTCTCTGTGCCTCGCTCGCTCTCCCTCGCTCTCTCCCCCTCGCTCTCTCTTCCTCGCTCTCTCCCCCTTGCTCTCTCCCCCTCGCTCTCTCTGCTTCGCTCTTTCTCCCTCTCGATCTTTTACTTTTACATACAGTCTATGAAAAATTATATATGTATATATATATTTTTTTATTTTTTAGCGAGAAGCGACGGATGCATTTCAAGAATGCAGAAGACGACGGCGCCGTCGCCGTCACCAACGCGTACAAAAGTGACGACGGCAACGGCGTCGTCACCAGCGTGCACAAAGGTGGTGACGGCGACGGCGCCGTCCCTAGCGTGCACGAGCATGGCGACGGCGACGGAGCCGTCACCAGGATACAAGATGATGACGGCGCCGTCCCTAGCGTGCACGAACATGGCGACGGCGACGGAGCCCTCACCAGGATACAAGATGATGACGGCGCCGTCCCTAGCGTGCACGAACATGGCGACGGCGACGGAGCCCTCACCAGGATACAAGATGATGACGGCGCCGTCCCTAGCGTGCACGAACATGGCGGCGGCGACGGAGCCGTCACCAGGATACAAGATGATGACGGCGCCTCTATCAACGACGAACACGACACAAGAATATATGTCCGCCCCAGCGACGGCGCCGCTACCACCGGGCACAAGAATGTTCACGCCACAAAATATAAAACAGGTAAGCAAAGAAATAAATATTGTATATATTTAATAAATAAAATGAAATATTATATATAAATATAAATAAATTATTAAATTAATTAAAAATTTTTATATTCTTATATAGTTTAACTATAAAAACCTTAATTTTGTAAATTAATAATATTTTTAAAATAAATTGTAAGATTATAGAAAATTATATAAAGTTACATAAAATTATATATACATATATGTATGTATATATATATATATAACAAAATATATATATATATATATATATTGTATATGTATATATAATATTATGTAACTTTATATAATTTTCTAAAATGTTACAATTTATTTTTAAAATATTATTAATTTACAAAATTAAGGTTTTTATAATTAAACTGTATAAGAATATAAAAATTTATTATAATTGATTTAATAATTTATTTATATTTATGTATAATTATTTTTATAGGGTTAATTTTTATATAAATATATAATATATAAATTTATATTGGTAGTTTTAATATTAATTGAATTAATAGTTTTGAATTTTTTAATAGTAATATTATTAGTTTATAGGATAAATTTAGCATTATACATACAGACACACATATATATATATATGTGTGTGTGTGTGTGTGTGTGTGTGTGTGTGTGTGTGTATATGCATAATTCTAAATTTATAATCCTATAAACTAATAATGTTACTATTGAAAGATTCAAAAATAGTTTAAGTAGAATATTAATTTTAGAAATTAAAGGTTATATTAAATGTATTTATATATATATATATACACACACACACATTTGATATAACCTTTCATCTCTAAAATTAATATTCTACTTAAACTATTTTTGAATCTTTCAATAGTAATATTATTTGTTTGAATCTTTCAATAGTGGAAATATAAATGGAAAAATAGAGGAAGACAATTAGTAAACCTCTAATTATTATTAAAAATAGAAAATTGATAAGGCAAAATTAGACTTTCATAGATTTAAACATATTATTGTTCTATAAATGAAAAGAATAATTATAATTATAATTGGATAATTATATTTAAGTTTATGAATAAAAATATGATTATAAGAAAAAGTAGAATAAATAAATTAATAACAATGTAAAAGGCAATAGAGAGCATATCAACAAGTAATATTACAATCAAAATATAAGGAAGAATATAAAACAAATAACGTTAAAATTACAGTAATTTAATAAAGCAAAAAAAATTACAAAAATAGAAATCGAATTATAACGGACGTTTCTGGCTCTTGTTTTGAGCCTTCTTCAGCGCAAAAAATTAAGCAATATAGGAAGTTACAAAGATAATAACAAAAATAAATAAGAATTATGATCAATAATCTAAATTAGACGAGGTGTCAATAACGCATAAACACAAAATTAATAGGCGTTTATCCACCCGTTGGCTCTCCAAATTAAAAGAATAAAATTATCATTTGGCGGAAATGATGAGTGCAGAATCAAGATTTGAAAACATTGACAAGTGCCTCCTAAAAATGGCACCATCCGAATTAGTCCACTAATAAAAAATGAAATACAAAAAAAAAAAAAAAAACTTACAATAAATTGTTCTGTCAGAATATGATCGTTGGAGAGGCAACGTGATATGTATGACGATCGAATACTGTCGAAACGCAAATGAGAAATAAACATATACACTATATGCCTAAGTATGTACCTAAGTATGACATTTCAATACTTAGGCAGACTGTTTATAAAACCATGATAAATAGACGGTAAATTTCTAGAATAAATAAATAATAATTAAAATGAGTTACATATTTGATCATGTTTAAGATAATTATTAAACAAAAAATAGTTTAAGTAGAATATTAAATTAATATTCTACTTAAACTATATTTTGTTTAATAATTATCTTAAATATGATCAAATATGTCTCATTTTAATTATTATTTATTTATTCTACTTTTTCTTATAATCATATTTTTATTCATAAACTTAAATATAATCATCCAATTATAATTATAATTATTCTTTTCATTTATAGAACAATAATATGTTTAAATCTATGAAAGTCTAATTTTACCTTATCAATTTTCTATTTTTAATAATAATTAGAGGTTTACTAATTGTCTTTCTCTATTCTTCCATTAATCTCTAATGAATAGTTTAAACTTAAAATTAGTATTTTAATATCATTATTTTTTCTTAATGTATTTTCATTTACTATCATGAATAATTTTCTTTAAAACTGCAAGATTTTAGCTTTAGAATACAATGTGTGTATATGTGTACACACACACATGTATGTATGTATGCTGTAATATTACAATTTTTTTACAGAAAATCAATGATGCGGTGCGAAAAGCCGTACTGAAGGAGAGGAGGCGTCAATACAACAAATCGCAGCGTTTTCTGCATGCAGGATATATTCACGCATCATCAGCGGGGTACATGCACGCATCAGCCGCAGCAACAGGATACGTGCACGCACAGGCTGCAGCAGCAGGATACGTGCACACACCGGCCGCAGCAGCAGGATACGTGCACGCACCGGCCGCAGCGGCAGGATACGTACACGCACCGGCCGTAGCAACAGGATACGTGCACGCACCGGCCGCAGCAGCAGGATGCGTGCACACACCTGCCGCAACAACAGGATATATGTACGCACCGCCCGCAGCACCAGGACATGTGTCCGCACAACCCGTAGCACTAGCACAGGTGCCTGCACAGCCCGCACCAAGATACGTGCACACACCGTACGCAACGGGATACATATCCGCACCGGCGGCGCCGGTAGCACCGGGATACATGCCTATATACACGCCGCCTCAATAATAGTCGTCGAAGCAGTAAGATTGCTATTGAATGTTTATGCGTTTGGAAACATGTCTGGCTCACCAAATAGGGTAACACTTTAGATAAATCTACATAAACTGCTGATGTATCTCCTTTTCTTTGAATGTATGTATACAAAAATGTTGAATAACGGGCAGTATTTTGTTTCTTAAGAGATATTCTTTAATTTTCAAAAGCCATATTGCAATTATTATTTTTTTCTTCTGTAAATAATGCAGCTAATAAGAAAATAGGGATATATTATAATAACATCATTTAGTCACATATTTTGATATAATCACACATATTTTGATATATTTGTATAGAAAATAATATTGCAACTGCTGGTGTTGCATTTTCTGCTCCTCCAGCACATGTTGCAATATTTGCTGCATATTATTTGCAGCATCATTTTTCCCGCATTGTGCTTCTTGGCTCATTTCGACTTTTTCTGTAAAAATAAGAAATACATATATGTTAAAATTAAAAGTTCTCAATACTTTTGTAATGAATAAGATAATAATAATTTGATTTACTATAAGATAATAATAGTAATAAAGATATAAGATAATAAAACTTATAAGATAATAATAATTTGATATTACTTACGAGACATGCTGATTGCGTCTAGTTCTTGCAACATATCACAGCGAAATGAAGCACTATCGGTATTTGTTCATTTGTTTCATGCTCATTTGTTATATGCTATTTCACTTCTTTACTTATTGCACGGCGCATCTGTGAAATAATCTTATTGCTTTGTGCTTGCTAGTATTATAATATATACCTTGTGCTAGTAATATATTTCACGTGCCTTGTGCTTAGTGTTCAAGAAAGAAAGAAGGAGAGAGAGAAAGAGAGAGAGAGAGAGGAGAGAGAGAGAAAGGGAAGCTGAAACAATCTTGATTGTAAGTCCCAATTGTTTTTCAATTCTTACATATTTTTATCTTCTTCATTTTCTTTTATTCATCCTTCTTGAATTCTTTGTTTCTGCCTATTTTGTTAATAAAAATGTCTGATGAATTAAAAAGAAAACCTAGACGAAGTTTCCAGGAAGCTTGGCTTACTAATGATGTAATTAAATCTTGGATACGTAAAGTATCTTCTAATGATAGTTTGTATCATTGCACCATATGCAATAAAAATATTTCTTGTAACACACGTGTTTTGAGGCATGCGGATTCTGCGTCTCACAAAAAAAATATTCAGGAAAATATTTTATCTTTAAATGATAATAATAAATTTACATAAAAATATATACCAAAAATCTACATTTCAACCACAATGGATGGAAATCGAATTATTTAAACCGTGGTTACGTGAAGTGCCACATAATGAAAGTTCATTTTTTTGCACTTTTTGTGATAATAGTGAATCTATAGTTTTGTGAATCTATAGTTGGTGATTTATTACACATTTATCGTCACGCAGAATCCAAATCACATATAAACATGTCTGAAAAAAATAAAACAGAAACAAAGAACATAGATATAGACATGATAGACGACCCGCTTTTGTCGTTTGATGAGCGTAAAAAAGCAGCGGAAATACAATATGCCGCTTTAATTGCAGAAAAAAATATACCTCATCAAACTGCACAAGAAATTTTAAGCTTTTTCAACACGTAGGGCAAGATCCTAATATGTTAAAAAAAATGAGCATGGGTCGAACTAAATGTAGAAATATAATTTCCAATGTCTTGTATCCTGTTGAAAGTGAAAATGTCGCTAATAAGCTTCAAAACACAAAATTCTCCGTTTTTATTGATGAAACATCAGATATTTGCAACGAAAAATGGATGACATTGCTTTCAAGAAAGTAATCGCAAAATTTTAAAATTAAGTGATACGCGCTGGCTA
This sequence comes from Camponotus pennsylvanicus, assembly GCA_023638675.1. Lineage (NCBI taxonomy): Eukaryota > Metazoa > Arthropoda > Insecta > Hymenoptera > Formicidae > Camponotus > Camponotus pennsylvanicus. The sequence goes on along the minus strand of JALHBL010001160.1, from coordinate 15,357 downwards.
TCTCACCACATATGTGTTGAAAGACTTCTTGAATCATGGAATACGATTAAACATTTTCTACAAGAAATGGTTGTGAGCGATAAAAAAAATCTGGAGAATATCTTTTGTCTATGATGGATAATGTAGAAATGAAAGCTTATTTTCTTTTTCTTAAATATATTTTACATTTTTTTAATGCATTCAATGCATTTTTCCAATCAACAGAAACAAGAATTCATTTATTGCAATTTAAATCAGTTAATTTTCTCTCTCAAATCTGCCAAAACTTTGTTAAAAAAGAGTACCTACAAAATATAACTACAAATATGGATTTTTCACAGAAACAAATTCAGAAAAATATAAATGAAATTTTTGTTGGCTCACAATGTGAAGTATATCTTAATAATTTAGTGATAGAAGATCATATAGAAGCAGTTATAACCATTCGACAAAACTGTTTACAATTTTATGTAACTGCTGCACAGGAAATACGTAAAAGATTGCCTATTACACATAATTTTTTGACAAAATTACAAGTTTTTGGACCATCTATATCTTTATTCGATAGTAATAGAGAAACATCGTTTCAGCATGTTTCTTTTATTGCTAAAAAACTTGGTGGTTTCGATGAAGAATCCTTAAGAAAAGAGTGGCTTGCATTATCAACAGATTTAACTCTAAAGGAAAAAGAAGATCTATCAAAATTAAAATTTGATGATATGTGGAAAGGAATCTTACAGTGCCAGTTGTCAAATAATACTTATAAATATCCTACTTTGAGAAATGTTCTGAGTGCTGTTCGATCACTTCCTAATTCAAATGCAGATTCGGAGAGAACGTTTTCAATTTTAACTGATTTAAAATAAAAAAAACGCAACAAACTTTCTTCGACCACTGTTAATGCTACTTGCGTTATAAAATCAGCACTGAAAACTAGAGCCGAAACAGCTATAAGCATGACAATAACCAAACATCATTTGTCCCGAATGTTATCTGACAAATTATATGCAGCTAACCCTAAAAAAGAAAAAAGTAGTTTAACATTATATGGAGCAGATGACGATGTCAGTTAACCGTTTACAACGCAATAATAATAAAAGAAAACAAATACTTTATAAATATGTAAAAAATATCTAGTCATTAATTCACACCAGACTTGTAAAATATTAATTTGTAAAAAATATCTTGTCGCAAATGGACACCACACTTGCAAAATATTAAAAAATATCTTGTCGCAAATGGACACCAAACTTGCAAAATATTAAAAAATATCTTGTCGAAAATGGACACCAAACTTGCACAATATTAAAAAATATCTTGTCGCTAATGGACACCAAACTTGCAAAATATTAAAAAATATCTTGTCGCAAATGGACACCAAACTTGCACAATATTAAAAAATATCTTGTCGCAAATGGACACCAGACTCACAAAATATAAATATATAAAAAGTCTCTTTTTAAAAGACAGAACTGCATAAATGTATGTAGTATAGATAATTATGTAGATAGATTAGTAGAATATAATATTATTTAAAGTGTGGTACAATAGGGCTCCAGGCGAAGGTCCACACTCTAAAATCAAGAGACACGGTAGTGTCTTGCGTCGAATTCATCTCTCTAGCAAGACGCGCGCCGTGTCTCTTTACGCGAGACGGGAAATTGAGACCAGTTCAGATTATTTCATATTATTATATTACGATAACCGCTGAACGGATCGAGCTCTTATTAGGCTTAATCGATAGCTTATGTTCGAATTATATAGTAAAAGTGTCTTTATTTTTACTCTACGAGCTGTAGAAGTGGAAATATCGCGATATATAATTCTAAAATCGTGAAAATACGATTAAGAAACGTCCACGTCGTGGTCATCAAACAATATATATAGAACACAATTTGGCGTACGACTGCCGCTGTCGACACCAGATGGCGATAGATCTGGCGTACGACTGTCGCTGTCGATAATATATACACGTATTAACACACGTACGCAATACATGTTACAAGTGCTTTAATGTGTCTTGTACGGTGCAAATGTTTGTCGGAATTGACTGTAAGTTAATAATTAATTAATCGCGTTTAATACAAATACAGGTGAGTTTTATTGTTTGTGTCAATCTTTTTATCATGCGGGAGATTACCGACTGCATAATAAATTGATCGGTACATAAATTAAACGTGTCAATTATTTAGATCGATCGTATCGAAGACCCGAATATAATGTATATAATAATAATAATAATAATACTAAATATGTAACTTTAATAATAATAATAGCAATAAATTCATACTATATAATTTCGGCTTTTAATTTGTTTTAATTGTATACATTATATTTGAGTTTTCGACATATAAAGTCGATCCAAATAATTGACATTTATGTACCGATCAATTTATTATGTAGTCATCTCCCGCATGATAAAAAGATTGACACAAGCAATAATAAAACTCACCCTGTATATGTAAAATGAAAATATCTATGTATTTCGACATGTATACAAGTTCATGTATTAAAGCATTTCACACATTAAGATAACGTTTATGTCTTTAATTTATAATTTTATATAAACTATTTGTCTTTAATTTATAACTTTATATAAACTATTTGTGTTGCTGAACGTGCATAAGTAAGATTTTGCATTAAAAAGAAAACTAAAATACAAAATTAAGAAACTTTAAATTAATATAAAATTAAGTAAAAAAATTTAATAAAAAAATAAAAGTGCTACATATTTTTAAAGACATAATAAACTTTATCTTAACATAAAATTAACTGTATAATCACATTAATCCGGTACAATATTGTTACTATTGTACAATATTTTATATTAAGATAACATTTATGTTTATAATTTATAACTTTATATAAACTATTTGTGTTGCTTTATATAAACTGTTTGTGTTGCTTTATATAAACTATTTGTGTTGCTGAACGTGCATAAGTAAGATAGACTTTGCATTAAAAAGAAAACTAAAATACAAAACTAAAAAACTTTAATATAAAATTAAGTATATACTCAGTATACTCGCTATAATAGACACAGCCAATGCTGCTTGTTACTTATGCACGTTCAGCAACACAAATATAAAATCATATACATATAAAAAAAAACACTAATTTTTAAAGATATAAGAATAAAGTCATATAAAAAAAGTAAAAGTGCTACATATTTTTAAAGATTTTTTATACAAAAAGAAGTGATATCCCTAAAAAAATACCTTTTAAAAAAAGGTAAAGAAAAAGCGTCGAGTTCATCTAAAAACTATCTCACAAAAAATAGCTATCACAAAAACTAGCTACCTTTATTTAGAAAAAGTACTGATATAAAAATTGCGTCAAGTTGGGGTGCAATTTCACTTTAACTTTGTTAGTGTTATTAAATTTTATACATATGTGCTTTTATATAATTCGCTGCTGACAAATAGGTAGAAGTTCCGTTTAAAATCTATTACATTTTTGTCATAAAGAAGAACATTTTTGTTAGTTGAATCAATTTTTAAAAATAAAAGATTACGTCAAATGATTTTTAAATTTTCTAGAAACTAAAATAAGATTAAAAAACATTTAAAAATTAAAAATTAAAAAAATGAAAGATTACGTCAATAATTTTTAAATTTTTTACAAAAATAAAATAAAAGAACAAATTTTTTTAAAAATTAAAAATTAAAAAGAATATAAATTAAAAAAATTTTAAATAAAAAAACAGCGCTGCCTAGTAATTATTGAAATAATGCTAGTATGTAATTGCTCATTTATTATTATTGTCAATCAAATTGGTAGCGCGCCGTTTTTTTTACTCCTGACTGCTGCCAACCTACGGTTGGCAAAAAGACGGAGAGAGTATGCGTTTCACCGAGCTCGGATTGTTTACCAGACGTATTCTCGATAACTATAACGTAGTTCGATACCATCTTTTACATATTAGTTTCTTTTTAACCAAGGAAGGTTTCTAGTATATAATTATCATTATTTATTCTATTAATAAAAAGCGGAAAAATAATATTAATCCGTCTATTCATTCTCTCATTGGCTGTGAGTGAATCTAAGAAGCAAAATGATTCACCAATAAGATTCGTTCTAAGCATCCGTATAGGGAAATATAGGCTACGGTCGGGGAGACGCTTTGGATGCTTTGAAGCGTTTGATTGACCAATCAAGTTAAAGAAATTTTTACTGCTCTTGTCTTGTATTTAAAATTTTTTAAATTTATACTTTTTAATTTTTAATTTTTAAAAAGATTTGTTCTTTTATTTTATTTTTGTAGATTTAAAAATTATTGACGTAATCTTTCATTTTTTTAAATTTTTAATTTTTAAATAAGTTTTTTAATCTTATTTTAATTTTCTAGAAAATTTAAAAATCATTTGACGTAATCTTTTATTTTTAAAGATTGATTCAACTCTAACAAAAATGTTCTTCTTTATGACAAAAATGTAATAGATTTTAAACGGAACTTCTACCTATTTGTCAGCAGCGGATTATATAAAAGCACATATGTATAAAATTTAATAACACTAACAAAGAGTTAAAGTGAAATTGCACCCCAACTTGACGCAATTTTTATATCAGTACTTTTTGTAAATAAAGGTAGCTAGTTTTTGTGATAGCTATTTTTTGTGAGATAGTTTTTAGATAAACTCGACGCTTTTTCTTTACCTTTTTTTAAATAAAAAACCTAACGCGCCTTTGGTGATACCTCATGGGTGGTGAGGAAAATCACCATTCATTTATATTATTTTCATATTATTGTCACGATGCAAATATATAATAAATATTAATATCACGATGCACATATAAGTGGTCAGTTTGCTGTCGTTATTGTTGGAAATATATTGTTACGTCTGCAGAACGACTTCGATATATCGCAACGCGCACGATGCAATCGTTCGGCACATTCATTATTATGTATTATATTGTATATTATGTATGCATTATATATTATATGTTAATGATTTTAAGATACGTATATTAAAATTATTAAATGATACATAATTATAAATTGTAATAATTTTATAATTTATAATTATATATCTCATTTCATTATTTAATAATTTAAATATACGTATCTCAAAATTATTAATATATTATTAATATATAATACATAATGCATACATAGTATACAATATGATACATAAGAATTAATATAAAAAGGCTGTAAAAAACATTTAACGCAGTTACACGTATTAAGTAGCGAGAGGCCAGAGGCAACGAAAAGCGATCAGCATTGTCCGTTGCCTCGTCGCCGGCTGCGGGAAGTGAGAAGGAGACAGAAAACGATATCTCTGTCCTTCTCTATTATCCGAAGCTAGCCGAGGCGCCGGCTCTCACGGTACGCGGTTTGCGCTTGCGCGTGTTATCCCCTCCAATTCGGTTGCGTGGTGCTCGCGTGGGCATTCTGGCATCACTGGTTTAAACCAATCTTCCCTAGGAGGTATCTGGGTTTTGAAGAACTTAAAGATCTGGGATTTCCTAGGTATTCTATCCTGTAGCAGAGTGAATGGGTGTTCATGGAGGAACGTTAACCTGGTATGACCGAGATGGGGACCCCTCCACTCGCCCTGACACTTTAATCTGTAAGCGGAAAGTTTGGCTGTGCTGATGATAAAGCGATCCGGGGGTGGAAGACAGAGTGCAATCTCAAGCGCCTCTGTATAGTTCTCATGGCCCCCATCGCCGCCCTAAGATAACAATTCTGAAGGCTTCTGAATAGGTTCCTAGCCCCCTTTTCCACCCTGGGTCTCCAGACCTGCAGCGTATGTGAAGCGGGGTAGTAGGATGGCTTTGTAGATCCAGAGGACAACTCTAGGTTTAATATGTGTGTGAAGTTGGCATCTCAAGTCTCAGCATCTCACAAATAAACGTCAGATTTTGTTGCATCCAGCATAGTTCTACAGTTGATAGGTTTTAACAATAGTTCCGTCGAATTAATTATAAATATTTAACTTTTAAAAAATGAGATGCCAACTTCCGAAAACATCCAACAGCATCTCATCATATTTCAAATATCTGATCACAAAGCAGTAATATTCCGCAGAGTTCTATCGCCTACGCACATTCTGTCAATAGTTCTGACGATTAAACTTCGTAGAAAATAATTTGTCATCGCAAAACATATTTACGCGTACAGGGGTGAGATGCTGGTCGTAAATCACAAGCTCTGACGATTTTAATTGTTTTTTATAGTGAATTGATACTTCCTCTTCACGGTAGAAAAGAGCTCGATGATACAGTTAATAATTAATTTTTTAAACAATTTAGAATCAACGAGATGCCCGGCCTATACGTGTAGATATGAGATGCTATCTCTAAATCGGCACTTCTAGCGATCTTAAATAATTTTTCTAGTAAATTAATATTCCCCCATCACGCTTGAAAAGAGTTCTGGGCGATACAATTAGGATTTAATTCTTTTAAACAATTTAGAACCAACGAGATGCTCAGTCTATACGTATAGGTATGAGATGCTGGTCGTAAATCGACAGTTCCGGCGATTTTAATTGTTTTTTCTAGTAAATTGATACTTCCTCTTCACGATAGAATAGAATTCTCGATGATACAGTTAATAATTAATTTTTTAAACAATTTAGAATCAACGAGATGCCCGGCCTATACGTGTAGATATGAGATGCTATCCCTAAATCGGCAGTTCTAGCGATCTTAAATAATTTTTCTAGTAAATTAATATTCCCCCATCACGCTTGAAAAGAGTTCTGGGCGACACAATTAGGATTTAATTCTTTTAAACAATTTAGAACCAACGAGATGCTCAGTCTATACGTATAGGTATGATACGTATAGGCTGAGCATCTCGTTGGTTTTAAATTGTTTAAAAAAATTAAATCCTAATTGTGTCGCCCAGAACTCTTTTCAAGCGTGATGGGGGAATATTAATTTACTAGAAAAATTATTTAAGATCGCTAGAACTGCCGATTTAGAGATAGCATCTCATATCTACACGTATAGGCCGGGCATCTCGTTGATTCTAAATTGTTTAAAAAATTAATTATTAACTGTATCATCGAGCTCTTTTCTACCGTGAAGAGGAAGTATCAATTCACTATAAAAAACAATTAAAATCGTCAGAGCTTGTGATTTACGACCAGCATCTCACCCCTGTACGCGTAAATATGTTTTGCGATGACAAATTATTTTCTACGAAGTTTAATCGTCAGAACTATTGACAGAATGTGCGTAGGCGATAGAACTCTGCGGAATATTACTGCTTTGTGATCAGATATTTGAAATATGATGAGATGCTGTTGGATGTTTTCGGAAGTTGGCATCTCATTTTTTAAAAGTTAAATATTTATAATTAATTCGACGGAACTATTGTTAAAACCTATCAGGAACTGTAGAACTATGCTGGATGCAACAAAATCTGACGTTTATTTGTGAGATGCTGAGACTTGAGATGCCAACTTCACACACATAGGTTTAATGCCCCACGTTCTACCTACAGCCCTTCTACATGCCCATATGGTGCAAATTTTTTTACGTTTTACTTCAAGATGAAGTTTTCAGCTGAATTTGGGGTCAAGATGAACCTCCAAGTATTTTACCGAGGAAGTGTATGGTAGCTCTTTGCCCCAGAGCCTCAGAGGCCCTACGGGTTCGGATTTGTATTTTCTGGTGAAGATCATAGCCTCGGTCTTAGACGGATTGACCGGGAGACCTTTGGCTTGGCACCAGATTTGGATAACCTTGAGTGCTTTATCCATAAGCTCCTTAAAGGTTGAGAGAAAGCTATCTCTTACAATTGCAGCCACGTCATCCGCGTAGCCACAGACAAGGAGGCCCGCCTCTTGTAATTTGATCAAGAGTTCGTCCACCTCAAGGCACCACAGGAGCGGAGAGAGAACGCCGCCCTGCGGACCGGTAGACCACTCAGGGTTTTGTCTCCGTAATCAACAGTCAGAGTTCTGTCCGATAGCATATTTTGTGTCCAATCGATCAGAGTTTCGGGGAGATGTCATGCCTATGCATGGCCTCTTTAATCGCTGTATATGAGGTGGTATCGAATGCCCCTCGACATCCAGGAATAGTTCTAGGGCATACCCTCCTCTCGCCCAGCTGTGTCTCAATTTTGTTTACAAGGTGATGAAGGGCAGTATCTGTGGATCTGCCCGCCCTATAGGCGTACTGACATTCCATCATTCAAAACTACTATCAGATATTACAGAATATTAAAAGAAAATGTGGATTAAAAAAAAGAAAAAAAAATCGCCCGCCTCGAACCAGTGACCACGGGATTACGAGTTCGGACCGCTACCACTGCGCTACCGGCGACTCGTGCTAACCGTAGCAAAATAACGGTATATAGTCATCTCGTAAAACTTCTTTCTCGATTTTCTCGAAAAAGCTTGAGAGGTGCGCCTTACTGCTTGCACAGTAGATTGTCCTAAGGGTCCTCTATATGTATGTGGTTTAAAAAAGATCGATGTCTTGAAGGTCTGGTCCTCTCCTTGTGAGAAGAGGCCAGCGGTCGAATAGTGAGGGGATATGTCCTAATATGGCTGTCTATCAGTCTCTCTAGTGTCTTCAAAACAAAGGAGGTAAGGCTGATTGGTCTGAAGGTTTTGGCCAGGATGTGGCCATTCCTGCCTGGTTTAGGTATGAAAGTGAGCAGTTTGCCTCAAAGGCATCTGAGATGGCGTTGCTTAAGCAAGCCGCGGCAGTTTCCAGGTTATCCCTGGTATGGAATCTGGTCTGAATGGTAGTTAGTCTGTTTTTCAGATCTAATTTGAAGCCATTCCAATTCGTCTTCTGAGGATTCCGCCTCCGCAAGATCGTAGGTAGCTGGCGAAGGGTAAGACGTATCTGCCTGTGATCAGATCCTGAAGGTTCGTCTAGGACCCTCCAGTCTCTTACCAGTTCAGACACGCCTTGGTACAAATGGTGATGTCAATTACCTCTTGTCTTCTAGCGTCTATGAAGGTTGGTTCCGTTCCTCTATTTGAGGATGATAAGTCCCTTGTCCAGGATGAAGTCATGCAGGCTCTCCCCTCTCGGATTGATGTTTGAGCACCCCCAACCGACATGGTGGGAGTTAGCGTCACAGCTCAGGAAAAGTTCGAGTCCTGCCTCCTCAGCATGGGCAACCAGATTCTTAACATTATCCTGGGGTGGAAGATCGCAGGAATCGTAGGGCATGTAGACTGACCCTATGAGTAGGTCCATTCCCCTCCTCCAGGTTGATACTCGTCTGGACGACAGTTAGATCTTCGCTGCTGAACTGAGGCAGAAAAATGATATTAAGACCTTTTACTACAATGCATGTCCTTAATTTGCGGTTCGAGCAGGCTCTGAAAATAGTTCCAAAGCCGCCCAAATCTTTGATAGCATTATTCAGGAGCCAAGGCTCCTGGATAATGGCAATGCGTGTGTACATCGCAGCGGTGGTCCTGGTAAGAATAGCCAAGGCGCCTTTGCTGTGATGCAAATTAATTTGAGTGATGGGTACCTGTCATAATTATGCAGTCCCCCCTGGTGTCCCCTCCACGGAATCAGACTTCCCGCCGCATTCTCTTTCGAGCAGCCTAACGGACGCCCGTCCGAAACTACAGTGGGGTCTGAAATTATAGGACTTCAGGGCGTCCAGAGATTGATACCCAACCAGGCAGATGACCCCGTGTGGCCATGTTACTAAGCGGTCCCCCCTCTCAAAAAACCTCCTCAAACAAGGGTTTAAATACGGACCACCGGAGGAACACGGACAGTCGAAAAACAAGTGTAATCAGTGTTAAGTGCGAACCGATACGCGTTATAAGAAAATTATTTTAAAGATTACTGTCAAAGACGAAGGACAAGGCGGAAAGACTCAACTAAATCAGCGCAGAAATAAGAAAGGCTCCTGTACAAATTAATGTATATTCTGAAGATTACAAGGTATTATTAGTACAAAAGTATTTTTAATCATTGAAGCAGCCGACACCCCGGCTCCTGATCCTCGGCGGCCTGAGATATTTTATATCTCCCGACTGCTCCCCACATCCCGTGCCGCTCCCGGCACAACAATATATATCAACATAAAAATAATAAATGTTTACTCACCACAATTGCAAAGTTGTTCTCATCTTCTAAAAACGTTTCCAATAAATTCAATCCCAGATAGACATATGTCAGCATATTGCCTGCATAATGACAAAATTTTAAAATTGAAAATGCTTGCAGGAACATTGAAAGATGCGTCCTCATATGACATGAGTGTTATCAGCAAGTGAAAGAGATCTTCTGATGCTGTAAAGATTCCGACAATATGCTGCTTATTTTGCCAGAAATAGAACGCAATTAATCCGACATTATTGGAGCAATAAGAAATGAATATATTCACTAAAATCATAATAAATGGATAGTAAGCCCTATACCCGACTAAAACAGTACGTGAAATCCACGTTATTACCACGTAGATTAATATCGTTGAATCCACGTAGATATTCGAGTGGATAATCCGCTCAAAAACGGTACTAGAATCTACGTGGAATCTATGTGAAAATTTCATGAACTTTCGAGACATATTACTTTTTTCATTTTTGATAAGTGACTATCTTGGACATTTATAAAAGTATATAAATACACTCGGCCATAAGAATAATTTTATTTTTATTTATATTTTATTTTTAACATACGCAATAAATAGGCTATCAACCATTTATCCGTATAATTTCAAATAATCTGTTTCATATTCTGAATCCCAACAAGCGACCCTTACGGAAAAAACACTCAAAAAGATACTGAAAATAACACTCAATTTGAGTGTTATTTCGTACGCTCAACTTGACACTCAAACTTTAGTGTTACTCTCAAACTTTAGTGTTACTCTCAGCGTTACTCTCAAAATAACAGCTAGCTTCAATGTTATTCTCAACTTGAGAATTAATTTGAATGCTACTCTTAAATTGCGTGTTACACTCAAATTAATTCTCAAGTTGAGAATAACATTCAAGGCGAGGATGATGCTTTATAAATTAAGGTAGCAATAAACTAAATGTATAGTTAGACACTGAAGTGCACATTTATTGATGAGATGATGATTTTGAGATGAGAACATATATTTTTATAAAAACTCTCTCTCTCTATAACTTTTAAAATAAAAATATAAATTTTTTGATAACAAAATAAAAATATAAATCTTCATAATTAAAAATAAAAATAAAATTTTGATAAATTTTATAACAAAATGAAAATAAAAATTTTGATAATAAAAATTTTTTATGACGGTATCTTATTCAGCTGTTTTGCAGCATTTTTACATTTATTTTCTACTAGCTTTTTTAAAAGCGATTCGATTTGTTCTTTGGTTTTGTCGGACAATAGCTTCACTGCATAATCTGAAAAAAATTAAATCAATTTTTAAAATTTTTTATTATTATACTTTTGCTATTTTTTATTATTTAAATTTTTACTATTACATATAAAATTTTTATTATTACTATTGATACATAATTATAAAAAGTAATTAATTTTATATTAAATATGAAATTGATTTATAAACTATATCAATTTCAATGGAATGTTTCATATCTAATAGACAGTATGTTACTATTTAAGAATGAAAATAGAAATATTTACAATACTGTACTTAATGTGTAAAGTGTAATTACTTAAAACTCATTACAAGACGTTTCGTAAATACAAGACGTTTAATTAATAAATTTTAATCAAACATATATCAACGGGTAAAAATAATATAGAAACATTACATGCAGTGATTTTTGAAGAAGAAATTCTATCATATTCTCGAAATGATACATATTTATTATAATTATATAAATAAAATAATTCACGAAGTACTTAATAAGTTCTGTATTAGATTTAAAATTTAAGTGGGAATTTAAGTGGAAATTCTCTTTAATAAATAATTTATATAAATTCAGACTTACCAACTATAGCTTTTTGTTTTGCTACATACAATTCAGGCTTTGGTGCTTCGACATATTTTCCCTTTTTCCCGCTTCTCGAGCAAGATGCAAAGTCCGCTTTTGTGTACAGAGCATTTAGCAGGTCTAGTAAAAGGTGTCGATCATTTTTTTTCCGAATTTTCTCGTTAAGAATGTTTGCATCTATTTTTACGCCATAACCAAGATCCACCTATTTTGTATGAGAATACAAATAATGAAACTTAATCGTAATTATAAAACTGTCGTAAACAATTTCTTTAAATACTGTAAAAAAGTGCAACGCTTTGAAGGCGGAAATTGTTTCTACATCTTTTCTTTTTACATTTCTAAACATGCTACTATTTTCAACAACTCTTTTAAGATTTTTTTTATGAAAAATAATAGATTTTACTAAATAATGTAAAAATTATTTTAAACAATTGGAAAACTCATGCAAATAATAATGAGTAAATTGTAACTTACTAATACGTTTTCGGATTTGGTATTTTCAATCGAATTGGACGCCTTTTTTACTGCTACGTTGCAGTCTGTCCAATTTTCCTTGTCATCATCAGTACTGCCACATAATGCTGTTGCAGGTCGGATTATCATTTCTGAATAAGAATCCTATTGAAAATTTAAAAAAATTAAAAAATAGATTATTTGATATTTTTTATGTGATTATATGAATATAATTATACACACGTTTTTTTGTTGTATTTCTTCTGTACTCTCTTCATCTAAGTCGAAACTTTCAGAAATATTTGTACATTGTTCTGTACTCGAACAGGAACCCTAGTAAAAAGTGTATAAAGATTATTTGATATTTTTTTATGTGATTATATGAATATAAAAAATGTATAAAGATTATTTGATATTTTTTTATATGATTATATAAATATAATCATACACACTTTTTGTTGTACTTCTTCTGATTCTTCTAGCTCATCTAGATCGACAAAATTGTTGAAAATATTTATACATCGTTCTGCGTTCCTCGAACAAGAACTCTATTGAAAATTTAAAAAGATTTGATATTTTTTATGTGGTTTTATATATATATATATATATATATATATATGAATAATTATACACACTTCTTTTTGTTGTACTTCCTTTGGCTCTTCATCTAGGTCGATAAAATTGTCAGAATTACTTATATATTTTGTAGTACTCAAATAAGAACTCTGAAATAAAATTTAAATTTAAATTTAAAATTTAAAAATGCATAATAATTATTTGATATTTTTTTCATGAATTTATAGGAATAATAATACATACCTTTTTTTGTTGTACTTTTTTTGTTTTGTTATCTGGGTCAAGAAAATTTGTATTCATATGTGCAGGTTGCACAACAGTATTCGAATGAGAACCCTATTAAAAATAAAAAAAAAGAAATTAAAAATTTTAAAAATTAAAAATAAATTGAAAAATATAGATAATCTGATACCTTTTATGTGATTTGAATGATAGTTTCTTTTCTTTTTTTTTGTTAAACGACCAAATACAATTTTTTGCAAGTGCAACAGTTTTTCATATAAATATATGTATATGTATGTGTATATATATATGTATATACGTATATTTATATTAAAAACTGTTACAACTGTTGTATTTTGTCGACAAGTTCAATAATATATATATATATATATAATATATATTTCAACATATTATAATTCATACCTGAACATTTTGACAGATGCAGTTAAGTTTGCATTTGCTTAGTATAATTGTGCTTGACTGTAAATTAGAGAGCAGGTTCTGAGCTTCCTTTTGAGCGAGTGATATATCTGCATTAAAATAAATATAATTTATAAATGAATAAAATAAAATTTTATAAATATATAATATCCCGGACAGCACAGGACATCCTATGGACATTCATTTTATGTCCATTTTACGTCCGCACGTCCATGAACATGAAATGAACGTCCATCGTACATCCGATTTGAGACATCCGTTAACGGCCAATATTTGGACGTCCGCAAGATGTCCGGTCTTGGAGGTCAAAGTTTCGCGTGAGCACGCAAGGATGTGTTAGTTCATTCGTTTACCGCTACGCGACGTGCGATGCGCTATCTTTCTCGTATTTAAGTTTTAATTATGAGAATTATATAAAGTTTGCAAAAGGTAACAAATAAGATTAAAAATATACTGTTCAATTTAATTTCTGATCTAAATGCACGAGTTTCAGATATTAAATTGATTTTATAAGTCAGACAAGTAAATGTCCGGCGAATAAACGAAAATAATCCGTTCATTATCTATTTAAAATGTAAAGTGCAATATGCAAGTATAAATTATAAATAAAATTTTTATATGAAATTTTTATGTAAAATTTTATATGAAATAGATAAATTATATTATTATTTAGGGATTAAAGCATGTCCACCAATTTCATAAACAGATATACCACGGACGTCCACTGAATGTCCGAACAACGTAAAACGGATCATCTGTAGATATCCTCAATATCCTTAATGGTCGTCTTATGGATGTCCTTCGGATATTTGTGTGCTGTCTGGGATGTAACATAATAAATGTATCAAATATTATATTTTTAGTGTAGAATTAGTAGTACTTTTGTAGTATGTAACTTCTTCCTTTAATTTTTTATTTTCCATTCTTAAAATTTTTAAATTTATCTGTAATTGCGATTTGCCTATTTTTGTAACATAATCTTCCTCAGATGTTACACTTTCAATACTGTCACTGCTGGAAAAATTTTCTAACTGAAATTACAGATTTGTTTGATAAATACAAACATATTTTTAAAAACTTATGATATAATTTATTATATTTTTCAAATTTAAAGAATACCTCAAGTAGTGAGTCTAGGCCGGTTCTAACGCAGGGGCTCCGAGGGGGGGTGAGGGGCGAGGGGGAACCGGCGGGGGGTGACGTCACGCGGGGGAGGGGGTGACGCCACGAGGGGTGACGTCACGCGGGGGGTGACGTCACGCGGGGGAGGGGGTGACGTCACGCGGGGGGTGACGTCACGCGGGGGGTGTGACGTCACGAGGGGGTGACGTCACGAGGGGGGACGTCACGCGGGGGGGGTGATGACGTCACGCGGGGGGGTGATGACGTCACGTGCGGGGAAGGGGGATCCGCGGCGCGAGCGATGGACGAGGGGGTCCGCGCGGGGAAGGGGGATCCGCGGCGCGAGCGATGGACGAGGGGGTCCGCGCGGGTAGGGGGGGATCCGCGGCGCGAGCGATGGACGAGGGGGTCCGCGCGGGAAGGGGGGATCCGCGGCGCGAGCGATGGACGAGGGGGTCCGCGCGGGAAGGGGGGATCCGCAGCGCGAGCGACCGCGCGGGGAAGGGGGATCCGCGGCGGGCCCGCGATATGTCCACGTGTGAGAAGGACGGTGCACTGGTGTGAGAAGGATAGCGCTAAGTGTGTGAAGAGGACAGTGCGACAAGGATGACATCAAGTGTGACAAGGACGACATCAACATACGACAAGGATGACGTCAACGTGGAACAAGGACGACGCA
>JALHBL010001159.1:0-74783 GCA_023638675.1 Camponotus pennsylvanicus | reverse complement strand
AACGATGCACCCCGATGCATCGTTCCTAATTCCCGGCAGAACACCAGCCGGAAGCTGCCGCCCGGCAGAACACCCGCCGGGCAGAGGCAGGGCGCGGTGCGCCCACCTTTTTTAATCGTTCGTTACGGCCCAGAGCCGTTAAGGGCTTGAAACGGCCGAACACCCGCCGATCAGAGCCGAGGTGGCCCGAACCGCCGACCGGCGAAAACCCGCGTTCGGCGCTTCACCCGAACCCCTCCGAACGGGCCCGACCGTACCGTTTCCGAAAAACCGTTCGGAAGGGGTTATACCGCCGCGCGCCGACGCGGGCAATTAGTCGGTATAAAAAGGGGACATTTCGACGTCTAATCAACCAGATTCCTGATCCGCTCTAAGCAGTACGCTTCAGCAGCAATCCAGAAAATCCTACCAAAGCACTCAGTACAGAGGACGAAAGGTGGAGCGCGCTCCGTCTTAGCCGAGAGATCTCGATTCCGAATACAAGTGCAAACCATCCGATCCACAGCTGGGCCATCACGGAAGGTGGAGTTCAGAGCCGCCCCGAGTCGAGAGTTCTCGACCCAGCTGCAACGCGATTACCATCCTTCGCGACGCGATCCTAACTCGCGCACTTTGGTTATCGAGCGCATAGACCGTTATCGCGGCCTCCGCCGCCGCGTATTTTGTCACCGCGCGCATAAGCGCATCCGTTCATCGCGGCCTCCGCCGCCGCATATCGTGTTATCGAGCGCATAAGCGCATCCGTTATCACGGCCTCCGCCGCCGCGTATTTTGTCACCGCGCGCATAAGCGCATCCGTTCATCGCGGCCTCCGCCGCCGCATATCTTGTTATCGAGCGCCTAAGCGCATCCGTTATCGCGGCCTCCGCCGCCGCGAATTTTGTCACCGCGCGCATAAGCGCATCCGTTTATCGCGGCCCCCGCCGCCGCATATATTGTTACCGCGCGCACAAGCGCGTCCGTTTGTCGCGGCCTCCGCCGCCGCGTATTTTCCACCGAGCGCATAAGCGCATTCTTGTATCACGGCATCCGCCGCTGTGATTAAAGCGCACCGATTATAATAAACCGAACGCGGACTTTAAATCGTAGCACCGGGGAAAATAATAATTCTCGCGAAAGCAACCGTCGAGTCCGAGAATCCGAGGATTCCAGGAACACCGGGATTCCCCGCGGAAAAAGTACCGCAAAAACACGCGCTGTCTCGCGCGTTGTAAACAGCGAACAGGTGTTCGCGATCGACGACCGAAATTAAATCCGAAACTGCATCTGTCGCGTCATAAATTGATCAACTAAATTGTCACACACACACACACACACACGCACACACACACACACACCCCCACACACATTCACATACACATAATCTGTACACGACAATAAATACGTTCATTTACCATACACCGCGTATTTTCTTTTACCGAACCTCGCACCGGCGATCTATCCGCGCAGCGAAAGAACGTCCGAAAATACGACCGTTACAAAGTTAATACAATAAACATCAATAACGAAAATTTGTGGCATCAAAGGTTTTGTCATGTTAGCAATAGTAATATACAGAGGTTAGCAGACAACGGCAGTGTCATTGGATTGGAAAATACAAAGATGAATACGTTTACATGTGAAGCATGCTCTATCGGAAAAGCCACAAAAGTTGCATGCAAGAAATTAAAATCAAGACAGACTAAGGAAATATGTGAATTAATTCATTCGGACCTGTGTGGCCCAATGCCCGTAAAATCAATAGGAGGCAGTAAATATTTCTTAACATTTACGGATGACTTCTCACGAAACGTCACTGTAATGTGTTTAAAATCCAAAGATGAAGTTAAGACGAGTGTACAAAATTATATTACTCGAATAGAACGCGAGAAAGACAGGAAGATTAAAAGGTTCAGAACGGATAATGGCCTGGAATTCTGTAACCAGGAATTATCAATTTTTTCAGGTCCACAGGTATCAAACACGAAAGGTCAAATGTAGAGACGCCACAAATGAACGGAGTCGCCGAAAGAATCAACAGAACATTGTTAGATTTAACCAGATCGATGCTGAAATCTGCATATTTACCACAAAAATTTTGGGCTGAAGCAGTCACTACAGCAGCATACATTAAAAACAGAGTATGTGATTCAACAATTAATAATGAAATTCCGTTTACAGTGTGGAACGGAAGGGTGCCAAGCGTACGACATTTAAAGGTATATGGCTGTCTAACATATGCGCGGTTACCCGATCAACAACGGAAGAAACTAGACGACAGAGCCATAGAGTCCATATTCGTTGGCTACGCAACTCAAACGAGAGGATATCGATTATGGTGTCCACAAAAGGATGACGTAATTACGACGAAACACGTTAAGTTCGCAGAAGACAAATCAGGATATGAATGGATTTATAGAAAAGTAACACAAGCATTCAGGCATAATAAAACCTGGTCTGATGATGAAGATTCGACTGAAGATGTTGATGATACACGTGACACAAAATCAGACGAAGAAGCAACAGATATAATTCCATGTGAAGATGCCGATAGGAATATAGAAAGCATTCCGGAAGATATGGAGATAGTGGGGGCTCGAAGTGCAGAAGAGAAACGCAAAGCAGGAAGACCGAAAAAGAAAATTCGCAATCCTTATGGAAGGAAAGGGAAGCCTAAAGAAGCGCAAACCACGAATGAAGAAGAAAGTTCAAATGAGCAGAGCGATATAGAAGTCAATCTAATAGAGGTCAGCGAACCACAAAATGTACAAGAAGCTTTAGCCTCTCCTCAAGCTAAGCAATGAAAATGTGCCATGAAAGAGGAGTTGGATAGTCTAACGCAGAGAAAAACTTGGGAGACAGCTCACTTACCCGAAGGAAAAAGATGTGTCGGATGTAATTGGATCTTCAAATTAAAAACGGATGCTGACGGAAGGATCACGAGATACAAAGCCAGACTAGTGGCACAAGGTTTCACTCAGGAAAAGGGGATTGATTACGCTGGGACGGGTGTGTACCCGTAGCAAATTTTTCCGTGATCAGGCTATTATTAGCCCTCGCAGTAGAACAGCAATGGCATACAAGACATATCGACATAAAGAATGCATATTTACAGTAGCGGCGGAAAGTATTTTGACAAGCACAATTTATAGAAAATAAATATTTATTTCTGAAACAAAGTTATAATATCTGTCCAAAAGCAACAATGCCTCTCAGTTGAAATGAAAGAAAAAAAAATATCACATTTAAAAACGAAAATTGCGTTATTTTTTACATTTTTTAAACAAATGTAGAAAGAAAGTATTTTGACAACACCATTATCTGTTGCAAATTCCAAACAAAACCTGTAATTAACCATCGAAAATTAATTTGACTACACCAAAAGCTTTAATATTTAGTGGCGAAGCCCTTAGATTTGATCACAGCCGCACATCTTGCCGGCATAGAGTCAATAAGTTTGGTGATCACACTTAATGGTATTTCCTTCCATTCTTCTGCAAGACAGGCCATCAAGTCTTGTTTTCTGGAGAATTTTCTTTTTATAATCCGTCTATCTAACTCTTCCCATAGATGTTCTATCGGGTTTAGGTCGGGACTCTGACTTGGCCACTCTAGAACTTTAATCTTCTTAGACGTAAAGAACTTTTACATGTGCAGAGGTGTGTTTCGGATCGTTAACCTGCTGGAAAATCCAGTTTCTGGCAAGGTTGCGCTTAGCATAAGGGAGCATGTGATTCTGCAGTATTTCGCAATAACGAAATCGGTCCATGATATCCTTCACTTCGACTAACGGACCGACTTCTGAACGAGAGAAGCAGCCCCAAACCATGACATGGCCACCACCGTGCTTAACGGTCGGTACCTGATACTTGGGGTCATCTCTTTTGTTCGGAGGTCGTCTAACATACCTTATGCCATCAGATGAGAAAAGATTGAACTTGCTTTCGTCGCTCCACAGCACACGGCCCACTCCTGACTAGTCCAATTCTTGTACTTTTGAGCAAATTCGAGACGCGCCTTTCTGTTCCTCGCGGATATGAATGGCTTTTTAGAGGGACGTCTGCCAAACAAATTCGCGTTGCGGAGGCATTGTTTTACAGTGGTTAAACTAATGTCAAGACTGTGATTCTCATTTAGATCTCTCTTAATGTCAGCTGCTGTCAGACGTGGATTAGCGACACTCATGCGGCGGATAATCCTAGATACCTTGTCAGTGAGTTTTGGCGGTCGGCCCGACCTTTGTTTGTTGCTAACCGAGCCTGTGGACTGCTGTTTACGGTTCCAGACCGAGATTATTTGTCTGCTCAGATTAAAATCTCTCGCTACTTGAGCTTGAGATTTTCCATTTTTCAATGCTGCAATAACAGCCGACTTTATGTCGTCGGAGTATTCCTTTTGTTTTGGCATAGCTCCTGAACGTAAACAAAACATAAAGTAAACAAAAACCGTAAATAAAGTAACTTACGTGAGCCCCTGCGTGTCTCTTTTAGACATAATCCTCTGTGTCAAAATACTTTTCGACTTACAGATTAAAGATAATAGCAGCACCTCCGAAACGAAATATCCACCCAATCAAAACTGATGTTGTCACCGCTGCAGACTGCAGAAAAGTGTTTACTAACAACAACTTCTAATCAGCAGCGCGTCCGATGTGCGCTCTACCGGCAAAAAACGCGTTGTCAAAATACTTTCCGCCGCTACTGTATATGGAACTTTACGCGAAGAAATCTACATGAAGTTACCAACTTATCATAATGCTGAAGAAGGCAAAGTAGTCAAACTGTTACGTCCGATTTATGGATTGAAACAATCAGGAAGAAATTGGAACGACGAATTGAACAAATTTCTCATCGAGTTGGGATTTGAAAGATTAAAATCTTCCAGTTGTACCTACCGAAAGGAAAAGCATCTTATAGCAGTAGTATATGTGGATGACATTTTCATGTTCTCAAATGAACCGAGTTTAATCCCAGAGGCAATTAACAGTATCGCAAGGAAATACGAAATAAAGGATTTGGGTGAGATACATCATGCCATTGGAGTAAAAATAGATCGAAAGCAGTCAGATACGATACGATTGTCACAAAAGGCATACATCGATTCAATTATTGCTAAATACAACATGCAGGAATGCAGACCTGCGTCAACACCGTTGGAGCCTGGAATGAACATAAATAAAACGAATTGCCCAAAAACAAGAGAAGAGAAAGATGAGATGGTAAATATACCATATAGAGAGCTAATCGGATCGTTAATGCATCTATCACAATACACGAGACCAGATATCGCCTTCGGAATTTCAAAATTATCACAATATAACGCAAACCTTGGAAAAGTTCATTGGACGCAAGCGAAACATGTTCTGCGATATCTAAGCAAAACAAGGGATCTCGAATTGGTTTACAGAGCAGGAAGTAATCGAAAAATTCAAGTCTTGCGATGCAGATTGGGCCGGAGATCAAGATGATAGACACTCCTACTCTGGTATTGTCGTAATGATAGGAGGAAACCTTATTCATTGGCGATCAACTAAACAGAGTTGTTTATCAACTTCCACGATGGAATCAGAATATGTGGCCCTTTCCAGTGGGGTCAAGGAAGTAATGTGGTTAATATGTTCTTGTCTGAACTTAATATGCGTAAGTTTGTTACAGGTATTCGTCTTTTGCGATAACAGAGCAGCGATAGATTTTTCCCGAAGTAAAATTGAAAAGAATAGGACAAAAAACACATTGACATCTCCTACCACCTTGTGCGAGAGAAAGTTGAGGATGGACTACTAGAGCTGTCATATGTGCCATACAATAAAAACCCAGCGGATGTGATGACGAAAGGATTAAAGAATATAGCCCAAAATAAATGCGTAGCAAGAATGGGCTTGGACTTCGCGAAGTGGGGGATTGTTGGACGATCGCTCGTCTATTCAAAGCTAGCGCCACTAAGGGCCTCAACAGAGGCGTAGTACAGCATAGATGGCGCGCATAAAGGAGAGTCATTTATGTCACTCTATGTATTATCTAACCTGTGTATAGTAGCATTGTTCTTGTCGTGCTCATCATTTGTCAAGTTCCTTTTGCATTTTATCGAATAAAGTATATATGCTCAATCACTCTCTATTAAATATAATATACCCAACAAAATATATTAAAATTAATGCAAACAAAAAATAATAAATTTCTTTCCTATTTATGCTATAATTATTAATTACATATTTTATTACAAAAGCAGTCGGGAGACGCCACGCTAATTGTAAATGTGCATGCAGTGCGGAAGTGCAAGTGTGCATGTGTATGCGTGCATGTATGCAACTATGCGTACAGTACGCGTCAATGATCCTGTCCTAGATGGAACAAGGGGAGCGTAGAAGTATAGCATATATCATCGACCGGCAGCGGCTGATTGGCCAGTTCTATGCTCTCCTTGTTCGTGTAGAACAGGATCATTGACGTGCACTGTACATGTGTGCGCGTGCACAAGTTACATTTAGCGTGGCGTCTCCCGACTACTTTTGTAATAAAATATGTAATTAATAATTATAGCATAAATAGGAAAGTAATTTATTATTTTTTGTTTGCATTAATTTTAATATATTTAATTCTAAAGTCTTTACCCTTTGTAAATTATATATCGCCAAATTTGTATAATAAGAATATGTGTGTGAAGTTGGCATCTCAAGTCTCAGCATCTCACAAATAAACGTCAGATTTTGTTGCATCCAGCATAGTTCTACAGTTCCTGATAGGTTTTAACAATAGTTCCGTCGAATTAATTATAAATATTTAACTTTTAAAAAATGAGATGCCAACTTCCGAAAACATCCAACAGCATCTCATCATATTTCAAATATCTGATCACAAAGCAGTAATATTCCGCAGAGTTCTATCGCCTACGCACATTCTGTCAATAGTTCTGACGATTAAACCGTAGAAAATAATTTGTCATCACAAAACATATTTACGCGTACAGGGGTGAGATGCTGGTCGTAAATCGACAGTTCCGGCGATTTTAATTGTTTTTTCTAGTAAATTGATACTTCCTCTTCACGGTAGAAAAGAATTCTCGATAATACAGTTAATAATTAATTTTTTAAACAATTTAGAATCAACGAGATGCCCGGCCTATACGTGTAGATATGAGATGCTATCCCTAAATCGGCAGTTCAAGCGATCTTAAATAATTTTTCTAGTAAATTAATATTCCCCCTTCACGCTTGAAAAGAGTTCTGGGCGATACAATTAGGATTTAATTTTTTTAAACAATTTAAAACCAACGAGATGCTCAGCCTATACGTATAGGTATGAGATGCTGGTCGTCCAACAGTATTATTAACATAAATTATCTAAATTTAAATGTAATATTTCAATTTCGAAATTAGAGCGTAAACAGACATTATTCAAAAATTCACATTTCCTAAAAATTAAACCCTTTCACCGATTATAAGCAAATTCAAGACTAATCGTCCTTTATTGACACTCCACTTATAAAAAATTAAAAAATTAAACCTGATAACTTAAAAATTGCGAAAGTTAGAGCGTGCACAAACATTTTTCAAAAAATAAAAAATACAAAAAAACTAACTAAAAAAATTAAATATTAACTTTATCATCTAGAACTCTTTTCTATTGTGAAGAAGTGTCAATTTAGAAAAAAACTATTTAAGATCGCCAAAACTATCAATTTCTGACTAGCATCTCATACCTATACGTATAGACTGAGCATCTCGTTGGTTCTAAATTGTTTAAAAGAATTAAATCCTAATTGTATCGCCCAGAACTCTTTTCAAGCGTGATGGGGGAATATTAATTTACTAGAAAAATTATTTAAGATCGCTAGAACTGCCGATTTAGGGATAGCATCTCATATCTACACGTATAGGCCGGGCATCTCGTTGATTCTAAATTGTTTAAAAAATTAATTACTTAACTGTATCATCGAGAACTCTTTTCTACCGTAAAGAGGAAGTATCAATTCACTATAAAAAACAATTAAAATCGTCAGAATTTGTGATTTACGACCAGCATCTCACCCCTGTACGCGTAAATATGTTTTGCGATGACAAATTATTTTCTACGAAGTTTAATCGTCAGAACTATTGACAGAATGTGCGTAGGCGATAGAACTCTGCGGAATATTACTGCTTTGTGATCAGATATTTGAAATATGATGAGATGCTGTTGGATGTTTTCGGAAGTTAGCATCTCATTTTTTAAAAGTTAAATATTTATAATTAATTCGACGGAACTATTGTTAAAACCTATCAGAAACTGTAGAACTATGCTGGATGCAACAAAATCTGACGTTTATTTGTGAGATGCTGAGACTTGAGATGCCAACTTCACACACATAATAAGAATAAACAATAAGGTATTTGTATGATTTTATATATTTATACTTTTTACTTTATACTTTATTTGTTGTGTGCATGTATGCGACATGTATAATAATAATTATTACTTTACATATATACATAATAAATTAATAAAAATTATATATATATCTGTGTGTGTGTGTGTAAACTTTAATTTATTACTTAATAACGTATAGTTAATTAATTATATTAATATTTAAGAATAGAAATTATTTCAAATTTTTCTAAGCTTATTATTTTATTTTAAATTTTATTTATTTAATTGTTTTTATTTATATTATTATTATTTTATTTTATTATTTTATTATACCTTTTCATTCTTTTTTTGTTTATTATTTTTATATTTTTACTTTCTTATTTACTTTTCATTTTTATATTATTTTATACTATACCTTTTTCTTAACTTTTTTTGTTCTTATTTTTTTACTTTCTTATTTTTACTTTTTATTTTTTTAAATTCTTTTTTGTTCTTATTTTTTTATTATTATTTATTATTTTCATATATTCATTTATTTATTTATTTTATTTACTTTTTATTTTTTTATGATTTTTTTTATAATTATTAAAATGTATTTTTTGTTGGCAGCAGTCGGGTTTTTTTTATAAACATTTTTTTATTTATTATTAATGTACTTTTCGTTGGCAGCAATCGAGTTTTTTCAATTAACATTTTTTTTATTATTTTATTATACCTTTTCATTAACTTTTTTGTTCTTATTTTTTTTACTTTCTTATTTTATCTACTTTTTATTACTAACTTTTTTGTTCTTATTTATTATTTATTTTTTTTATTTTTATATTTTTACTTTCTTATTTACTTTTTATTTTTATATTATTTTATATTATACCTTTTTCATTAACTTTTTTTGTTCTTATTTTTTTTACTTTCTTATTTTATCTACTTTTTATTTTTTATTTTATTAACTTTATTTGCTTACTTTTTATTTTCATTTATTTATTTATTTTATTTACATTTTGTTTTATTATTATATATATTTATTATTATTATTATTATATTGGCAACAGTCGGAGATTTTTTTTTAACATTTTTATTATTTCATCCTTTTAAAAGCTGTAGGAATCAAAAGTACAACGCATCAATATGTTACGCATTTTGTATATATGAGAGCCTTAATTAATATAACCGTAGGTTGGCAGCGGTCGGGAGTAAAAATATGTCATATTTTGTATAAGAACTAATTATTAATGGTTGCGTTCAGTAGAACAATTGCTCAATTATCGTCTTTTTACTTAATATTGATTTGTTGGTTCCATAAAAGTAAGAGCCAATTACATTCGGTTCTTACTGTGGTTTGTTCCGGCTACCAACTAATAATGATGATCGCAACTCTTATAAGTGCGTAAACCGTGTACTTACTTGTCTTGCACATGGCACCTGTGTAACATGCCGGTAAGTATCAACGATATAATTTATAATAATAAATATTGTGACGTGACACTTGGCGGTCCGTCACAAGGATCGCGAGATCCGACCGAGAGGGAGTTTGGGCCCTCGTTCTCCCCTAATTTAGGGAGAGAGCGGCTATTGGAGGCGAGGTTATACTCGCCTCCCTTGCGTGAAAATTCATTTGTTAGCGTTAAGGTTAGGTTTAAGAGCGGGCACAATGGGAAACGCGGACGGGATTTCATCCGGTGGCTCCAACTTTGAGGAAGAAGTCCAGCATGCAAGGAAACGGGCGAGTGGAGGCGCCGATTAAAAGGAACACGCCAGGATAAGTATTATTTGATTGTGCCAATTTATCTAAAGTCCACTCAAGACTGTCGCTGCCGCCCTGTGAACATTAATATGCCCAGCAGGTACGGAGAATAATAGCGGGGAAGGCCAACCAGCGGATAAATTAACACTGGGACCCCGCGTCGGAGCCGCCTCGGCCGGAACAGATCTCAAGAAGAACATTATAATCAACGGCGAGTGGCTGCCGAAGATATCCCTCCTGACGGGCTTCGACGAGAGAAATTATAAAAAAATCCGAGGAAAACGGGGTGCGACAAGCACAGGTATGGCCCTGAAGGCCGCAGGATAAAATGGGCCACACGACGATCCTGAGGGTTGCGGAAGCGCCACAGGTGGCCCAATTACACATTAATTCACCGGCGTGATTCCGACGGGCCTTCCGCTCGCCACTGTTCGGCGGACCGGCGACGAGGACGACGGCCCAAACGCATCGATCCGAGAGCTGGATGCCGAGAGCACAGAGGACCGCGAGGAGTCACCGGTGAGACAGGCGTCGACCCCATCTGGCCGTTTTTGTGTAATAAGGTAGAATTAGCTCGAACAGTGTCGGGGCCGTATAGCTGCCGTCATTAAATTCATTGTAAATTTCGTTTTTCTGCGTTCTCGATATTTGCGTCTTACCGTACGACGGCCGGCCTAAAGACTTTGTTCGAGCTTTCGTAAAATTAAGTGCCCTCTCTCCCAGTTGCGCGCCGACAGTCACTTTACGTGTTTCTTGTGCGATTATCATTGTTAACTGTAAGATTTTCGTTCGTTAAAATTTACTGTAACTGAGCTCACGCACGAAGGCGATTGCGATACTCGATAGCTGGCAGCTACGTCGCGGCGTCGGCTCGTATATTTCCGAGGCTCAAATCGTTCGTTACGTCATTCTGGTGTCTAATTATTCGCGTTTTGATGTAATTATTTATCGCATGTAAGTCCGTAGTCGCTCGATCCGTTCGTTAAAGTAGTAGATCAGTATAACCGACTCGCCGCTTTAATCGATTCTGTTAACTGCGTGCGCGGCGGGTAGATCGATTATTATCGTCAATTATTCTCATTTCCAACAGACGGATACTATTAAAGGAGCCAATCTCGCGGTATTTACTGTTAAAATTATTTGGGGATTCGTAGCTGCCGAAACTCTAACAAGTTTCGTTCAGCGAGAAATTCCGGGACTTTTCTTTCACGCTTTCTTCTGCCGCGTGACACGTGATACCGCGGTGATCGTGCTTGAACGCCGGCCCGTCGCTGCCGGCTAATAATTTGATAATCCATTGTATGAGATCGTTATACATCTACGCTAATCTGTCTGTTACTGAAACGTATTTACCTGTTAAATATATTAATTCTTGTTATTATAATAATTACGTTTTCTGTGCAGCCACCTTGTATTCTCGATCCTTCCTAATTAATTCACAATTAAACGGACCGCCCCTCTACCAATTTCGATACGGGACTAGCCGAGTGTCCGTCGCGATATCTTTCGAATTCTTTTGTCTTCTTGAGTGTTGTAAATTATATGATTTACCGAAATACTTTATTAGAGCGGTGCGTATCCCCGCACCTGGCGCCCAGGCAATTTCAGAGTTTTACATTTTGAGAGAAGATCGCGCCGAAGGTGTGCCGTGGACCATTATCACCGGCCACAATTATTATCAGCCCAATATAAAAAATAAACGGTCACAATATATATATATATAAATGATTTTTTAAATTATTTAATAATTATTATAATGAATCTTTTATAGCCAAAAAAGATAAGCGAAAATAGAAAAGAAAATAAGAAAGAAAATTGCCCGCCTAAGAATCCTCAACCGGATCCAAAAACTAGGTTAGTAATAATAAAAATTATTTTATTTTATCAAGAAAAAAAATCATTTTTAAAAGCTTTTATATTGATAAAAGAGGACTCAAAATATGGATCTATATATATGTCTGTGTAGTCATAAGTATGGTTACGTAGAAGTTTATATATATATATTTGTCTGCGTAACCATAATCATGGTTACATAGAAATTTATATATTTGTCAGCAGACCCATAATTATGGTTACGTAGAGGTTTATATATTTATCTGTATAATTGTTACGTATTAGAATTTAAATAAAGACTTATTAAAACTATATTTTTTACAGCTTTGCTGATATGTCCGGATCCCACAAAAAATTAATTCAAGATTCGGAGGAAGAAATAGATATGTATGTATTTAATCTTAAATATTTTTAAATTTCAATATTTTCAAATTTTACAATTAAAAATATTTTTTTTTCAGAATATCAAACCAAATTTTTGGCCAAATCACATCACATGGAGGATCACAAATGGGAGACCAACAATATGATAGTTTACAAAAATTTTGCAAGTATCTAAAACGTTCTGGCGAACGACAAGCGCGAGATACTACTTCTCGCGACCGACGATCACGAGATAGTGCTTCTAGCGAGCGACGATCGCGAGATAGCACCTCTCGCGATCGACGATCCCACTATCGTATTTTTCGCGATGATCGCTCGCGAGACAGCATTCCTCGCGATCGTCGTTTGCGAGATCGTATTTCTCGCGATCGTCGTTCGCAAGATCGTACTTCTCGCGATGAATACTTGCGATACAGCATTTCTCGCGATCGTCGTTCGCGAGATCATATTTCTCGCCATCGCCACTCGCGAGATCATAGCTATGATCGCATCAACCGATCTTATCAAGATTATAATGATCGCATCAGCCGATCTTATCAAGATTATAATAATAATAATCAATTTACTCGCCAATTCGTATGTGGAGGTTCAAAATATTGTAAGTAATATATATATATATATATATATAAATAAAAAATATAATATGTACATACATACACACATATACATACAAATATACAAACATACATACATGTATATATATACGCATGCGCGCACACGTGTGTGTACATATATACCTTATTCATTTCTTTTATATATTTATCAATACATTACATATGTATGTTGCAGATGCACGCGGCCCACGTGCAGGAAAATAAGTTCAACAAAGAAAAGAGCGGATTTTAAAACATTTAATCAACGTTTTAAGCAAATAGGTACGTAAAACATATTTTTTGTTACATCAAATAAAATGTCGTTCAACATATATTTTTATAATATTCTGTATAATTTGGAATAATAGATAGTGTCATTATTAAGCATATATTTGTTTATATTTGTTTCAGAGTTACAACTCAACAAAAACTGAATCTCCCATTTGTGATCTTCCATGTGATGATCTTCCTGCCGATTTTATTACATTAAATAAATTATATATTACATTTGCTTAGTTAAAAATTTTTTTTTGGTTTGCGTTTAGAGATTTTTGTTTTTTAATAATACATAGAATTTATATTACATTTAATTATATATTACATTTAATTATATATTACATTTGCTTAGTTATTTTGTTTGCGTTTAAAGAGATTTTTGTTTTTGATAATATAGAATTTAGCAATTTTTTTTTGTTATGGTATTCTAATAATATACAGAAAGATGTATGTATACAATTTATTTTTTTCTACCATAATAACAAAATATTGCTAAATTGTACATATTATATATTATACAATATATAACATTTAGCAATATTTTGTTATTATGGTATTCTAAAAATTTTATATTATATACTCTAAAAAAAAACCTTACAAAGGTAAAAAAAATACGCCAAGTACATAAAAAATATTCTACCTTGTATGCATTTTTAATAAAAAAAATTCCTTACAAATAATTTTTTACAGTAATTTTCCCTCAAAAAATCATTTTCCTAAAAAACAAAACCTCAACAAATAATTTTCATAAATAAATATTAAAAATTAAAATATCAAAACTAAATATGAAATCAATAATTACTATTAGCCAAGTACTTAAGAGCAATTTGTAAATTTGATATAATATTTGCCGTGAAATATCAATTTTATACACTAGAAACATTATACATAAATTCTCCCTAAGAAATTAAAACGCATTTTATATTTATTCAGAGAAAATTGATTTTTAAAATATTTAATGAGAATTAGGATTTTTTTAATTCTTAAAACACTTTATATAATATATATAATTTTAAAAAAAGTTTTACGCAAGTTTTAAATCGCACAGTCTTTAAATCGAAATAAGTTATGAAAACGTGGCGTGCCCGGATTGTTTACATTATAAACAAATATGTCTCCA
Organism: Camponotus pennsylvanicus; assembly: GCA_023638675.1. Taxonomy (NCBI): domain Eukaryota; kingdom Metazoa; phylum Arthropoda; class Insecta; order Hymenoptera; family Formicidae; genus Camponotus; species Camponotus pennsylvanicus. The sequence goes on along the minus strand of JALHBL010001159.1, from coordinate 60,512 downwards.
ATAAAATGTAAAATATTAGACATTATGTAATTAAATATTTAATCTGCATTTGATTACGATCCGGGCACGCCAAGTTTTCATAACTTAGTTCGATTTAAAGACTGGGCGATTTAAAACTTGCCTAAAACTTTTTTAAAATTATATACATTATATAAAAAGTGTGTTAAGAATTAAAAGAATCCTAATTCTCATTAAATATTTTAAAAATCAATTTTCTCTGAATAAATATAAAATGCGTTTTAATTTCTTAGGGAGAATTTATGTATAATATTTCTACTGTATAAAATTGATATTTTACGGCAAATATTATATCAAATTTACAAATTGCTCTTAAGTACTTGGCTAATAGTAATTATTGATTTCATATTTAGTTTTTATATTTTATTTTTTAATATTTATTTATGAAAATTATTTGTTGAGGTTTTGTTTTTTAGGAAAATGATTTTGTGAGGGAAAATTACTGTAAAAAATTATTCTTAAGGAATTTTTTTATTAAAGATGCATACAAGGTAGAATATTTTTTATGTACTTGGCGTATTTTTTTTACTTTTGTAAGGTTTTTTTTAGAGAAATTTCATACCTTTTTGTAAAATTTTATACCTTTTCTGCAAATTATTTTTTGGGGGAAAATATTTGCATATTATCTATAACTCTATACTTCTATAGTATATAATTATATATATATATATATATATATATATATATATATATAGAGAGATATAGTATAGGGTGAGTTTTATTTCGTGTGTCAATCTTTTTATTATGCGGGAGATTATCGACTGCATAATAAATTGATCGGTATTGCGACGTCTTTTTATTTTTAATTTTTCGATCCTCCTCGGGTGTTGGAGAGGAGGATGTTAATGGGGAGCGAAAACGCCGTCAAAAAAACACAAGGCGGAATGCTCGGTACTTAATTATAGTGTTTTGGAAAGCTCTCGAGATAAGCTACAAGAATATGCAATGACAAATAGTAGGTTCCATTTAAGAAATTGAAGGTGACCTTCATGTGACCTTCAAATAACTCTTCAAGGTCAAACCAATGGTACCATCTTATGTCCCCCTCGAAACCATACAACTTTTGTCTGAAACATTTTTGTTTGCTGGGCTTAGTTTTGGAGATATTTCAATATCTTCAGATAAATCGGCCACCCTGTATTACATACTTATTCTTAAAAGTAATTGTAAAATTCAGTAAAATTCAAGCTTATCATCAAAATGTCCTTCAAACTTTATAACTTTTATCTAAAATATTTTTTTCTTAAATGTCTTCTTTTTGAGATATTTTGCCAGTCCAGAATTTTTTACTCACCTTTTATACATATTGCATATCGTGTTTGTTCTACCTTTTTCTTTCGTTTTAGTTTTTTCATAATTAATATAATATTTTCTCTGTATTAATATGTAAAATTTAACAGGTAATCGAATTTCAAAAAAAGAGGCAAACAAGGCAACTTTCTACTTGATAGATATATCGATTCTCGCCGATTAATTTGAAGTTGATATAAGGAACAAATATCAGGTATAAACTTCATATAATTTATTTATGACAATTTTATAAATGTTATTATATTTTATTATAAATTTTTATATCTTTTATGTTGTAATCATATATTTAAATATTAGTAGTCAATTTATAATAATCAATTCATAACATTGTTCGACAAAATTTGATTTTTTTGTCTCATGAGTATGAATAGTTATTTTTTGTATTTTATTTAATATAATTATAATTATAATTATAATAATTATAATTTATCACATATACAGGGTGTACTATTTTATCTATCACCTCGATTAACGATTATTTATTTATCAATTTACAAAGAAATTATTTGAACGATGGTTGTAGGATTTTGAAGAAGAAAGAAGATGACGTTATTGATTTTTCTCTAAAAGACGCTTTTCAAAGTTATTTATATATATTTTTTAAATAGAATTATTCTAATTTTTTATATAGTTCGATTCTTTGCAATATTTAGCATAAAAAGTTATAAAGATGAGATGGTCAAAAAATGAATAGTTTACGAGATATTTTAAACTAATTTAATCTAATATAATCTTATATGTATAAGATATATTAGCTATTAGATAATATGTATAAGATGTATTAGCTATTAGATAATATCTATTAGCTATAAAATACCTCGTAAAATCATTTTTTGCTTATGATCTTATCTCAATACTTTTTTACACGAAATAATAAAAGGATTCAATCGGTGTAAAGAAAACATGTAATTGTTTTTAAGAAAAAGTATATGTAATTTACAAAACTAACTACATGTTTTTTCATAAAAACAACTATGTATACTTTCTTTACACCAATGATTTCTTCCTTTCATTATTTTATATATAAAAGTATTGAGGTACAATCGTCGAAAAATAAATATTTTGCGAGATAGTTTACGTAACATTATGTCAAATTAAAGTATAAAATATCTCATAAACTTGATTTTTTGGCCACCTTATCCTTATAATTTTTTATGCTGAATATCGCAAAGAATTCATTTATATTATATACAAAAATTAGGATGGTTTTTTTTTTAAAATAGAAACAAATTATTTTTAAATGATTTCGGAAAGCACCCTTTAAAAAAGAGTCAACAGCGCTATTTTTATTCTTTTTCGAAATTTTACTTGTTTGAGATTTTGATAGTTTTTATTATTTATTAATAAAAATACAAAGTAAGTTTGCGAATGCGATGCAGTAAGCAGTGAGAGAGTTGAAGTTATAGGATACAATAGTTAGGTAACCGAAACAAAAAAAAAGTTATCAGTCCACAGCGCCAACACGCGGTAATCCTGTGTGTTTGAAAGTTAAATAACCTTTTGAACGGATAAGAAAAGAAAATTTGTATACGTGCTTGACACAAACAAAAAAAAGAATATTGCGAGCGAAAGTAGGACTGGGTAATGTTAATATTCCAATTAAAGAAAATTACCTTAGAGAAAATTGAGTTTATAGTTTACAAAAAAACCTAATCTATATTCTTACAAGTTAGCTATTCATTCTTAATTTAACGAATAATTAATACAAGTTTAAAGACTATATTCATATAATGTAACTTAGATTAAATAATCTTATTTGATTATGTTACTTAATTTATTATATATTAACTTGACTATTAATAGAATACAAGAAAACTCAGTCACATTTTTCCGTCCAGAATTAGAAAAAAAAAGACAAAAAAAGGAGAAAATGTAGATCCATATACTGAAGCACAAAATAAATCGACATAAATCAAAAAACGAGAATATATACTAAACAGAGGAAACTGTATAATAATAATAAAGGACAAAAAAAAGTTATTTAATTACGCTGAAAGAAAAGGAATAGATTAGTATAAGGCTGGTTTTTTCTCGACTCTCGAGAGAGAGTAAAATGACCTAGCACGAGGTCCAAAACCAATATCTAATATCACTGTATCGTAGATCTTCGATTAGATCTTATACTTTACCAAGATGGCGTCGTTTTCTATTCATCGTCAATGCAAATACATACAGTAATTTCATGCTCAGAAATTCCTAGGATAGTAATCCATCTAGTGCAGGCTTCCAATGTTCTAGCCTCGTCTCGTTTTCTACAGAGTATGTGTTATGCATAGTGGTCTTTGAGAGTATCTTGGATGTCGCAGCTGGGGCGTATTTAACTGCGTGTAATCTTTCATCGGACCTATTTTTTGGTCGCAAGACCGCGAAATGGATCTAAAACTCGTTGCGATCGATGTGCTGTAGAGCACCTATGTGCTGAAAGCACCTATGTGCTGAAAGCACCTGAGAAAATAAATATGACACAGTTAAATCACTAATAAGTCGTTAATCCGCAAGGATGACGTGCTATCACTCTTCCTTCACACAAAGGGAAAAAGATAATGCGAGCAGGAAGCAGGAAACTCATCCCCACTCTTTGTCAACAGGCTGTGTGGCCCTCTGTGTCTAGAAAGAGCCCTGCGCTTTAGATTACCGGCGCGGTAATGTTATTACCGACGCAGTGATCTTTTGATTATCGACTTTAAACATTCCGCCCGCCTTCGTTAAACTCTTTTAACGAATAAACTACAAAGAATCCTGATTGACAGGCAGTGGACATACTTTGTGGATGGAACGTTTAAAAGTAGAAGTTTGAATGCGTATGGTTACAACGCGAGTGAGTCCATCAGTTCCAGGATGTGTCTGAACTATGCGTCCATGTGGCCACTTTGAGGGGGGATAGCGTTCGTCAACTACTAGTACCAGAGTTCCAATTGTTAGCGACGGGAGTGCCTTGTTCCATTTATAGATTGCGTGATAACGTTGTATACATTCTTTAGACCAACGGCTTCAGAAACTCTCTATCATCTTACGAATAAGTTGCCATCGCGACAATCGTGATATATTGAGATGTTCAATAGAAGGTTCGGGAATGATAGTGGGTGCACAACCCATCAAAAAGTGACCGGGTGTTAGCGCTTGAAGGTCATCTGGATCATCCGTTAAAGTATTCAATGGTCTGGAGTTCAACACCGCTTCAATTTGAGTTAGAAGAGTGTTGAACTCTTCATATGTAAGTAGTGTATTTCCAATTACTCTTTGCAGATGGTATTTTACAGATTTAACCCCCGCCTCTCACTTTCCACCGAAATGTGGAGCAGAGGGGGGATTAAATCTCCATTGAGTTCCGTCATTAGCTAATAAGGTAGCCAATGCTTTTTTCTGCTTCCTGAGTCGATGAGTTAAACAGTCGACGTAGTTCAGCATCAACACCCTTTAAATTCGTGCCGCAGTCACTTGTCAGTGTAGCGCAGATACCTCTTCGAGCTGTAAACCTTTTATACGCAGCTATAAATGCTTCAACAGTGTAGTCCGTCACAAGTTCTAGGTGAACAGCCGAAGTCGAAAAGCAAACGAATAACGCGATGTAGGCCTTGTATGATTTTGCATTCTTGCCTCTCCATGTTTTGATGACAAATGGGCCTGCGTAATCAATGCCAGTATGCGTAAATGGTCGAGCAGGTGACACTCGTTCGGTTGGCAGTTGACCCATTAATTGTTGGGCCCTTTTTTTTCGATATCTGGCACATAGTACACACTTGAGGATAAAGGATTTTACAGGGTTTCTACCTCCGATTATCCAGTAATCATTTCGTAGGAATGTCAAGGTTAGTTCCACCGTGTAATATTTGTAAGTGCGCATCTGCAATAATGAGATTGGTTAAAGGGGACTCTCTCGGTAAAATTAAAGGGTGTTTTGCTGATGGTGGTAATAGTGAACGTTGTAGTCTACCCCCTAAGCGTAGAAGACCGTCGGAGTCCACAAATGGTGTGAGTCTTAAAAGTGGGTTTGAGGCGGGCAACGATTTACCATTCTTTAGAGTGTCGAGTTCATGACAAAAATATAATCTTTGAGTTGATTTTACCCAAAGCATTTTAGCTTTTTCTAATTCGTCAGTAGTTATTGGAGATGATGGAAATGTTGAAACTCCTTTAAATCTCGAGACAGCTCGTTGACATTGAACCGTAATGCGAAGAAGTCTATTTAAATTTGAGTATCTATATACAAGGTCCCACTGTTTCGGTGAATTGTATATAACGTTAACTTTAGCAGGTCTCTCTTCTAACGGCTCTTGTTGAGGAAATAGTGAAGGATTGGAAGGCCATTCCGTTGAGGGTTGAATTAGCCAAGATGGACCATTCCACCAATCAGTGCGTTCTGAAAGTTGAGAAGGAGTTAATCCTCTAGTAGCTATATCTGATGGATTCTCGGGACCAGGCACAAATCTCCACATTGCTTGAGGCAGAGTATCTTGGATGAGACAGACTCTGTTGTGCACAAAATCTTTCCATCTTGATGGATGATTAGATAGCCACGTAAGAGTAATCGAAGAGTCAGTCCACATGTAGATTGGGATTTTTTTATTTCTAGTAGTTGTAATAATTGTGAAAAAAGTTTCGTTAGTAAAATAGCTCCGGATAATTCCAAGCGCGGAATAGTAAGCCGTTTAAGTGGAGCTACCTTTGTTTTTGAAGCCAAAAGTAAAGCGGTCACTTCTCCTTTATTGTTAGTAGTTCGTAAATATACTACGGCAGCCATAGCTTGTTGGGAGGCGTCACAAAATCCATGCATTTCAATAACGCAATCGGATTGATATCCCATCCATCTAGGAATGGTAATCTTCTTTAAATCTTGTAGATTATTGACAAAATTTCTCCATTTCCTTATTATAGGTTCCGGTAGTGAATCATCCCAATTCAATTTGAGAGTCCACAATTCTTGGATAAGGATCTTGGCAGTAACAATAATAGGAGAAAGAAATCCCAAAGGATCAAATAATTTTGCTATGTTTGACAAGATGGATCTCTTAGTTGTTGCTCCAGTAATGTTGAATTTTGTGGAGAATTGAAACATGTCAGTGTTAGATTGCCAACACAATCCAAGAGCATGCACTGTGAAATTGTCATCAATATTAATAGTCACAGAGGATGTGTGTTTATCTGATAGAATTGATTGAAGTACTGCAGAATGGTTACTCGTCCATTTTTGTAAATGAAAACCGCCCGCCATGCACAGTTGAATTAGTTGACTAATAGACTCTTCAGCTTCCTCAATAGTGTCAGCTCCACCAAAAATATCGTCTACATATCTTCCCTTTCTGAGTATAGGAACTGCTAGAGGATATTTATGACCCTCATCTTCTATGAGTTGCTGGAAAACTCGTAATGCTAAATAGGGAGCACAAGCTAACCCGTAGGTAACTGTTGTCAGTTCGTAAGTGAGAAGTCCTTTCACTGGATCCATCCATAAAATTCGCTGAAAGGCCCAATGGTCTGGATGCACCTTTATTTGCCTGAACATTTTTTCTACATCTGTAGAAAAGACGTACCGAAATTTTCTAAACCATATAAGAACTTCAAAAATTTCGGTTTGTAATTTAGCTCCTGTATGTAGTATTTCATTCAGCGAATATCCCGATGTCGTGGGACTGGAACCATTGAACACTACCCTTAATTTAGTGGTGAGACTTTGTTCCCTCCAGACGCCATGATGTGGAAGATAGTAAACATGCGGAGGGGGTATTTTATCGTTGGCAACCATTTGCATGTGTTGAAGTCGTTCATACTCCTCAATGAATTCCGTGTAACAGCGAGCATAATTATGATTGCTCTGAAATTGTTGACATAGTTCTTTAATTAATCTCAAGGCCTTATAATAGGAATCTCCAAGCAGTCTAACTGGTTGCTTGAAAGGAAGCTGGACTACGTATCTTCCAGTTTCATCCCTTGAATGTGTAGCCTTGAAGAGATTTTCACATTCTTGTTCCGCTAATGAAAGGCAAGTGTTCTTATTGTACAAAAGTTCTTCTTGAGTCCAAAATTTTCGAATTAGCTCGTAAAGATCATCATTAACAGTAATGTGAAAACCGTGTGCAGCCGTCTTTATAGCTGTGTCTTGAAGGGGACCAGAAACTATCCAGCCTAGTTTCGTCTGTTGAGCGATGGGCAAATTTATCGGTCCTTTTTTAACTCCTTCGTCGATCAATTGTCCAAAGATATCAGCTCCTAATATCATGTCTATATTGCTGGAGGTATAGAAGCATGGATCTGCTAGTTGTAACCCGTTTAAATAGTTTAATGTACATCGTTTAATATTAACGGAAGGAATAAATGTCATCAATTTAGTTAGAATGTGAGCGGATACTGTATACATAATTCAGACTCAAAATGTGAGGTAAACGTAATGGAGGTTGTAACGATGCACCCCGATGCATCGTTCCTAATTCCCGGCAGAACACCAGCCGGAAGCTGCCGCCCGGCAGAACACCCGCCGGGCAGAGGCAGGGGCGCGGTGCGCCCACCTTTTTAATCGTTCATTACGGCCCAGAGCCGTTAAGGGCTCGAAACGGCCGAACACCGCCGATCAGAGCCGAGGTGGCCCGAACCGCCGACCGGCGAAAACCCGCGTTCGGCGCTCAACCCGAACCCCTCCGAACGGGCCCGACCGTACCGTTTCCGAAAAACCGTTCGGAAGGGGTTATACCGCCGCGCGCCGACGCGGGCAATTAGTCGGTATAAAAAGGGGACCAGATTCCTGATCCGCTCTAAGCAGTACGCTTCAGCAGCAATCCAGAAATCCTACCAAGCACTCAGTACAGAGGACGAAAGGTGGAGCGCGCTCCGTCTTAGCCGAGAGATCTCGATTCCGAAATACAAGTGCAAACCATCTAATCCGCAGCTGGGCCATCACGGAAGGTGGAGCTCAGAGCCGCCCCGAGTCGAGAGTTCTCGACCCAGCTGCAACGCGATTACCATCCTTCGCGACGCGATCCTATCTCGCGCACTTTGACATCGAGCACAGAAGCGCATTCAATTATCGCGGCCTCCGCCGCCGCGCGTATCAACCGCACCAAGCGCAGAAGCGCATTCAATTATCGCGGCCTCCGCCGCCGCGCATATCAACCGCACCGAGCGCATAAGCGCATCCGTTTATCGCGGCCTCCGCCGCCGCGTATTTTGTTATCGAGCGCATAAGCGCATCCGTTTATCGCGGCCTCCGCCGCCGCGTATTTTGCTACCGAGCGCATAAGCGCATTCATTTATCACGGCATCCGCCGCTGTGATTAAAGCGCACCGATTATAATAAACCGAACGCGGACTTTAAATTGTAGCACCGGGGAAATAATAATTCTCGTGAAAGCGACCGTCGATTCCGAGAATCCGAGGATTCCAAGAACACCGGGATTCCCCGCGGAAAAAGTACCGCAAAAACACGCGCTGTCTCGCGCGTTGTAAACAGCGAACAGGTGTTCGCGATCGAAGACCGGAATTAAATACGAAACTGCATCTGTCGCGTCATTAATCGGCCAGTTAAATTATCACACACACGCACTCACACACACACCCACACACACATTTGCATACACATACTCTGTACATTGCAATAAATACGTTCATTTACCACACATCGTGTATTTTCTTTCCAACGAACCTGGCACCGACGATCTATCCGCGCAGCGAAAGAACGTCCGAAAATACGACCGTTACATTGGCGCCCGAACAGGGACTTTTTTTTTCTCCGCTTAGTGTGAGGTGTGAGTGTGCATTATGAGGTCGTGGTTATACGCACTCCCGAAAGAGCAATTGGCCGTGCTAGCGGAAGGTTATGGATTAGAGAGCACCGGCACTCTCGATGACATCCGCCGACGCATGCGGGAATACGCAGACACCCATGCGGACGAATTCGCGACCAATCCGCGCGAAGAAGCAGGGCCTTCCGGCACGTTACCACACGTGGTCGTCACGGGGGCCTCGCCCATGGGCCGCGATGCGCCCATAGACTTCGCGAACCCCGCAGTGCCCGACCATCGCGCAATCAATCAGATCCGGAAGAGTGGATATCATTTTGATGGGCGCAACCCCGCCGCGTTCCTGGAACGTCTTGCCGAATTCCGCGAAAACTACCACATCGCCGAGGAACAACTCCTACGTGGGTTATCGGAATTATTAAGGGGGGACGCCCTTTTGTGGTACCGGAATCACCGGGCCAGCTGGGCCTCTTGGCAGGGGTTCGAGGCGGCATTCCGGCTGCAGTTCCTGCCCCATCGGTACGATGCCTCCCTCCGCCGCGAAATCGAAAACCGACATCAAAGGGCCAACGAGACATTCGCGCAGTACTCCACGGTGATGATGACGCTCATGCGCCGGGCCGGCGGATTCTCACCCGTTATGCAGCTCGAGTATTTGTACGACCATATGCATCCGGAGTACAAATTCTATATTCGGCGGCGTGATATCGGCGATATCGCCGAATTGCAGGCCCGCGCCCGCGAACACGAGGACCTGGTGAGCGAACGGCAGGAAGCGCTAAAAAGGGAAAAGGCCGAAACAAAACCCGCCGTGGCGGCCGCATACAAGAAAGCCGAATGCTGTTGGCGATGCAAACAGCGTGGGCACACGCGTCGTCAATGCAGACGCCCCGCGAAGAAGTTTTGCTCGCAGTGCGGGCGAGACGGGGTGTTCACCGCGCAGTGCCACCCGCCGGCGGGAAAAGCCGACGGGGCTGGAGAGAAGGCCGCCGTCGCAACTCCAAGCCCCGAATAACTTTCAAACCGCGACCGCACACCGTGATCAGCATCGGGGGACACACTTTCGACGCCTTGGTAGATGGGGGGTCCGAAGTGTCCTTGATAAGTGAGGAAACTGCCGAACTATTAGGACGAACGGGTTTCGCGTGGACCACGGGGGGAAGCCAGATACAATTGGCAGACGATCGAAACGCAGACCTCGCGGGGGGAATGACCCTGCCAGTTGAAGCGGCCGGCCGCACCACGACGCACACGTTCGGGGTATTACCGGGCCTCTCGAGCGAAATATTAATGGGGGTAGATTTGCAGGCGAAACTGCGGATCAGTACGCCGGCTCCGCCTTTACATGTGATCCGATGGCACCAGCAGTGCTGCACCATCGGAGGCCTGGCCGGTAGGACCGCCGAGGAAGACAGACAGCTCCAAGAATTTCTGCGAGACGAGCTCGCGAAATTTGAGCCCGTGAAGGGGCCCACCGATCGTGCTCAGCACTCCATTCGGCTCATAGACGACACGCCCATCAAGCAAAGGTATCGCCTACGCAATCCGGCGATGCAGGCGGTTATCGATACCGAGGTGGACGAGATGCTCGCCCAGGGGGTCATTGAACCCTCGTACAGCCCCTGGAGTTCACCCATCGTGATCGTCAAGAAAAAGGACGGCCGACAGCGTTTTTGCATTGATTTCCGCCGAGTCAACGACGTGACACATAAAGACGCGTATCCGCTACCGCAGATCACCGCGACGTTAGACAAATTGAGAGGGACCCGGTATTTGTCTACTTTAGTCCTAAAAAACGGTTACTGGCAGGTGCCCTTGGCCCCAGACAGCCGGCCGATCACCGCGTTCACGATACCGGGAAAGGGACTTTATCAATTTAAAGTCATGCCGTTCGGGTTGCACTCCGCCCCGGCCACGTTCCAGCGATTACTGGACACGGTTCTCGGACCCGAATTAGAACCGCACGTGTTCGTCTATCTCGACGATATCATCATCATCAGCCGAACGTTCGACAAACATCTCGAGCTGCTTAGGGAGACGTTTCGCCGCCTTCGTGACGCTCGCCTCCGCCTGAACCCGGAGAAATGCCGTTTCTGCGTTGACCGTTTGACGTACCTGGGACACGTAATCGACCGGGAGGGAATTCGGACCGACCCCGGGAAAATTCAAGCGGTGGCCAATTGGCCGGAAACGCAATCCGTTAAGCACATACGTCAGTTCGTAGGGATGGCGTCATGGTATCGTCGTTTCATCCCGAACTTTTCCACGATCGCGGTCCCACTCACGCAATTAACAAAGAAAAACGCCCGATGGAAATGAGGCGAAGGGGAAGCCACCGCGTTCGCGCAGCTTAAAAATGCTCTGAGTTCCGCGCCGGTTCTGGCATGTCCAGATTTCACACGCCGTTTCTTCCTCCAGACCGACGCTAGCACGACCGGACTTGGCGCAGTTTTGACGCAAAACTTTGAAGAGGGCGAGCGCGTAATTGCCTATGCGAGCCGTACGTTGAATGCGGCCGAGCGCAACTACAGCGCCACGGAGCTCGAATGCCTAGCCATCGTATGGGGCATTCGGCGGATGAAGAGCTACCTAGAGGGTTACGCCTTCACCGTCGTGACAGACCACCAGGCCCTGCGATGGCTACAGAAAATAGAATCTCCGACCGGACGCCTCGGACGCTGGGTATTCGAGCTCCAACAATACGATTTTGACGTGAAGTACCGTCGCGGGGTACTTAATCGCGTCGCGGACGCTCTATCACGTCACCCGGCGACCTGCGCCGCGAAACGCCAGGGGTGCACCTGGTACCGCCGAAAATTCGAAGGGGTGCAGCAGGACCCTACCGCGCACACCGACTACCGGATAGAGGACGGAAAATTGTACCGCCTCCTCTATCACAGCCTCAACTTTAAGGAAACCGCAGCAGAGGAGCAGTGGAAACTCTGCATACCGAAGGAGACCAGGAACGACATCCTACGCCGATACCACGACGCCCCCACCGCCGGGCACATGGGCATCGCAAAAACAATCGCCCGGATTGCCGAATCTTATTACTGGCCGGGGATGTTTCGCGACATCGCGAACTATGTGCGGACCTGCAAAAATTTCCAGACGCACAAGGTCGCACAGCAGCGACCGGCCGGCACACTCCACGCCACGTACGTCAGCCGACCATGGGAACAGGTCACTCTCGACCTGGTCGGACCGCTGCCACGCTCCCACCAAGGGCATACGTGGTTGTTCGTGATGCAAGATCGCTTCACGAAGTGGGTGGAGCTCGTGCCTCTACGCCAAGCAACAGCAAGCGCCGTCACCAAAGCGCTGACCGAGCGCATAATTTTGCGCCACGGACGACCAGACTCCGTACTGTCGGACAACGGCACCCAGCTAAGGTCCGGCAAAATGGAGGAACGCCTGCGGGCATGGAACATCCGCCATGTTACCGCTCCAGCTTACTCTCCACACTGCAATTCGGTGGAGAGGACCAACCGGACCATTAAAACCATGGTCACGCAGTATGTGGAGAAGGATCACCGAGCCTGGGACGAGCACATTCCGGCGTTCCAATTTGCGTTCAACACGGCGGCCCTCCACGACGCCACCGGATATACGCTCGCCTTCTTAAATTACGGGCGCGAGCTACGAGGACCGGAGGACACCGACCAGCTGACCGCGGAGCACGACGCTCCGGATAACCTCCGCAGAAAACTCACGGAGGCATACGAGCTCGTGAGGATACAGCTCGCTCAGGCGTTCCAACGCCAGAAGCACCATTACGATCTCCGTCGCCGACCCTGGAAACCGAGCATTGGCGAATGGGTGTGGAAGCGCGACCACCCTCTTTCAAAGAAAAGCGAAGCGTACAACGCCAAACTGGCGCCCAAATTCAGCGGGCCGTACGAGATCAAACAAATCGTGTCACCCGTTATAGTCGATCTCAGAAGCAAACGGGGGAAATGGATAAGACACGTACACGTACAATATTTGAAGGCCGCTCATGTCAACAATAACAACTTTATCCCCCCCGAGGACGACATCGACAGCGAGCCTGAAACCTGGCAAATATCCAAGCCACACTTTCGAGTGAACCGTTGAAGAAAATGGAGCAACCGAACTCGGAAATCTTAGCAGATATCGAAGCCCTGCTTCGAGAATACGAGGCAGGCACCGCCGACGCGGTCCGGAATATGGAGCCGGAACCGCAACACATTGCCGCCACGCCAACACCAGCGCGGCCACCGAAGATCGGGACCGTTATCCAGCGGTCCGATCATACGAACCGGCGCAAGCAGGAAGCTTTCCTGGCGCCTCCGCCACCACCACCGAAGGCGAGGGCACAACGCCCTTATGAGAGGCCACCCCGGCCAATAAGTCAAAGCCGCCACCACCGAGCGGCCTACGTTACTGCGACCGATGGGACCGCAGCACCACCGCCAATCCCCATCAAAGTGGAACCCGGGGTCATCGTGGAGGTTCTACACTTCGCGGTATATGTATCACGGAGATACAAGCCGCGGACAGCAACCGGACGGTGGATCTTACGATTCATTCGTAACGGAAAGGTCCGTTACTGCCGCCGACTGCAATAAGCAGTAACCGCAGACAACTGCCGAAGACCAGCGCAATATGCCCGACCGACCGACCGAATGCCCCAAATTCGGGCATTATTTGTATTGGGGGGTGATGTAACGATGCACCCCGATGCATCGTTCCTAATTCCCGGCAGAACACCAGCCGGAAGCTGCCGCCCGGCAGAACACCCGCCGGGCAGAGGCAGGGCGCGGTGCGCCCACCTTTTTAATCGTTCATTACGGCCCAGAGCCGTTAAGGGCTCGAAACGGCCGAACACCGCCGATCAGAGCCGAGATGGTCCGAACCGCCGACCGGCGAAAACCCGCGTTCGGCGCTCAACCCGAACCCCTCCGAACGGGCCCGACCGTACCGTTTCCGAAAAACCGTTCGGAAGGGGTTATACCGCCGCGCGCCGACGCGGGCAATTAGTCGGTATAAAAAGGGGACCAGATTCCTGATCCGCTCTAAGCAGTACGCTTCAGCAGCAATCCAGAAATCCTACCAAGCACTCAGTACAGAGGACGAAAGGTGGAGCGCGCTCCGTCTTAGCCGAGAGATCTCGATTCCGAAATACAAGTGCAAACCATCTAATCCGCAGCTGGGCCATCACGGAAGGTGGAGCTCAGAGCCGCCCCGAGTCGAGAGTTCTCGACCCAGCTGCAACGCGATTACCATCCTTCGCGACGCGATCCTATCTCGCGCACTTTGACATCGAGCACAGAAGCGCATTCAATTATCGCGGCCTCCGCCGCCGCGCGTATCAACCGCACCAAGCGCAGAAGCGCATTCAATTATCGCGGCCTCCGCCGCCGTGCATATCAACCGCACCGAGCGCATAAGCGCATCCGTTTATCGCGGCCTCCGCCGCCGCGTATTTTGTTATCGAGCGCATAAGCGCATCCGTTTATCGCGGCCTCCGCCGCCGCGTATTTTGCTACCGAGCGCATAAGCGCATTCATTTATCACGGCATCCGCCGCTGTGATTAAAGCGCACCGATTATAATAAACCGAACGCGGACTTTAAATTGTAGCACCGGGGAAATAATAATTCTCGTGAAAGCGACCGTCGATTCCGAGAATCCGAGGATTCCAAGAACACCGGGATTCTCCGCGAAAAAAGTACCGCAAAAACTCGCGCTGTCTCGCGCGTTGTAAACAGCGAACAGGTGTTCGCAATCGAAGACCGGAATTAAATACGAAACTGCATCTGTCGCGTCATTAATCGGCCAGTTAAATTATCACACACACACACACACGCACACACACACACACCCACACACACATTCGCATACACATACTCTGTACATTGCAATAAATACGTTCATTTACCACACATCGCGTATTTTCTTTCCAACGAACCTCGCACCGACGATCTATCCGCGCAGCGAAAGAACGTCCGAAAATACGACCGTTACAAGGTTATTCCTTTTGTTCGGACGGCTTTCTGTGCTCCTATTCCTAAAAGAGGGATATGAGATTGTTTACGAGGCAAGTGTAGTCTTTGTACAAGTCGTTCTAAACTAAACCACTAAAGATATTTCAGATCCAGGATCTATAAGGACTCTTGCTGTTGATGTCATTCCTGTTTTTGTTATGATCTTTACCAATGCGGTTGCTAACAGCCCACTTGGCATGTTAATTTTCTGTTTAATTGACGAATGCAATACCTGTTTATCCTCTTGTTGAAAGGTTGCTTCATGAGATTCCTTGGAGGGATTTCTGGCTTTCGTTTTCAGATTGTATGCTTGATGTATTGTGGTGTGATGTTTTGACATCGTTTTGTAGATTTGCATTGAAGGGCCCGGTGTGGCCCTAGACAGTTATAAAAAAGTTTGTGTTTCTTTACGAGTTCGATACGCTGTTGTGAAGTTTTGTTAAAATATTGCGGACACGTTCCCACGTAGTGTTTCTCAGTGCAGATAGGACATTGTTTCTGAACGAGAGCACTACTCTCTCCCGATTTACTATGATAGTGCGCTTTAATAGAACTGGTGTGAATGAGACATGATTTTCATATTGCGTGATTTCTCATAAGCCTGTAACGACAGTAATCGCGTTACGAGGAATTCTTGAAGCTGAGCCTACGTGGGCAATTCCTTTGAAGAGCCAAGATGTTGCTCCCAGGCTTTAACAGATTCAGAATCGAGTTTCTGTACAGTGAGAAAGACTAAAAAATCATCCCATTTCGATACAGGACGTTGTGGATTTTCTAAGGTTCTATAAATTTGCATGATGTGCGTGTAAAGTTTTTCTAATTCCGCTGCGGATTCCTTATTAACGCGTTTGAGAAATAATAATGAATTTAATGCTGCGTTGACTAATAAACGTTTATTTTCATAAAACGAGATTAAAGCTTCCCACGATCTTTGAAAATTATCAGCAGATAACATCGTATTTTTTAGTAAAGGGGCCGCGGAACCGGTTAAGCTGGTTTTTAAATATTGAAGCTTTTCTACTGATGTCAAAGTAGGATTAGAGATTACAAGAGAATTAAATAGGTCTTTAAATGACAGCCAATCGGATGGTGTGCCATTAAATTTTGGCAAATCAATTCGTGGAAGCCGAGCATGATGATAAAAAACTGGGAGTCCTGATGAAGTTGCTATCGATTGCGAAGAAGTGCTTGGATTGCTTACTTGGTCATGTTCAGTCAATGAATTCAATTTCTCAATAGTTTCAACGTATTGTTCGTGAGTCGTTGCGAAAAGATTATTTACAAAATAAGAATGACCTTGTAATGTAATTTTTTCCTCATCTTTCAATTCATTTAGTGCGATAGTAATGGCTTTATGTTCAAGAACAAAACGTTCCCAATCATCCTTTAATGTAGAGAGGCGAGCATGCAATCTCTGAGGTGTTACATTATTTAATCCACTCTTAATAAAATTGTCATAAGATTGACTGACAATATCAGCTAGTGCAAATTGTGACTCGATATGATTATAAATGTGACTCATCCTTCTTGTCGCTCACTAGAATCCGGCTCGAAGGACCAAAATGTTTGAAAGTTAAATAACCTTTTGAACGGATAAAAAAAGAAAATTTGTATACGTGCTTGACACAAACAAAAAAAAGAATATTGCGAGCGAAAGTAGGACTGGGTAATGTTAATATTCCAATTAAAGAAAATTACATTAGAGAAAATTGAGTTTATAGTTTACAAAAAACCTAATCTATATTCTTACAAGTTAGCTATTCATTCTTAATGTAACGAATAATTAATACAAGTTTAACCTTTAGACTGCCGGGATTTGAACCTTTCAACTGCCCTTCAAAAGTGGTCAAATTTGTGCCTTGTATCATCTATCAACTATATACAAAGTTCATGTCAGAGGTCAAGCCTATATATAGGATATCCGGCAGGGAAGGGTACAGAAATTTTTTTTTATTGCTAAAATCTGGTAAAAACACTATTTAGGGGTTTTTGGGGTTGCTGATCACGAATCTGAGGTCAGAATTGATCAATTCATGTCCGGGGGCCACAATTCCCCCCCTCCCCCATAATGCTCAACATATGACATTTCTGAAACTCGGTAAAAACGTGATCTGGGGGTGAAAACTTTATCTCATGGGTTTTCGGGGTCGCTGATCACGAATCTGAGGTCAAAATTGATCAATTTATGTCCGGGGGCCTCAATCCCCCCCACCCCCACAATGCTCAACATATGACATTTCTGAAACTTGGTAAAAAAGATTTTATTATATATTGGACACTACCATCAAACTCAGCACCCCTACGATATTTGTTTTATCTTTTCTCATCAAATCTGGCCCCAGATTCGTCATAAGCGACCCAAAAAACCCCCAGATCACGTTTTTACCAAGTTTCAGAAGTGTCATATGTTGAGCATTGTGGGTGGGGGGGGGGGATTGAGGCCCCCGGACATAAATTGATCAATTCTGACCTCAGATTCGTGATCAGCGACCCCGAAAACCCCTAAGATTAAGTTTTCACCCCCAGATCACGTTTTTACCGAGTTTCAGAAATGTCATATGTTGAGCATTATGGGGGGGGGGGGGGGGGAGGCCCCCGGACATAAATTGATCAATTCTGACCTTAGATTCGTGATCAGCGACTCCAAAAACCCATGAGATATTGTTAATTACAGAAAAAATACTAATTTTCCTTTAGAGCCTATATATAGGATTTCCGGCAGTCTAAAGGTTAAAGACTATATTCATATAATGTAACAGATTAAATAATCTTATTTGATTATGTTACTTAATTTATTATATATTATAACTTGACTATTAATAGAATACAAGAAAACAGTCACATTTTTCCGTCCAGAATTAGAAAAAGAAAAAAAGACAAAAAAAGGAGAAAATGTAGATCCATATACTAAAGCACAAAATAAATCGACATAAATCAAAAAACGAGAATATATACTAAACAGAGGAAACTGTATAATAATAATAAAGGACAAAAAAAAGAGTTATTTAATTACGCTGAAAGAAAAGGAATAGATTAGTATAAGGCTGGTTTTTTCTCGACTCTCGAGAGAGAGTAAAATGACCTAGCACGAGATCCAGAAACAATATCTAATATCACTGTATCGTAGATCTTCGATTAGATCTTATACTTTACCAAGATGGCGTCGTTTTCTATTCATCGTCAATGCAAATACATACAGTAATTTCATGCTCAGAAATTCCTAGGATAGTAATCCATCTAGTGCAGCCTTCCAATATTCTAGCCTCGTCTCGTTTTCTACAGAGTATGTTATGCATAGTGGTCTCTGAGAGTATCTTGGATGTCGCAGCTGAGGCGTATTTAACTGCGTGTAATCTTTCATCGTACCTATTTTTTGGTCGCAAGACCGCGAAATGGATCTAAAACTCGTTGCGATCGATGTGCTGTAGAGCACCTATGTGCTGAAAGCACCTATGTGCTGAAAACACATGAGAAAATAAATATGACACAGTTAAATCACTAATAAGTCGTTAATCCGCAAGGATGACGTGCTATCACTCTTCCTTCACACAAAGGGAAAAAGATAATGCGAGCAGGAAGCAGGAATCTTATCCCCACTCTTTGTCAACAGGCTGTGTGGCCCTCTGTGTCTAGAAAGAGCCCTGCGCTTTAGATTACCGGCGCGGTAATGTTATTACCGACGCAGTGATCTTTTGATTATCGACTTTAAACACTGTGAATGAAAAGTCTGAGAAGCGCCAAGTCTTAACAGATTTGTTCATAAATTTATAAATAATCGTATTAAATGGAGTGATAAAAATGACATTCTATGTATAGCAAAATTAGAAATTATGTCTCAGTACTAATTTAAACTATTACAATTTATAAATTTTTATTGTGTATATTTTACAATAACCAAAGAATAAACAAAATAATAAACAAAGAATTATGATTAAATTTTTTTAATAATTATTCAGAAATATAACCAACAATACATATCAAAGTTAATATATACCAGTATAGCATTAGTGGAAAACTTCAGTAGTTTTATATATTTAAAGCAATACATAAAAGAAATAATCATTGACATAGATTAATATTTCTCATCCTTACATTGTTTTTGATATGTATTATAAAATTTAATCCTAAGTAATATGTTTTGAATTACATGATTCTTTCTTTTGATTCGTGAGATATAATTTTAAAATATTTTAATGTATGTGTAAAAGAAATATTTGTATATTATTATTAATCTTTGTATTATTATTATTTTTGTATTGTTATATATTATTTGTAGCAAATTTATTTATTCACATTTTATTGTATTGCAACATGTGAAACCTTATAATTATTAAACTTTATTTTATGTACAAAGCACCACATGATATGAGAGATTTTATTTTTCTAAATTTAATATTTTTTGTAAGCTTTATTTTATCTTTATATTAATAATATTTCAATAAACAATATGCAAAGAATAAAAAGTATCTTAAAAGTTACTAAGATTATGATCTTGAAAATATATGTAATATCAAAATTATCATTACTTTCTTTTCTAAGATTTTTACTTTTAAAATTATTTGCACTCTCACTCACATTCATACACACACACACACACACACACAAAATTATATATTTCAAGAATAAAAAAAAACTACTTAATTCGAGAAACATGCATTATATAATATTACATATTTTACAATATGTCAAAAATAAAATGATTTGAGAGGAATAAGAATGTCAATAATTACAAAAGAAATTATGTTTTTTTCTGACTCATACATAAAGAAATTACATTACATAATTTAAAACATTTAATTAGTAAAATTAATATATTGTATATTTCATTTAATTTATTATAACAAAATAAATATTATTTGGTTTATTTTATTTTTTTATTAGAGTTAATATATTTATTTAATGTAATGTGTATCTGTTTAAATTTATTATATAATAAATATAGAAAGAAATTTATTATAAAATAAGTATAGAATAAAAATAAAAATATATATAAAAGTATAATTTATAAATGTAAAATAAATATTTAATTTTATATATAAATATTAATATTTATGATTATTATATGTTTTAGGAGGACAACAAGCTTATTTCAGAGGTCCAAACAATTATTAAAATTAATGAATATTTAAATATTTAAATATTAAAGAAGAATTAATTATATTAAATTATTATAGAGTACATATTATAGAAAGTATTACATATAGTTTTATTTATATTGTATCATTAATTCAAACATTAAAAGATTGAAAATTATATCATATATATATATATATATATATATATATATATATATATATATTGTGACGTGACGCTTGGCGGCCCGTCACAAGGATCGCGAGATCTGACCGGGAAGAATTTTTGGGCCCTCGTTCTCCCCTGATTTAGGGAGAGAGAGCGGATCTTGGAGGCGGGAATAGACTCGCCTCCCTTGCGTAAAGATTTGTATTTTTTTTGGCGATAATAATATTAAGATAAGGCGCTACTGTAATGGGGGACGCTAACGGGGTCTCACCCGGTGACTCGACCCAGCGCGGAATATCAGGCCAAGAGATACGGGACGAGCGGAGGCGCCGACTGGAAGGAGAACGCCGAGCTAAGTATTCCTCTCTACTCTCATAAATTGTAACATCAATTTAAGATTTCGCTGCCGCCCCTGTAAACCTCCATATACTCAGCAGGTACGAGAAACAATCGGGGAAGGTCGACCAATAAATAAGATCGAACTCCGGAACCCCGAAAACGGAGCCGTTGCGGCCGAGTTAAGCGCTACCGAAGAACCATAATAGTCACGGCGAGCGGCTACCGGAAAAGCCCTCACCCCGGACTTCAACTGGAGGAACAAGGAAAAATCTGAGTAGAGACAAGGTTGCGGCAGGCGCGCATACGGCCCTGAAGGCCGCAGGATTAATTGAGACGCGTGACGATCCTGAGGGTAGCGGAAGCGCCACAAGTGGCCTAATTATACATTAACTTGCCGGCGTGAATCCGACGGGCCTTCCGCTCGTCACTGTTCGGCGGACCGGCGAAGAGTACGACGGCCCAATAACACCGATTTTCGAAGCGGATGCCGAGAGCACCGAGGACCTCACGGAGTCATCGGTGAGACGAGCGTCGACCCACGAGGCCGTTTATTATAGATTATCAGATAGACGTAGCTCGAACAGGATCGCTGCCGAATTGCTGCCGTTAAAATTTCTTTTCGTGGTACGAATTCATGCTTCCGGTAATTGCGCGTTAACGTATGGCGACCGGCCGATATATCTTGTTCGAACTCAAGTAAAATTAAGTGCCCTCTCTCCCGAGTATGCGCCGACAGTCAAATTAATTGTCTTTCTTGTTACGTTTATTGTGATTTTGTGAAAATCTTTGCCTGTTAAACTTTCGATGCGACGAGCTCACGCACAAAGGCGATTGCGATATTCGATAACCGGCAACTACGTCGCGGCGTCGGCTCGCATATTTCCGAGGCTCAAATCGTTTGATACCTTATTGTTATTTATAATTTTTCATGTCTAGATTCAACCGTGCATGTTAGATACGTTAGTAGTCGCTCAATTCTTTCGTTAAAACAGCAGATCTGTATAATCGACTCGCATCTATAATCGATTCTGTTAACCGCTTGGGCGGCGAGTGGATCCATTATTATAATTAATTATTTCTATTTCCGAAAGACGGATGTCATTAAAGGAGTCGACACCGCGGTGTTCGTGAATAAAAGTTATTTGGGGATTCGTAGCTGCCGAAGCTAACAAGTCTCGTTTAGCGCGGAATTCCGGGACCTTTCTCGTACGCTTTTTTTTCTGTCGCGTGACATGTGATACCGCGGTGATCGCGCTCGAATACCGGCCCGTCGCTGCCGGCTAATAATCTGATAATCAATATTGTAAAATCGTTCTACATCTACGCGAATCTGTCTGCCGTTGAAATTTATTCATATGTTAAATATATTAATTTTTGTTACTATAATATTATGTTGGTAAATGTTTACTTTACCGGACACCTCGCCGATGACCTTGACCTTGACATATGTTGTAGCGGGTACACCCCTAAGTAACACATGATTTGAATTTTGTGGCGGTCTCGTTTAGTTTCTGAGATATGCGACTTTGAAATATTATAATGGTAATTGTTGATAATACTAAAAGAGAGTGGGCCTCTTTACCGATTTTGTTAAAACTTTTTTTATAAATAGATTTTGATGCGTAAAGAAACTTTTTCCTCTAACAAAATCGTCGCTCTACCACGCGAAGCGAGATATTAATTTTTTCAAATTACAGTGGAACTATCCAAATTATATGATTTTATATAATTTTATATAAAAAAAAATAACTACCTTGGGCGATAGACATTGGGCTACGCTACCGACAGTGCCGCCCGACCCCTCTCCGCGGGGAAGGCGGCTTAACGGGCGCGCTAAGCGCGCCCTACCGCCTTCCCCGCTCCGAGGGGCGGGCTCCGCGATTAGGAATTAAAAATTTTTGTTAAAATTATAATGTATTTAAACTAGTTGAACCGGATAAATAGTTTTTATTTATTTCCTAATCGCGGAGCCCGCCCCTCGGAGCGGGGAAGGCGGTAGGGCGCGCTTAGCGCGCCCGTTAAGCCGCCTTCCCCGCGGAGGGGGGTCGGGCGGCACTGTCGGTAGCGTAGCCCAATGTCTATCGTCCAAAGTAGTTATTGTTTTTTATATAAAATTATATAAAATTATATAATTTGGATAGTTCCAGTGTAATCTTAAAAAATTAATATTACGCTTCCCGTAGCAGAGCAACGATTTTGTTAGAGGAAAAAGTTTCTTTACGCATCAAAATCTATTTATAAAAAAAGTTTTAACAAAATCGGTAAAAAGGCCCACTCTCTTTTAGTATTATCAACAATTACCATTATAATATTTCAAAGTCGCATATCTCAGAAACTAAACGAGACCGCCACAAAATTCAAATCATGTGTTACTTAGGGGTGTACCCCCTACAACATATGTCAAGGTCAAGGTCATCGTCGAGGTGTCCGGTAAAGTAAACATTTACCATTATGTTTTATTTGCAGCCACCTTGTATTCTCGATCCTTCCTTGTGAAGTATTAAAACGGACCGCCCCTCTACCAATTTCGAGACGGGGCTAGCCGAGTGTCCGTCGCGGTTTTTCTGAGAGCTTTGCATTTTTTTGTGTGTACTGCCGATACGTTAAATTTTATTAGAGTGGTGCGGATTCCCGCACCTGGCGCCCATATATTTTATTTTGGAGAAGAAACACTTTTCTTTTATATTAGAAGATCGCGCCGAAGGTGTGCCGTGGGCCATTATCACCGGTCATTTAATGTCATTAGCCCTTAATAAATTAACGGTCACAAATTGGCGCCCAACGTGGGGCCCACTAAAACCAGGGCATCTCAAGATTTAAAATTTTCCGTTAGTTATTCGTTGAAACAAGGAAGAAGGAACTCGAGAATAACAAGGTCAACTGTGATATATTGAATTTCGAATGTTGTGATATTTCTTTGTGTCTTATATATTTGAACATGTATTTCTCTTGTATTTGAGGGTCGCAAGCAAATAAGATTTTGAAAATAACTGCCGGTGGTGTCGAGAATGGAGAACGCGAGAGTAATTCGAGTTATTATTTGTTCTTTTCGCTAGACTCCCAGATTGTGATTAGATTAATTTAAAAGAGCACTGTCGTTAAAATAAAATTTTTTTTTCCCCTTTTGCTGCCGCATAAAGAGGCGATTATAATAATTGAGAGGAGCCATTACATTAGCCAAGCCGAAATCTTTACCTCTCTTTGGAATAATATCGAACCTTTTAAAGATTTATTTCCTATAATTTACTTTTTTTTTCTCTTTCTCAGAACTTTACTAAATTTTCCTAATATTCCAAGCAATATCTTTTCTTTTATTGTTGTAATTCGGAATCTAGATTTTGTTTTTTTTTAAAATTTATATTGGCCGGAAATATTTATGAATATCTACTTTCGAAAATTTTTTTTTATTATTGCCAGGAATGTTTAAATACTCTCAATTTATGCTTGCGCACCCTCGCAAATCTTTTTATACGTTGGCGCACTAGCTGCTGCCTATTATTTTTTTTCTCTTGCAAGATAATTTCATTGATGTGCTAATAAAAATTTTTTTTTGTTTTGTGATGCCTTGGGTATCGCTATTGTTTCTTTGAGATATCTGAATGTTAATCTTGTTTCTTTCAGGAGATATTGCGCTATTGTATTATTAAGCTCGTTGCTATTTCCATTATATCGGGGGAAAGACGTTTGTGGAATTTCGGTGTGATTTACAAAACAGAAAATTTAGGAAAAATTATATTAGTACGCATTGCTTGCTCGAAGTTTGCGGAACGCCAGAGTCGTTTGTCTTCGCGCGGATGTTTATATTTTTTTTTCCTGCGTTACCGTTCGGGGCGAACGCCTATTATTTTCGAATTTAACGATTATCGTTGTTAGCTTCTCTCAAGGATCTCTCGAATAAAGCCTTCGCAGCGTATCATAAATATTTGCGTCCTCGGGGAACCACAGCCTTCGTCGCTCGAAATACGCTATATTTTCGACTGGTATAGTTGCCGTGAGATAACTGCCAATTTTGAATTCCAATTCGAGATCGAGTGTTCGCAATGAGCGTAGAGAATAGAAACGATACTGAATGGGTTCACGCGCTGTCGGTGGACCAGCTGAGGGCGGAGTTGGAGCGACGGGGTCAGAGTAGTAAGGGTACCGCCCCCGCGTTAAGAGCTCGATTAATTAAGCATGAGAACTGCACACTACTGGGATGGGAGACGCCGCGGACGCCCACCGGAGTCGATCTGGAAGAGTTCGAACAGCCGGAAGGGGCGCCTAGAAGGCCCAGTGAAAGGGACGAGCGGTCCATAGCTGCCGAAGGGGCGGCAGAGGGGGACCGCTCTCGGTTGCGTGTACGACCCCCGCGAATAGAACTACCCCCGCCACCCGTGGATAATCGAACCACTCCGAGACCAGCGTCTTCCGCCATGGACGTTTATCATATCATGCGTCAGTGGAACTTGCAATTTTCCGGCGCGAGACGTAGCGACGCGGAGACGTTTCTAACACGTATCGAGGAGGGCCGCGCGCTGATAACGGTCAGCGACGAAGAAATTCTTAAATGCATTCCGTTCTTTTTGTCGGGCATCGCGCTATATTGGTACCGAGGCGAACGTAATTGGTGGAGGACATGGGGCGATTTTGAGACTGCATGGCGTGAAAGATTCGGGAATCCTGACTTCCAATTCGCCTTACGAGACGAGATCATGCGGCGTACACAGGGCGAACACGAACTTATCGCGGATTATTTAACCTGTATTCGCGCTCTTTTTGATAGATTAAGTCCTCCGTGGAGTTTGGAGGAACAGTTAAATTACGCCCATCGTAATATGCTGCCGCGCTTACAGATCTCGGTCCACCGCTGTAATGTTTATGATTTCGCCTCGCTAGAATATGCGGCTACGCGTGTTGAACGTAGCTACGACGCTTTAACGCAGTATCGCCCTCCGCCGACTCCGGATCAGTCTATTTTCCCTGATTTAGCGTATCGTCCTCCGCGAAAAACCGCGAAAGGCCCGACTGCCGTGGCTGCCGCCGGAATAGCTGACGTGCAGGCCACGAAGAAGAAAAAGAACGACAAGCGAGCCCAGAAAGGGGCGACCGAGACCCGAGCTGCATCGGCGACCGTTGCCGTTGCGCCTCCTGCTGCCGCTACCGCAGATACCTCCACCCCAACCCCTAGCACCTCAGTGTTGTCCAATCGAAAGGTGAAATGTTGGAATTGTGAAAAGACCGGCCATATAGCGCGTGAATGCTCGGAATCGCGTCGCCAATACTGCTACCGTTGTGGCAAGGCGAATGTCACTGTGAAAACTTGCCCCTCGTGCTCGGGAAACGAAGCCGAGAGTCGCTAGGGAGGGCCGCTGCGACTCTGAATAATGAAGGGGAGGCCCGCGTCGCGAACTCCACGCGCGAAATAGTCTTGTCTTCGAACATGGTCGATCCCACCGATTCTTTGGAGCTACCACCCTTGCATTATCTTATCATTGCCGTTAATAAAGAACCTTTAAGGGCGCTCGTCGATTCGGGATCGACTCGTACGATCCTTGGAGCTGAGGCCATTCAGATTGTTCGAAGATTAAATCTGCCTACTCGCCAACGAGTTACTCGGATTCGCACCGCGAATGGGCAGATAGCGAGAGCGCGCGAAGAGGTCGATCTATCGCTTCGACTAAGGGATCGGATTCGTACCATTTCGGCTTGTTTGCTGCCGGACTTGACCGTTTCGTGTTTAGTCGGCATGGATTTTTTGCGAAAATTTGGCGTGGTGGTTGATTATGAGCTATCGGAATGGAATTTTAGAGATAGTCCTGCCGTAAGATATCCGTTTGAGTCGCCGAACCAGGAAGCGCGAGTATGCTGTGGACTCCCCGAGTTGACGCCTTTGCAGAATGAACGTTTAGAGTCATTTTTGGAGAATAAGATACCGATAGCTGTCGAAAACCCCGGTGTCACCTGTCTCACGGAGCATAGTATTGACGTTGGTTCACAGAGGCCGATTAAACAACGGTGTTATTTAGTTTCGCCTAAAGTTCAGGAGGCTATTCGCGATGAAGTGGATAAGATGTTGGAGGCTGGGATTATTGAACCTTCCTTTAGTGAGTGGTCCAATCCGATAGTCATGGTTAAGAAACCTAATGGGAAATATAGATTTTGCTTAGATTTCCGGAAAGTTAATAGCGTGTCCAAGAAGGATGCATATCCGCTGCCGAACATGAACGGCATTCTAGACAAACTAAGATCGGCAAAGTACATCTCGACTCTTGACTTGAGTCAGGCGTATTTTCAAATACCTCTGGCCAAGGAAAGCAGAGAGATTACCGCCTTTAGCGTACCCGGAAAAGGATTATACCACTTCACGCGAATGCCTTACGGACTGACAGGAGCGCCCGCGACATTCCAACGTTTACTAGACAAATTAATCGGGCCGGAAATGGAACCGCACGCGTTCGCGTACCTGGACGACATAGTAATCGTAACGCCCACTTTTGACGAACATTTGGAATGGTTGGAACGCGTATTAGACAAAATCTTCGCTGCCGGTCTCACGATAAATCCGGCGAAATGTGAGTTCTGTCGCTCACAAGTTCGCTATCTTGGGTTTATTGTACAGAGGGACG
Organism: Camponotus pennsylvanicus; assembly: GCA_023638675.1. Classification (NCBI taxonomy): domain Eukaryota; kingdom Metazoa; phylum Arthropoda; class Insecta; order Hymenoptera; family Formicidae; genus Camponotus; species Camponotus pennsylvanicus. The sequence continues at coordinate 33,261 of JALHBL010001159.1, read as the reverse complement.
GACTGACCGTAGATCCTGACAAGGTTCAATCCATTTTAGAATACCCGGCACCACGGAATGTTAAGCAATTACGCCGGCTCCTAGGTATGTCGTCCTGGTATCGGCGGTTTATCCCGCGATTCGCGACTCTCACTGAACCGCTAACAAGATTACTGAAAAAGAATCAACGTTGGGTGTGGGCGGAAGATCAGGCCCGTGCTTTTGAACAGGTCCGTTCACACTTGATGGCCGCTCCAACCTTATCGTGTCGAGATTTTAATCTCCCATTCGTTTTGCAAACAGACGCGAGTTCTGTCGGGATCGGAGCAGTTTTGACACAAACGGCCGAGGGACAAGAAAATATTATAGCTTTCGCGAGTAGAGCATTGTCCGATCCGGAGAAGAAGTATTCCGTCACGGAACAGGAGTGCTTAGCTGTCGTATGGGCTATTAAGAAATTTCGACCATATCTAGAGGGTTATAAGTTTACGGTAATAACCGATCACAGTAGCTTGCGATGGTTGCATCATCTTAAGAATCCTACGGGTCGACTCGCGAGGTGGGCATTAGAGCTACTCGAATACGATTACGAGATAGTGCATAGAAAGGGCGCTTTACACCACGCCCCGGACGCTTTATCCCGGATGTATGAGAGAGGCCAAGGTCACAGCTGTAGCTGCCGTAGAGATAGATATACTCGAGGAAACTGCGGATGAATGATATCGCAAACGTTTCACGGAACTGGCCGACGCAACTAAGAGATATACGGACTGGAAAGTTGTAGACGGTCAGATGTATTATTGTCGGCCGAGGGCGATCGTGTCGGATATAGTTGAGGATTTAGATCGGTGGAAATTAGTACTACCACAAGAACGACGAAAGGAAGCTTTGAGGGAGGCTCATGACGAGCCGCAATCCGGACATTTAGGGGTGGAAAAGATCTTTCAGAGACTCGCGGTCGCGTACTTTTGGCCGAACATGTTTCGGGATGTCGCGAAATACGTTAGACAATGCGACACTTGTCAACGTATTATACTAAAGTGGAACAGGCTCCCCCGACAGGACTCATGGGCCGCCGCGTCGTGAAGGGCCCATGGACTGTCATTGTTGCCGATATAATGGGACCGTTTCCCAAGAGTAAGTCCGGATTGGGGGGATCCCGTTAGCCTACATTCCCGATTGCCAACTGCTTCGTTTGCGCACAAATTTTTGCCGACAGCTCCGTTTGCCGACATTCCCGATTGCCTGCAGAGCGATTGCCTACAAGCATTATTGCACACACAAAATGCGCACATACACATTGCACACATGACATTATTGCGCACATACACATTGCACACACGATATTATTGCGCACATACACATTGCACACATGACATTATTGCACACATACACATTGCACACATTTTTGCGCATATACACATTGCACACATGACATTATTGCGCACATACACATTGCACACATGACATTATTGCGCACATACACATTGCACACATAATATTATTACGCATATACGCATTGCACACATGACATTATTGCACACATGCACATTGCACACATAACATTATTGCACACATAAAATAATAAAGCCGCATTAACACTTTGCACACATGACTTTATTGCGTATATACACATTGCACACATGACATTATTGCACACATACACATTGCACACATAACATTTTTGTGCATATACACATTGCACACATGACATTATTGCGCACATACACATTGCACACATGACATAATTGCGCACATGCACATTGCACACATGACATTATTGCGCACATACACATTGCACACATGACAATATTGTACACATAAAATAAGAAAATCATATTAGCACTTTGCACACATTACTTTATTGCGCACATATACATTGCACACATGACTTCATGAATTTATATAGAATTTAATACAATTTAATACAATTAAAAAATTTCACATAGGTTTGCGACTTTCCACATGAAGCAAGGTCCACCTTGCCTACCGGCGGGGTGGTGCGGGAGGGGGGCCGAAGGCCCCTTGCACCCCCCGTGTGTGTGTGTGTGTGTGTGTACACATACATTTCTGATATTTTTTAATTGTATTAAATTGTATTAAATTCTATATAAATTCATGAAGTCATGTGTCCAATGTGTATGTACGCAATAAAGTAATGTGTGCAAAGTGCTAATGCGGCTTTATTATTTTATGTGTGCAATAATGTTATGTGTGCAATGTGCATGTGTGCAATAATGTCATGTGTGCAATGCGTATATGCGTAATAATATTATGTGTGCAATGTGTATGTGCGCAATAATGTCATGTGTGCAATGTGTATGTGCGCAATAATGTCATGTGTGCAATGTGTATATGCGCAAAAATGTCATGTGTGCAATATGTATGTGTGCAATAATGTCATGTGTGCAAAGTGTTAATGCGGCTTTATTATTTTCTGTGTGCAATAATGTTATGTGTGCAATGTACATGTGTGCAATAATGTCATGTGTGCAATGCGTATATGCGTAATAATATTATGTGTGCAATGTGTATGTGCGCAATAATGTCATGTGTGCAATGTGTATGTGCGCAATAATGTCATGTGTGCAATGTGTATATGCGCAAAAATGTCATGTGTGCAATGTGTATGTGTGCAATAATGTCATGTGTGCAATGTGTATGTGCGCAATAATATCGTGTGTGCAATGTGTATGTGCGCAATAATGTCATGTGTGCAATGTGTATGTGCGCATTTTGTGTGTGCAATAATGCTTGTAGGCAATCGCTCTGCAGGCAATCGGGAATGTCGGCAAACGGAGCTGTCGGCAAAAATTTGTGCGCAAACGAAGCAGTTGGCAATCGGGAATGTAGGCTAACGGAGCCCTCCCGTCCGGATTCACATACATCCTGGTCGTGCAGGACTTATTTACAAAGTGGGTGGAGTGTTTTCCGCTACGCGCAGCTAACGGGAAAAAGATCTGTGAGGCCTTAGAGGAAGTAGTCTCGCGGTGGGGCACGCCAAAATTTCTGCTTACCGATAATGGTACGGAGTTCGCGAACCGAACCCTGCAATCGTTCGCCGAAGAGCATGGGATCAGGCTCACTACTATTCCGCCATATCACCCGCAAGCGAATCCCGTGGAGTGAGTGAATCGCGTCTTAAAAACGATGATTGTTGCGTTTCTGGACCGCGACCACCGGGAGTGGGATGAGCACTTGAGAGACTTTCGTTTCGCCTATAATACGGCTCATCATTCCTCGATCGGAACATCACCCGCGTTCTTAAACCTAGGACGAGAATTAGATCCCTCTAATGGCTTACGCGATCGCTGCCGAGGGACGGCCGAAATCGAACCGCGGGACCCCGCGGATTGGTCCGAGCGAATGAGAAGATTACGTACTCTATACGACTGGGTGGACGAGAATTTAGAGCAAGCCTATCGCAAACAAGCCACTTATTACGATGTGAAACGACGCAACGTTGCTTTTCAGATCGGCGATCTAGTACTAAAACGCCATCATGTTTTGTCGTCGGCGGCACAGAATATCGCCGCCAAGTTGTCACCGAGATTCCACGGACCTTTTCGCATTAACCGCATGCTTTCGCCTGTTGTGTGTGAGATCGTTAGTATGAATGGTGATTTTGCGGGTAAGGTGCACGTGCAGGATCTCAAACCCTACCATATTCCGCTTCCCTAGATAGCTGCCGACGTATAAAAATTTCGAGAAGAAGTCAAGCTAAAAATGGAAGAGTGGCGCGATTTTAGACTCCGGTACCGGGATGCCATCGAGGAGATGCACGAGCGGTACCCGGGGTTCTGGATGGAGCTCCGGGACCTAGCGGAAAGTCGGGACCGCCGCCGCACTACCACCCGAGGAGCGACCGTACGGGAGTTTCCCCGTACTAGGGAACAGGGGACCCAGGCCTCCGGAGGAAGGACGCTGGGACAATGCCTATTCGAGGTCGCCGCACCGGAGCCACAAAACGCTGGCACCCAGATGGAAGCGGCCGTCACCCAGTCCCAAGGAGTCCAGGCGGGCGCTCCTCCGTCCGCGATAGCTGCCGTACCACGGAGCACTCCCGGAAGGGGAAGAGGCCAAAACCTCCTACTGCCGGTCTCGCTGAGGCGCCCCGGCTTGGCGATGGAGGATCATCCTCCACCACCTCCGCCTCCCCCGGAGCCGAGTCGTGCCGTCGCTCCACTCGGGGGGGAACCCCAGCGCTCAGGGGCTGTAGTGGCCACAAGGCCACCAACACGAGGTTCCACCACGTGCTGGAACTGCCGCTCCCCTGACCATCGGTACTCCACCTGCCCGTGGCCAAAGGATCGCCAATATTGCTATGGATGTGGCCGGGACGGAGTCACCCTGCGCATCTGCCCTAGATGCCGGGAGGAGTGGAGGGACCTCGGGCCCTACCATCCCGATAGGGGACATCTGGGCTATTGATAGCTGCCGCCTTCTATATATATATTTTTTTCTCTTTCTTTCTTCCTTTTTTTTAAAAATTCGGGCTCCTCTGTTTAAAAATAAAGATAGATTGAGGGACAACGGCATCGCCTTAACCAGTTTCTACCCTCCTAGCCCTTTCCTACTGTTACGCCCCTAGGATAAGAACTCTTCGCTTCAGTTGTACTCTGCTTTGGCTTTGTGGTCGCATGATCTTTGTTGTGTTGCATGTTCGTGACCAGGATGGGAATGACTGGAGGCGCGGCCGTGGAGGAGAGTGGACTAATTTTGAGTTTAGGAATTTAGGAACATTAGAAAGCTGACGGCTGTCGACGTTGATCGATAGCCGAGACCTCCTCGGTCCTCTCCTAGGAGGGGGAAGTTGTGACGTGACGCCTGGCGGCCCGTCACAAGGATCGCGAGATCTGACCGGGAAGAATTTTTGGGCCCTCGTTCTCCCCTGATTTAGGGAGAGAGAGCGGATCTTGGAGGCGGGAATAGACTCGCCTCCCTTGCGTAAAGATTTGTATTTTTTTTGGCGATAATAATATTAAGATAAGGCGCTACTGTAATGGGGGACGCTAACGGGGTCTCACCCGGTGACTCGACCCAGCGCGGAATATCAGGCCAAGAGATACGGGACGAGCGGAGGCGCCGACTGGAAGGAGAACGCCGAGCTAAGTATTCCTCTCTACTCTCATAAATTGTAACATCAATTTAAGATTTCGCTGCCGCCCCTGTAAACCTCCATATACTCAGCAGGTACGAGGAACAATCGAGGAAGGTCGACCAATAAATAAGATCGAACTCCGAACCCCGAAAACGGAGCCGTTGCGGCCGAGTTAAGCGCTACCGAAGAACCATAATAGTCACGGCGAGCGGCTACCGGAAAACCCCTCACCCCGGGCTTCAACTGGAGGAACAAGGAAAAATCTGAGTAGAGACAAGGTTGCGGCAGGCGCGCATACGGCCTTGAAGGCCGCAGGATTAATTGAGACGCGTGACGATCCTGAGGGTAGCGGAAGCGCCACAAGTGGCCTAATTATACATTAACTTGCCGGCGTGAATCCGACGGGCCTTCCGCTCGTCACTGTTCGGCGGACCGGCGAAGAGTACGACGGCCCAATAACACCGATTTTCGAAGCGGATGCCGAGAGCACCGAGGACCTCACGGAGTCATCGGTGAGACGAGCGTCGACCCACGAGGCCGTTTATTATAGATTATCAGGTAGACGTAGCTCGAACAAAATCGCTGCCGAATTGCTGCCGTTAAAATTTCTTTTCGTGGTACGAATTCATGCTTTCGGTAATTGCGCGTTAACGTATGGCGGCCGGCCGATATATCTTGTTCGAGCTCAAGTAAAATTAAGTGCCCTCTTTCAATTGGTGTAAAGAAAATCAATTGGTGTAAAGAAAACACATAGTTGTTTTGAAGAAAAAATATGTAATTTGCAATTAACAATTCCATATTTTTTCTTAAAAACAACTATGTGTTTTCTTTACACCAATTGATTCCTCTCATTATTTTGTACATAAAAGTATTAAGGTAAGATAATCGAAAAATGAATATTTTACAAAATATTTTACGGTTTATGTAAAATTAAGAAATTATTTCAAGCCTCATAACTCAAAAAGTACTTAACGAAATGGTACATAATTATAGTGTTTTGGAAAGCTCTCGAGATAAGCTACAAGAATATGCAATGACAAATAGTAGGTTCCATTTAAGAAATTGAAGGTGACCTTCATGTGACCTTCAAATAACTCTTCAAGGTCAAACCAATCGTACCATCTTATGGCCCCCTCGAAACCATACAAAACATGTCTGAACCATTTTTCTCTAAAATAAAAATGAGATATTTGGGTTGGACACTTAAAATGGGACACCCTGTATATGTGTGTGTATGTGTGTGTGTATGTATACACACATACACATATATATATATAATTATCATTATACATGTAGGGAATATTTCTGCGTAACTATATTTGTCTACGCAGGCAAATGTAATAAATGTCTATGTAACTATAATTATGGTCGCGCAGTCAAATATGTAAATTTCTACACACACACACACACACACACACACACATATATATATATATATATATATATAATTATAAATTACATAATTATATTCCACAAAATGATAACTGTCTATTCTCTTTATTAAGATTAATATATAATATGTCAAAATATATTATGTCTAAATAGATTAATGAAAAAAATTTTACAATATTTTTACTTTTGATGAATATTACAAAATTTTTCACAATCCACTTGATTGTTGTTAAGTGTCACACACACAAGTCTGTATTTTTATTATATAATAAATGTACTTGGCGTCGCGACGCTACCGCGTCACTTGATAATAACCTTTAATATGTCACTTCTCTTCCTTGTTCAGCACTATAGTTTTATTTATTTACTTATTTATTTATTATTATTATTTTTATTTCTATCATTTTTATTTATTTATTATTAATCTGTGTTTAATAACCTGACTGCTTAACGTGGCACTTCTCTTCCTTGTTACACTATTCCGCACTATACATTAATAATTTCACACAACATATAACTTGTCTCTTGTTAAAGCCTTTTACATACCGTATAACCGTATACGCACGATGTGAACGCCGCTTGAGGGACAAACTCGCTTTGCTTGTGTGCGTGCGAGCATACGTACGTGAGACTGAAAATCCGGGATAACGTAAAATGTCACAATTTTGATATACGATCATCATTTCTCGGGATTGACTGCACCGATTTTATTCAAATTGGTCGCAATCGTAAGCTTATATTCACATTACATAATAAAAGTGTCGTTATATTTTTGATTACGGTCTTAGTTTCTGAAATATCTTAATCGAAAGTTTACATGACGTGAAATTCCGGAAAAGGTACTTGGTAGCGCCGCGTCGAGAGCAGTGACTCTCATTGCTCGAATCCTGTTTTTATGTACTTGGCGTCACGACGCTACCGCGTCGCTTGATTATACAATATATAAAATTTAGCAATATTTTGTTATTATGATATTCTAATAATTTTTAGTTTTATTTAATACACAGAAAGATGTATGTATACAATTTATTTTTTATTTAAATTCTACATATATACAGTTATTTTTTGTAATAAATATAGTTATTTTTGTAATAAAAATACATACTCTATAATAAATAATTTTAATCTTTGTAAAAAAATAAATACATAAAATACATACTCTATAATAAATAATTTTAATCTTTTTAAAAAAGTTAATACATATAAATAATAAATAAATACATATTCTTTATAATAAATAGTTTTATTTAATATACAGAAATTAGTATAATAACAGATGGAAGTGATATGTATGTGTCAAGTATGCAATTTTTTTTATTTCTATATACAAATTATACATACTCTCTTATACATATTCTTTTTAATATATAATAAATAAATACATATTCTTTGTAATATAAATAAGTAACAAATAAATACATATTCTTTGTAATATAAATAAAAAATTAATACATATTCTTTATAAATAACAGAACTATTCTTTATTGGTTTTTAGCCAAATATGTTTAAACACAAAAGTCGAAACACATAAAAGCAATAAATTTTGAACAATAAATAAGAATAATAAATTTTAAATAAATTATAATCCTATAATAAAAGTTGAAAATATATATGTGAGTAAACAAATTTGTTTTCGAGATGCACCACAGAAAGGTAACCAATAACGCACCTCACCTGTAACTCAAATAATTCTAAATATATCATAATAATAATAAATACTTATTTAATAAAATAAACTACTAAAATAAAATAAACTACTAAAGTAAAATAAACTGATATATAAAATAAATTACTACAATATATTTATAAAGATATATTACGTTGGGCGTGCATGCGTGCGTGCGTGCGTGTGTGTGTGTGTGTGTGTGTGTGTGCGTGTGTGTGCGCGTGCGTGCGTGCGTGCGTGCATTATCACATATATAATACGATATAAGATTAATTACACAGCCACACAAAAAAAAAATTTTTTGAGGCAGGGGGTTTGACTATGTTTACTGTATAGTTTTGGGATCGCTGAATCCGAATCCGAGGTCGGTTTAACCCCTGGACGTCAGGGTTTGGCCATAACCTCAAAAAACCTATTAAATTAGAATTTTCAGAACTATTTAATGTATATAACTGTATAACTTGAACAGTTAACGTCTAAAACCTTTAACCCCATAACCACATAACGCCATAACCTTATAACCATGTAATACCAAAACACCATAACTATATAACCTCACTTTTCCGTTACCTCAGATTATATGATCACCTCATTACCAAATAACTCAAATTGTTAACCTTTAAGCATATTAATATATCACCTAATAACCCAGTAACCACATAACCATATAACCCCATAACCACATAGCCCCAAAACCTTATTCCTCATAACCCTATAACAATATAAAATACAAATTTCGGCCTCGGGGTGTGACTATGATTACTGTGTTTTTTGGGTCGCTGATTCTGAAACCGAGGTCGGTTTTACCCCAGCAAGTTAAGATTTGGCCATAACCTCTAAAAACACTTTAAAATCAACTAACTTAAATCCGATAATCTCAAGCGATTTTAAACCTTAATGTCGGTAATAAGACTAAAATGCTACAAATCTGTTATTTGCTTTTTATTTATATATTTATTTATTTATTTATTTATTTATTTACTTATTTATTTATTTATTTATTTATTTATTCGTTCAACTGTAAACAGCCCTTTTAAGGGCTAAATGATGTATAAAATCCGATCGTGCAACCTCCTCGCGGTATACATCGGGTAACGCTAATGCCGACGGTCTCATCTACGTTTACGAGCAAAAAATTTATTTTAGTAAAGAGAATAAAGATGAAGGGTTATGGAGTTATAAATTCAGTTGGCGAGTTGATGAGTTACCAAGTTCTTAGGTTTTCAATCGTTTTGGATAATCGGGATTAGACATTTTAATAAATTTTAAAGTGTTTTTTGAGGTTATGGCCAAACCCTGACGTCCAGGGGTTAAACCGACCTCGGATTCGGATTCAGCGACCCCAAAAACATACAGTAAACATAGTCAAACCCCCTGCCTCAAAAATTTTTTTTTTGTGTGGCTGTGTTATTATTACTGTGGCGTTTTGCCATACGCCACAAGGGCGTTACGGCATAGCGCACTGGGCGCCTACCACACGGCAGCCCGCGCGCACGATACGCGCACGGTAGTGCAAACGTTAAGGGGATTCCCCCAAGCGGAATCGCAGGCCGGCCGACAGATGGCAACGGAGGCGAACCATTTCGCATAAGTGAAGCCCGGCAGACTGGGTATATAAGGCCAGAGTGATAACAGCCCAGGACCAGGCCGTAACCGACCGTAACCAGGACGTAACCGACCATCGCTCCAGGATCAAATACCTAGTGGATACTGGCTCGGACGTCAGCGTCTTTCCACACACAATGATGAAGAGCAGGCAGAGACCCGAACCATACGAGTTGTATGCAGCCAACGGCTCCAGAATTACAACGTATGTCTTCGTCACGCTGCAACCGGATCTAGGGTTAAGACGAGCATTTCCCTGGCGATTCGTGGTGGCTAATGTAGGACAACCAATCATCAGTTTGGACTTCCTAGCGCACTACGATCTGATGCCTGACATGAAGAGAGCAAAGCTGAGAGATGTTCAAACTGGACTCTTAGCAACCGGTAGCAGATGCTATCGTCAAGCAACCTCAGTCAAGGCAATACTGGAAGCTACGGGATTCTATAAAATAATCATGGAATTCCCAGATGTAATTCAACCTAGAAAAACGGCAGAAGATGCAAAACACAACGTAGCATCATATTCAAACAACGCCTGGACAACCGGAGGCCAGTAAACCTCGCAGATTGCCACCAGATAGGCTTAAGGCAGCACGTGCAGAATTTGATCTACTTCTACAGGAGGGCATCATCCGCCCATCAAAGAGCCCATGATCATCGCCTCTACATGGTCCCAAAAGGAGATAAAGCATGGCGACCATGCGGTGATTACAGAAGACTCAATGCACGGACAATACCTGATCGCTATCCAATTTCGCATATTGGGACTTCTCGCAGACGCTCCACCAGAAGATCTTCTCTACGATCGATCTGGTACGAGCATATAACTAGATACCGGTGAAGAAAGAACATATTCCGAAGACGGCGATTACGACACCATTCGGACTCTTCGAGTTTTGCTACATGCCATTCGGCTTACGAAATGCAGCACAAACATTCCAGCGCTTCATAAACGAAGTACTCCACGAGCTGGATTTCTGCTACGCCTACATAGACGACATACTCGTGGCATCAATCTCAGAGGAGCAACACCGAACACATTTGCGGCAGCTATTCGCTAGACTGAGCGGATATGGCGTAAAAATCAACCCAGCAAAGTGTGTCCTAAGACAGAAGGAAGTACAATTCCTAGGCTACCTAGTGTCAGCAGAATGAACGCGACCACTTCCAGCAAAAATAGAAGCCATAAAAAAACTTCCCAAAGCCGACGAACGCTAAGCAGCTGAGGCAGTTTCTGGGAACAATCAATTTTTATAGAAGATTCATACCGGAAACAGCAAAGGACCAAGCAGCTCTCAACGGAGCCCTAAAAGGTCCCAAGACAAAAGGGAAAACACCCATCCAATGGACTGCAAAAATGGACACAGCCTTCGAAAAGAGCAAAGAAGAACTAACAAGGACAACACTTCTGGCACATCCTGATCCAGCAGCGGTTAGCTGTAACCACCGACGCATCATCAACAGCGATAGGAGCGGTCATACAACAGTACACAGAGGAAGGCTGGCAGCCGTTAGCTTTTTTGAGCAAGAAATTAAGCAATGCACAAACAAAATACAGCCCCTACGACCAAGAACGTCTGGCAGTGTACAGTGTACAGTGTAGTAATCCGACATTACAGGCATATGTTGGAAGGACGCACATTCACTGTATACACGGATCACAAGCCACTCATATATGCATTTAAACAGGATCCATTAAACAGCTCACCGCGACAAGCCAGACACTTGGAATACATCACCAATCCACGACCGATATCCGACACGTCGAAGGAAAAAGCAACGTGGTAGCCGATGCACTCTCCCGAGTAGAAACAATACAACAGGCAATAGACCTAGAGGTATTAGCTCAAGAGCAACAAGCAGATGAGGAGTTACAAGAACTGCTAAAGGATACGGACAAGATAAAGCACACGCACATGCAGATACCAGGATCAATGCAGAAAATACTGTGCGATACAAGTACTCCAATACCGCGACCATATGTACCAGCGAACATGAGAAGGCAAGCATTCCAATCCTTGCACGGAATGGCACACCCTGGCATCAAAGCAAGCATTAAGCTTGTCGGGCAACGCTTCGTCTGGCCAGGCATGCAGCGAGACTGTATGTAATGGGCACGAGCATGCATTCCTTGCCAAAAAGCAAAGGTGACGCGGCATAATATCACACTTACTGGAGCATTCATCCATCCTACGCAACGATTCCAACACGTACACACAGACATCGTAGGACTACTACCGACATCGGAGGACTATAGATACTGCCTCACGATGGTGGATAGATTCATGCGCTGGACAGAAGTTATCTCTATTTCGGATATCACAGCGGAAACAATTACAAAAAACATATTCTCCGGATGGATAGCTCGAATCGGTACACCAGCTCGGATCACAACAGACCAAGGTCGACAGTTCGAAGCCGAACTCTTCAGGAACCTCACCAAATTCACGGGAACTAAACACATCCGTACTACTGCATACCACCCGGAAGCCAACGGAATGGTGGAACGCTTCCACCGACAACTAAAGGCAGCAATCAAGACACATCAAACTGAAGAGTATGGACTAAAGTCTTACCCATCATTCTATTAGGAATCAGAGCAACATGGAAAGAAGACATCAAGTCCACACCAGCAGAAATGGTCTACGGGGAACCAATCCGATTACCTGGACAATTCCTAGACGACCAAAGGCTACAAGAGTAGGGACAGGACTACGATTTTCTAACCAACTTAAAGAAGGCAATGCAGAAACTCCGACCAGCTATTAAGCGCTATGGACAAAGAGCTACCTTCGTGTTCAAGGACATGAACACAACAACGCACGTGTTCGCCAGACACGACGCACCCAGCGGAACGCTCCATTCGCCATATGACGGACCATTCGAAGTCATCAGCAGGGGAAACAAAGCCTTCAAACTGAGGATTAGAGGAAAAGAAATCAATATCTCAGCAGATCGATTGAAACCAGCCTACATAATCAATGAAGAAACAGCAAGGGAGACAGACGGGCGAAACAACGAAGGAACAACTACAAGATCCGGACGAACGGTGCGGCAGCCAGTCCGATTCGCACCAACACCATAAGGACCTTAATACAACCAGGAGGGTCCTGTGGCGTTTTGCTATACGCCACAAGTGCGTTACGGCATAGCGCACTGGGCGCCTACCACACGGCAGCCCGCGCGCACGATACGCGCACAGTAGCGCGAACGTTAAGGGGATTCCCCCGAGCGGAAACGCAGGCCGGCCGACAGATGGCAACGAAGGCGAACCTTTTCGCATAAGTGAAGCCCGGCAGACTGGGTATATAAGGCCGGGCGCCGCAAAGGAAAATCGAGTCACGACTCAGTATAAAGTGAGCACGCTTTAGACAACGGTCGTAGATTTTACCTTTTGTAGAGCCTCAGCGCTCAGTAACGCTAAAAGCGAAGCCGTATTTCGGCAAGCTTTTTCTGGCAGGAGCCTCCACGCTGCTGGAAGGATTCCGCCGAGGCGCAGCCACATTCCACGGCCGCTAATCTCGCCCTGATCACCCGGGCCAGCGAAGCAGCCGTGTGTGGAGTACGAGCCTCCGAGGAAGCGGGTCACTTGGCAGCTGCTACCGTGGAAATTCATCCCACTGGAACTGGGCCCTCCAAACCGAACCAGACCACCGAGGAGCCTACTCCACCCGTGGGATATCCGGGTACGTCGCTACATCTCGCCGACAGTCACTGGGAGCTATCCAGCGTTACTTTCACCTCTGCCTCAATCACCTCAGCAGCAGAGGGAGATAGGCGCGCAAACCACACGCACACTGTTACCGAGGCACGCAGGCGCAGCCAGCAACCCAGGAGCAAGCTGTCCAGTCTGACAGCGACTGGGAGACCAACTCCACGTCTATAGCTACGCAGACGGAGACACCACAGGAGGGCCCTAACAACAACTGCCTGGGATCATTAAAGATAACCAAGATGTTCCCGCCAATCACGTATCGGGAACGACTACCTTACTAATCGGTCCTTTTCAGGACCACTTGTAAATAATAACTGTACATAGTAATAATAAACCATCATTATTATTATATCAAGGGAGTCCGCATCCCAACCTACACTCAGCCTTATCCTCAGCGAGCGAAAACAAAAAACACGCGAAAGAGCGAGCGAGAGCGAAACTAGGACATAATGGGAGGGTCCCGTTAGCGCACGGTGCGATGGCGCACCAACCCGATAGCACACGAAAAATTGACACAATTCCCGATAGCGCACCAACCCGATAGCACACGTCCCGATAGCACACAAAGTAAATCGCGCACAATCCCGATAGCGCACCAACCCGATAGCGCACGGATTCACTTTGCAACTTTTTACGCGAAGCGAGGGGGACGGGGTGGATGCGGGAGGGAGGGCCGAAGGCCCCCCTTGCACCCCCCCGTGTGTGTGTGTGTGTGTGAGAGTGCGTGTGTGAGGGGATAGTGCTTTCGTGCGCTATCGGGTTGGTGTGCTATCGGGTTGGTGCGCTATCGGGATTGTGCGCGATTTACTTTGTGTGCTATCGGTACGTGGGCTATCGGGTTGGTGCGCTATCGGGAATTGTATCAATTTTTCGTGTGCTATCGGGTTGGTGCGCTATCGCACCGTGCGCTAACGGAACCCGTTCGGACATAATTACCCTAGAGCGGAAATACCTAGAATTACTATAAATAGACTTTTACTAGATCATTATTTCCTGTGGAATCCAAAGAAAATGAATTTAACTTGAGATTTTCTCTTGAGAATTAATTATACAAATATAATATAAATTTTATTTTTTTATTTTTACTTATAAGTGCATTTATCAGCACATATCCCGATCAATTATGAGTTAATAATATAAAAATTGATATATCTATGTTGTAAATTCGTTTATTACATAAGATATATATGATCCGATCGTAATCGTTCCTAATTCTGCTAAAGCAATTTCATCGCATGGACGTTGAAACAATCTTTTTTGATCTATTTCAGGAATTGCTAATCCTTGTAAAGATCTTACGCGACTAAGTGCCACATATGCTTGACCTTTAGCAAATATCTTCTTACCTAAATATATTACAGCTTTATCAACTGTTGTACCCTGCAATTTATGAACTGTCACTGCCCAACTTAAAATAATTGGAAGCATTGTTCTTTCTACATTTCCATATCCTTTATTACCTTGAAATATGATACTAATTGGTGAAATGCCAACCGTTAGATTCTTTTAAGCTATTTCTTATTGTAGGATCATCAAATTGAACAAATATCTTCTTAGGTAATTTACCATCTTCTAACTGATCATTTCGTAAGGCCGGCCATTGAAATTCGCGTACAATGCCCATACTTCCATTTACTAAACCTTCATTCTTTTAAATTAGATTACACGTAACATTACACGAGAACCTATTACGAGTTAAATTGTATGTGGCAAACCAACTGTATTATTAGGATCAGTAGGAATGGCAGTGGCAGGGGGCTTTTGACCATAAGTTGCAGGTTCTCTTGATTCATCTCGAGCGTTTAGAATATAAGTTCTTTGTGTCCTTGCCAATTCTTCAATCATTTTGTTATTATAAAAATTAACTAATTTTATAGTAGGAAATATACGAATAGCTTCACCATCAGCAAATTCATTAATTAAAGGAACATATGTCCTATTTAATAGCATTTCATATTGTGCAACATTAATTTGTCCGACTCGCAAATTATTTAACAAATCAACGAATTCTGTGTCATTCTGTTGACGCATGAGCGGGATCCGTTAGCGCACGGTGCGATAGCGTACCAACCCGATAGCACACGAAAAATTGACACAATTCCCGATAGCGCACCAATCCAATAGCCCACGTCCCGATAGCACACAAAGTAAATCGCGCACAATCCCGATAGCACACCAATGAGAAAGTACACGCACAGACTGCATAGCCGCCCCCACCCCCCCGCCCCGTTGCAAACCCATGTGGAACCTTGTGTGCTATCGGGACGTGTGCTATCAGGTTGGTGCGCTATCGGGAATTGTGTCAATTTTTTGTGTGCTATCGGGTTGGTGCGTTATCGCACCATGCGCTAACGGGGCCCTTTTTTTTTTTTTTTTTTTTAACATGGGGAAATGCATTTACGCATACCCCCGCCAAGGAGAAAGTAAGGCGGGGGTTATGCGGGACTCCGGGAGATAAATCTCCCGACTACCCGCTAAAACCCCATGGTGACTACATCGCACGCATCCGGGAGGACCGGGATCGCTTGCGCACTCGTCCGCGACCCTCCCTCATCGTGCTACGACCCCTCCTCTTTCCAGGAGGGGTCCCTCTGTAGAGAGTGGGGGTTGGGGCGATATTTCGCCCACCCCCTACAGGTATATAACGGCGAGACCAGGTCACCCTGTCTCGCCGTTCTTCCGGGAAGGGGCCATTATTGCATGCGAGGGAGGAACTTCTGTGCTCTTCCTGCACACAGAAGCCCCCCGCGACCCCTAGCTGAGAGAGAAAGGTGATTTATCTCCCTCGGCCCGCCTCTGGAGGAGGTGCAGGGATCAATAGTATCCTTACTGGGGGCGTTACGGAAATTGGCGGGCAAAAGCCCTCCTCCGCTGGCCCCCCCTCCTCCTGCGGATCGGGTCAGAGGAGGGATCTTCCTCCCTCGCCCACTCCGCAGTCTCCTTCTGCGACATAACTTGCTCGCAGAAGGAGACCATGGCATCCCAGGCATTCTCGCTCTCGACCATCTTGCTAACGATGGCTGGGAGCGAGAGATCGTCGCCGACAATACTTGTTAGGACACGGCGCTGCACATCCCACGCGGGACAATCCGCGAGAGTGTGCTGCGCCGTGTCCCGAACCTCCGTGCAATGGTGGTACTGCGTCGTTGGCTCGCGCCTAGCCTTCTCGTGCAGGTACTCACCGAAACAACCATGTCCGGTGAGCACCTGCACAGTCCTGAAAGGGTGTCCTTTTGGTCGCCGATCCACCCAGTCCGCCAGGACCGGGCGGATGGTTCCGACAGCTCGAAGACCGACCCTGGCATGGGCCAGTCTTTCCTTTCACTTTTCCAGGGCGAGCTGCTGGAACTGGGTCCGGGCAGCTTCCTTCGCACGCGGTGCCGGGGTAACACCACGCTGACGGAGGATAGTACGCCACTCGTACATAGCGGCATATGCCTCCGTCAGCAGGTCCCAAGGGATCGACCCCGAAACCACTAGCGCCGCCTCCGCGGAGGTGGTCCTGTACCCCCGCGTGATCCGAACGGCCAGCCTCCGCTGTAAGCCTTGCATAATTGCAAGGCAGCCTCGGCTGACCGCTAAACTTCCGGACCACACAGGGGCCCCATAAAAGATCATGGATCCCACCACCCCCATATAAAGGCGACGCACACTGTCCCTAGGCCCCCCAATGTTGGGCAGCAATCTCCCGAAAGAGTTAATTGCTGCCCGTATACGGGGGGGCCATGCGAAGGAAATGCTCCCGGAAATTCCAGTGGCAATCGAGGTGCAGACCCAGATATTTCATACTGGACCGCACCTCGATGCGGACACCCTCTACAATAATATGGGGCCGTGGTGGAGGCTTCTGCCGAGGCTGCTTAAAATAAACAGCCTCGGTTTTGTGGAGCGCCACCGTCAGCCCCAAGGCGCGAATGCGGCCAACGACCAGTGCCACCCCGACACGAGCGAGGCGACACACGTCCTCCCATGTGTCGCCACGAGCCATGACCAGAGTGTCATCTGCATAGCAGACCCGAGAAGGCCCGCACGCGGTTAATCGCGTCCACCGTTGAGCGGCCCCCTCGGAATCCGTACTGACAGTCGGCCAGATCGGGACCCACTCGTGCCAGGTGCCGTTGAAGGCGGGCAGTGAGCACTCGCTCGAAGAGCTTGCCCGCCTCGTCCAATAAGCATATCGGGCGATATGCAGAGGGCGACTCCACAGGGCGCCCCTCCTTATGAAGGAGGACGAGTGTCGCCTCTTTCCACTGGGGGGGAAATTGCCCCGTCCGGAGGCAGGCTGTGAAGGGAGGGTCCCGTTAGCGCACGGTGCGATAGCGCACCAACCCGATAGCACACGTCCCGATAGCACACAAAGTAAATCGCGCACAATCCCGATAGCGCACCAACCCGATAGCGCACGGATTCACTTTGCAACTTTTCACGCGAAGCGAGGGGGACGGGGTGGGTGCGGGAGGGGGGCCGAAGGCCCCCCTTGCACCCCCCCGTGTGTGTGTGTGTGTGTGAGAGAGAGTGCGTGTGTGAGGGGATAGTGCTTTCGTGCGCTATCGGGTTGGTGTGCTATCGGGTTGGTGCGCTATCGGGATTGTGCGCAATTTACTTTGTGTGCTATCGGGACGTGGGCTATCGGGTTGGTGCGCTATCGGGAATTGTGTCAATTTTTCGTGTGCTATCGGGTTGGTGCGCTATCGCACCGTGCGCTAACGGAACCCGCTCGGCTGTGAACAGCCTCCTTAGACGGTCCCCAAGGACGCCAAGGGCCAAGACCCAGGCTCGACCGGAAATTCCATCAGGCCCCGGGGCGGTATTCTTCGCCCGGAGCCTCCGAATTGCCCCGATCAGCTCCTCCTCGGTAACCTCCAGATCATCGGCCCACGGTGTTGTGTGGACCGGCTGTCCCGGAGGCTGGTCCGCCCCCTCCCCATGATAGGGGAAAAGGGCGGAGACAACGTTCTCCAGGACCTGGGGGTGGAGACTCTCAGTGATCCGGGGCCCCCCTGACCGCAGTTTTTTTCTGACGATCAGATAGGGGCGCCCCCATGGATCCTCGTTGAGAGTCTCCAGGAGCTCAGCCCAGGCTTTATCCTTGGTTCGCTGTAGCGCCTTCTTAGCCTCTCTATAGGCCGCGTACAGCGATGCCGCCTCAGCCTCCGAATGACGTCTACGACGGCATCTGGTGTACCAGTGGCGCTCCCTCACACACGTCGCGCGCAATTGCGCGATCTCGAGCGACCACCAATACACCGACCTTCTCTCGGGAAGGGCCCTGACCCGGGGCATAGCCACGTCGCAAATTTGCGACATGGCCTCCCGGAACCAGGAAACCTCCCTGTTTACGTCGCAGACGTCAGGCTCTGGAATCTCTTCCAGAGCCTTGGCCGAAGCGGCTGCCATCAAGGCGTCCTCCGCTAGGCGCTTAAGCGCCCAGCGGGGAGGCAGGGGTGTACCTCCTCGTCCGAGGGGACGCGGCTGGTTCCCTAAGGAGGGGTCGGAGATGTCCCATCGAATATATCGATGATCGGACAACGTCTCCGACCCCTCCATTACCCTCCAGCCGACAACCTTGCGCGCGACCGGCGGGGATCCAAATGTTAAATCAACAATAGACCCGCCGTTATGTCGCACACAGGTGTGAGCCGAGCCTCTATTAAGTACTACGAGGCCCAGCTCCGCCCCCCATTCCGCGAGCATCTGACCCCGAGCATCTGTCGCGGGAGAGCCCCAATCCACCGACTTGGCATTGAGGTCTCCCGCAACCAATACCGGACCAGGTAATTGGCGGCGTATGAATGCCGCCACCCGGTCCAGGTATGCCCGAAATTGAGTTAGGTCGCGGTTGGGCGAATAATACACCCCCACTACTACAATTTCCCCCCATTTAGCGGCCACAAAGCCGCTTCCTCTTCCTAATAGGGAGAGGGGGAGAACTCCAGTGCCGGTTTTACCGACTATGGCGACCGTGCCGTCCACGTCGCCAATCCAGAATGATCTCGTGGGAACGTGGTACGGCTCGGCCGCCACCGCTAGGTCAATATTCTACTCCGCCAGGGTTTGTATCAGTAGATCCTGTGCCCTGGCGCAGTGGTTTATGTTCGCCTGGAGAAGGCGATGGTATCTACTAATTTAGGCAGTATCCATTGCCTCCTCCTGGCCTCCTACCGAGCCAGATACTAGCTCAGGATTGGGGGGCCGCTCCAAAGTCGGTGGGGCGACTCCTTTCTCCTGGGTTCCATCAACAGGGGGGAGGGGACCTTGGTCCCCTTTCCCTCCTTCTTTTTACTCTTTTTCGCCGGTCGGAGGGATGCACAAGACTTCCCTCCGTACCGGTGACCCGCCGGGTGCCCCTCGTCCGTACAAAACGGGCAGTGGGGCTCGGCGGTGCAGCCTGCTGCAACGTGTCCTTCGAGACCGCAGCGATAGCAGCGACCTCTGCGGTTTACGTCGGCTTTGCAATTAGCCCTCGTATGGCCCGCCCCTAAGCATTTAAGGGGCTATTCTACTGTGACGGGATAAAAAAATCGAATTTATTTTTTTTGCATTTTTCAAATCTATTCCATCATAGAATTGATATCCAATTGCTGGTAAAGTCGATTTTCACTTTGTCGACTCAGTACAGCGCTTCAAAGTAGGAGCGCTCGGTGCGCGCGCTCGGCTTGCTCTGAATTTTGAAACAAACGCAGACAATTTAATTTTTCTTTGAAAATGGATAGAAAACAAAATATAGCGTCGGCAAGAAGGCCATGTAATCCTCCAAAAAAGCGCAAATTTCATGGGAATAGATATTCCGATGAAGTTGGGATTGGAAGCAGTTTTGCCTCTACATCGGCAGAAAAGTTGAAATCGAGTAAAGACGACAGTTTCGATGTGTGTTGTGACGATTCTGTCAGTTACTGCTTCATTCAATTTTTCTTGGTTTTTTCGACACTGCAAAATATTGTCAAGTGCAAGCAGTGCAATTCTGACATAAAATTTTCTAAATACGGTCAGCGAGGACTTGGATTTAAAATAAAAATTGAGTGTTTGTGCGAAGACAGATTTATAAATTCAGGTAACATGATAAACAACGCTTATGAAGTGAACCGCCGTTTTGTGTATGTAATGCGTTTGCTTGGTGTTGGCTTACAAGGCATACATATATTTTGTGGATTGATGGATATGGGAAAAGGCTTGCACATTAATGCTTATTATAAAATTGTCCAATCAATACTAGAAAGTGTAAGCGCTGTTTATGATTTAGTAACAAAGAAGGCTGTACGAGAAGAAAAAGATTTGAATGTTCAAGCTGGCTATCCGGAGAAAGAATTCTCAGTTTCTGGCGACGGTTCCTGGTCAAAAAGAGGATTTTCTTCTCTTCTTGGGATTGTTTCTTTAATTGGAAAATATTCTAATAAAATGTTAGATACCGTCGTCAAATCAAGCTTCTGTAGAGCCTGCAATTTATGGAAAGGCAAGGAAAACAGCGATGGATACGATGCTTGGTATGAAAATCACGAGGCAGTATGTCAAGCTAATCACGAGGGTAGTGCCGGAAAAATGGAGGTGGATGGCATAATTGAAATGTTTCGAAGGTCAGTGGAGAAATACGGCGTAAGATACGCATACTACATCGGCGACGGTGACACCAAAACTTTCAAAAGTTTGCTCGAAGCTACACCTTACGGCGACAATTTTCTCGTGAAGAAAAGAGAATGTGTGTTACATGTCAAGAAAAGATTGTACAGAAGAGCAAAGGAAGCTAAAAAGCAGCTTACACTTAAAAACAAAGCAAGAAAGCAGCAAGAAGGTGAAGATGGGAAAAGTAAGTCAAAGTCGAGACGAAAGAGTACCGAGCCAAAAACTGCGGCTTTAACTAATAAATTAATGCAAGATTTATCGTTATATTATGGCCTGGCTATTCGTCGACATCCAGATTCCGTTGAGGAAATGCGCAAGGAAATCTGGGCCACGTATTACTACAAAATTTCGACGGACGAAAATCCGCAACACCAATACTGCCCCGAAGGCGCCGATTCGTGGTGCAAGTGGCGTCAGCATGAAGCCGCTGGAACTTTGGCTTCATTTTCACATCCGCCTGCTCTTAATGCTGATGTTGCAGAAGTATTAAAGCCGATATATGAAGAGTTATCGCAAGATAATTTACTGGAGCGATGCTTAGGTTCCAACACGCAAAACAACAACGAAAGTTTTAACGCTTGTGTGTGGCATTTGGCGCCTAAGCACGTGTTTTGCGGCAAAAATATATTAGAAATCGCAACAATGACAGCTGCTTGTATCTTCAATGAAGGGTATATCCCAATACTGAAGATATTTGAAGTCATGGGCTACCGTCTTGGACCAGAGCCTGCGCTTCGCCGGACTGCGACAACGCGCGCGTACGGCTAGCGGGACAACGCAGCTCGGAGGCCTCAAAAGAAGCCAGGATAGCCCGAAAAGAAGCTAGATCGATTGAAGATCAAGAACTATGATGAAGCTGAAGGAATTCTGTATGCGCCCGGCATCGCTGATTAATTGTAAGTGCATGTTTTATTAAAGTTTTCATGTGCAAAAACTTTAAACGCGTTTTTCTCGAAACGACTTTTTTTCACCTGGCGTTGGTGATTTCGGAAAAATGGCTTAACCAATCGGGCTAAAATTTTTACTGCATATTCAGCATATGTATGGCTATCGCCCGAACTAGAATTATTAAAAAATATTAATTTTAACTTATACTTTTGCCCAAATAATGACGAAAGAAAACGTGTTTTTCGAACACTTGCAAAAAACGACGCCATTTTGTTATTTTGCAAATAAAATAATAATTCTAGTTCGGGCGATAGCGACACTCATACAGATTAAGAACCTTTTTGAATTTTTTGTTTCAGATCACCTAGAGCAACGCCAGCAACATACTTTTTTTTCATGCCTTTACACGATTATGAATTGTTAAATAAATATACATTTATATGCAACAAAAAAAATTGTTTTCTATTCTCTAAGAGTGTACCTTTAAGCGAAAAAAAAGTTTGTACCGATACATGCAACAGTTTTCAAAAAAAAATTATTAAAAATAGCTTATTTTTTGAGCCATCACAATAGAATAGCCTCTTAAAACAATGCAGGGGACGGGCCCCCAGGGCCTCGACGCGGGCCATAATCCATCCAATAGGTAGGGGACCCGCGTCGATCACCTTTTTCGCCGCGGCCGCCGGGCAGCGAGCCCAAACGGACCCAAGCCTACCCGCGGGGAGAAGGTTGATCCTACCGACCGAAACCTCCCCCGCGGAGCAGCTACCGGCCGCAGCAATAGTGGAGCCCATCTCCTCGGGGGTGATCGAGTCATCCAACCCGGCCACTCGCATTTCAGCGAGTTTGACCGGGCGGGTGACCTTCACCCCCTGTGGCACCAGCAGAGGCCGGAGAGCCTCCGCCAATTTGTCGGCCTTTTGGCCACTTCTTTCTCCGGGGATCTCAAAGAGGATCCCCCCTCCCGCAGCCTTTTTGGGCTTAAGGGAGGCTATGTCGAACTCGGCCAGCTTGATGCTGGAACGAACCCCAGCAATCGCCTCCCCTAGCGCCACGGGATTATCGCCCTTCCTCTTAGGGTCCACATTAAGCAGCACTGTTGCCATCTTGGGAGGACGAATCTTTTTGGGTTTGGCGGGTTGAGCTCTCGTGGATTGAGTGCTCTTCCCGCCCGCACCCTTTGTGGAGGATTTCTCCCCTCTGTTCCTCCTTCGTTTGGAGGAGGAACCCTCCTTGAGGGCATTGGCCGGGGTTTGAGCCCCGGCCACCCCCTGCACTTTGGCCGACTTGCCACTCCCACGGCTGACAGTGGTCCATTCAGACCCGCCAGCCGCCCGCTGTGGTTTGTCGGTCTTAGCCGCACTTTTTGTCGGGGTAGCCTTTTTAGGCTTACCCCCGGCCTTCTTGTCCCCGTCCTTCGCGGGGGGGGCCGATTGGGAGGTGGCGGAAGGTTTGGGCTTAGCCCCTTTCCCATCACCGCCTTTCCTCTCCTTCCCCTTGGGGGCTGCGGAGGCCACCTGAGCAAAGGTTTTTTGTCCTTTGCTAGCCTCCGCAGTCCTTTTATCCACCTGCAAGGCAGGCCTTATTTTCTCGAGGGGGAGGCGCTGCTCGAACGCCGCGAGCTGCGCGTTAACAAAGTTAGCGACGCGGCTCGTGATGGCGTCTATGAGCGCATCCGCCCCCGGGAGCCCCAGAATCCCCTGTGCCCCTGCAATAGGGCCCTCGTCAGCCTCCTCCCTCCTTCTCCTTTTACTCTTATCAAGGGTGGGAGAAGAAGAGGAAGAGCCCGCTACCCCCTCTCTGCTTTGACGCTTCTCACGCTGCGGCATAGGAGGGGGATTGTCCTCTATCGAGCTAAGGCCCGATGGTAGGGACGAGGGTGGTACGGGAACCTGAGGACCCGCCATGTTAACCACCCTCTCCTGTAGCTCGTGAAGCTGTCGCCTGAGTTCAGCCACTTCGCCAGTTAATCGGGCATTGGCTTCCCTCAAGCGGCAGCTCTCATCGGATTGGGTGCGGCCAGCAAGTTCTTTGCCGGCCGCAGCCACCACTTTGGCCGCCTCCTTCAAGACCCTTATTGAGGGACCGTTGTACCCTTTCTTGAAGGAGGCAACCTTCCGGAGGGCCTCGACTGTTTTCCGCAGCTGGCCCTCTAGATCAGCCGCGGTCAGGCAAGAGGGGTCGAAAATCTCCTTCGACCCCTGCTCAGTCTCGACCTCCGTCCCTAAAAGAACCTTCCGGGCCCTTGTTGCAGAGGGCTCAGTCCAGTTCTCGAGGAGCTCAGCTATGATCATGAGCTCCTCGTTCGCCAGCCGATTCTGCTCAGCCTGCGCAGCAGCAAGACCCACATACTCCCCAGTGGTAGAGGGTCTTCCTCTCTTCCTCTTCTCCCGAGATATCACTTTCTCTCGCGAGAGAACCGAGGAAGTGGAGCCTATGGAGGCGTCCGAGTCGTCGCTATCCCGGGGACGTTTGGATGTCGGGTCGTCCCCAGGTTGCGCTAACGGGACCTTTTTTTTTTTTTTTTTTTTTTACAAGGGGAAATGCATTTACGCATCCCCCCACCAGCTGGGACTGGCGGGGGGTATGTGGGACTCCGGTAAAATACCCGACTACCCACTAAAACCCCTTGGTTGTCTCCTTTAGCGTACGGGGGAGAGCCGCGGGATCGCTTTCGCATTCGGCCGCGACCCCCCCAGGCACGCGAGACCTCTCCCTCCGTAGAGGAGAGAGGTCCCCTCCGAGTTGGGGCCGATGTTAGCCCCAACGGGTGACAGGGCGAGTCACTTAACCCTGCCACCCCCAAACCACAGGCCGCGCAATTGGGCCCCGCTTCCCACACGGGGCCCCGCAACCTCAGCGCCGAGGAAAGGCAGAGGAGAGGAGAAAATCCTCCCCCCCGGCCAAACCTCTCGCTCCCAGAAGGCGAGCCCACCCCCGCCCCCCGCCGCAGGCGAGACGCGGGGCCCCCAAACCCAGCCCCCCCGAGAAGAGATCCCGACCAGGCCGGCGTCCCTCGACAAGAATAAACCCGGGTTCACCCCTGGGCGCCACAGGGAGTCGTGGCTGTGTCACTCCCACAGCCCCGTTACTCAACCACGTGACTCGCCAAGGGATGTCGCGGTTAATGGGTGGAGCCCAACCACCCCCGCGACAAAACCCAAGGCTGGGGTTACTACCGGGAATAATACGTCGGCCCTTAACGGCCGTTCACCCCCCCGAGAAGACCAGGACCAGGAACACCACGCCCCCCCAGCAACAGGGGGCGGCGAAAGGGCCCCCCTCACTCCACGCGGTAAAACCGCGACCCTCCATCAATGAGCATGTCGCTCTCTCAAAGCACGCGCTCCCAAAGGCTGGGCTCACGCCCACCGCGCGTGCAATTGCGTGTCCCCCGCTCGCCCCCCCCCCCCGGCCCTTTTTTCCCCCCCCCCCCCCCGCCGCCCCCCCCCCCCCCCCCGCGGGGGGTTCCCCCCCCCCCCCCCCGGTGGTGCCCCCCGGGGAGGCGCTAACGGGACCCTCCCGGTTAAAACACCAACTTCCTTTTACAGGTGGTAATTGCATAATATCTCCAAATAGCAATATATTAATACCACCAAATAATTTATTATTATTTTTAAATTCTTGAAGACGAAGATGAATTGATCTTAACATTTCATACGATACCATCGATATTTCATCAATAATTAATCATTTAATATGTCGCCATTTACGTCTTGCATCTTCGAGACGTTGCCTTGTTAACTGTCTATATACCGTAGGCTTTCCTTCTTCTATTGCCAAGAAGAACGCACTGTGTAAGGTGCGTCCATTAATTAATCTAGCTGCGGCACCAGTTAGAGCAGTCACTTCAACGAATGTCGGTTTTAACAAGCGATCTATAGTAGGAGCATAACATCGCTTAATTTGTTGTTCTATCATTTTTAAAAGACGTTTTTCCACATCCTGCTCCTCCTGTAATAAACAATCGTAAAGGTTCAATAATTTGACCATGAATATCTTGTTTAATATGATTAGTAATTGTATTAAATAAATTAGATTGTTCTATATTCATATTTCTAACATTTTGCTCGAATTCTTCAGCAGAAATAACGCGATCTGCTTCATTGAGTTCATCGTGTAAATCTAAGTCGATATTATTATTATTATATTCATCCATTATACAATGTACATGATCTTCGTTTCTTACCGTAGACTGTGCATTTGTGTTGTCGTCATCAAATGCAATAATTTAAGCTGTAACTTCTTGTAATTCTCGTTCTACAAATTGAAATTGCTCAATATTTTGCCCCCTATACGTAGGTCTTAATAGATGACGCTTTGCATTAAATGCTTGTTCTGCCGATTCATATCCCTGAAGTAATTCTTCTTCATTTCTGAAAGGAACGTGAGCTACTAAATAACTATAAAAGTATCCATCGCGATTACTAATTTGAGTATAATATCGCGTTCTACAAATTGAAATTGCTCAATATTTTGCCCCCTATACGTAGGTCTTAATAGATGACGCTTTGCATTAAATGCTTGTTCTGCCGATTCATATCCCTGAAGTAATTCTTCTTCATTTCTGAAAGGAACGTGAGCTACTAAATAACTATAAAAGTATCCATCGCGATTACTAATTTGAGTATAATATCGCGTTTTTAACACTGCAGGCCGTGTCGCCGTTTCATTTTTGTACCATCTTGTAAACGGATATACTTAGTTGGAATTACATCATTTTCTTCATCATAAACTTCTATATCTCCATCTTCTTCATAATTATTTAATCGTGATACATATTCATACGTAACAGCAAATTCAGCTAAATTGAGATCGTCCAAATTTTCCGGGCGTAAATAATAGCGATCAAATATATTTGCATATAAGTTATTAATGTAGCCATCGCAACGTAACATACGATAACCTTCTTGTGGAAAGCATATGTTTACAAAAACAACTTTTCGTGAACTATCACGTAATTTTAAATGACATAAACGAAATGCACATTCACAAGCAGATACCTGCCTATGTCGAAGTATAGTCATTGATACAGCGAATAATTGCTTTCCTATGCCTCCACCATACCTCTGCACTCTACTGATTACATTTTTAACTGCTTGACCAACATCATGAGGTTCATGTTTAGCTGCATATTTAGCTATATAATAGGCTATACCCGTAACACTCCCACAATGTTGCAAATCCATATTACCACCCCATAATTTAAGTGTAGGATTATAATTATTGATATAAAGATCTGTAGAGTTGCGCTTTAATATACAAAAACGTCCATTATTACGAATAGTGTCATCCCGCGCCTAATTTTTCCGCGACCTCCACAGCTTTTCTCTATAAAATTAACAAAGTTCCTCCTAGCGCATTTGAAAAGCGCGCCAAGGCACGCCGTGACACTGAACTTCGACCAATAGTCAAGAGATGGCACTGCATGCATTAAACCTAAGTTACCGACTAACGTTAAGATTACCAACTAGCGCTAAGAGATTAAACCTAAGTTACCGATTAACGTTAAGATTACCGACTAGCGCTAAGAAATTAAACCTGTTACCGACTAACGTTAAGATTACCGACTAGCGCTAAGAGACTAAACCTAAGTTACCGACCAGCGGCCAAGCACGACATTGCACTTAAACTCCCGCTCAACGCCAAAGGATGGCGCTCCACTGCTGGGACCCCTCTTTTCGCCCGGGGCTCCCTACCCTCGACCGCCGTAGCGGCCGAGCCGCCGAAAATCAAGGGACCTCAGAGCAGGCCCAGACTCAGTCAGTCTAACTCGCGACATCGAACCGACAAGTCCTAGTAAGGACTAACTCTAACTCTAATTCCAAATCCATTCTAACTCTAATACTAAATCCTAAAGCCGTCTTAGTTAATTATAAGTGTTAGTCGTATTGTGTACTTAATTTTAAAATATATAGTGTGACTTACAAATCTTGTCTTTATTCTCGCAAATCCTAATCCCACGTGGCGCAGCTACGACCTTCTTGCCAAGCACGTGTTATTTAATTTAAACTCTGGATTTTGGAAAATCTATAATACCACGAATTCCGGACTTTCTGGTATCTGCTTAGAGAGGACCACCGCTCACAGATACTGCTGAAGCATTCTCAATAGTGAGAATCACCACACATCGAGCAACAGCTAAGGCAACATTAATTCCGAGAATGTCGAAGTACTTAATTGAGAATAATGCCTAAAACCCGCCGTGCTGGCAGAAAGAATCAACTCCGCCGACTACTCGCGAAATACGAACGCGGCACAGCCGACGATTACGGGCCTATTATTGGAACGGACTACCACCGCGACCACGAATACGAACAATTATTCGCGAGTGTAAGCAGAACCACGTGTAACATAGAGTGGCCGGAACACCTCATCCCAATCGACGCGGAGGTCCAGCCATACCGTCCAGCCTCCACCCATCCTGGAGACCCGCGAGGGACATCGCACCCGCCACCCATAAGCGCAGCATAATTACTTGCAACAACTAATCACGTGAAAAATCCTCACAAAGCCTCTACAAGGTAAGTGAAATCGCTTGGAAATCCTGTTCGCTCAAGTCTCGCTTTTATTACCCCGGGCGCCTTTGTCCTTGTGCGTCTGGAAGATTTCACTTTTACGACCCTACGCGACCTTTTTGGTTTCGTTGCATTCCAATGTGCCTTGAAAACTCCTTTGTAATATGAAAATATTATTTTGCCTAGTGCGATAAGCTCAATTACGAATAAATAAAATTAATAACAATTAATAACTATTATAATAAACAACGCGCTAGCCCTTTAATTCAACGCGCTATCCCTTTAATTCAACGCTCTACTGACCCACTTATTTCGACCTACTGACCTACTTACACGCTATCCCTTTAATTCAACGCTCTACTGACCTATTTATTTCGACCTACTGATCTACTTACGCGCTATCCCTTTAATTCAACGCCCTACTGACCTACTTATTTCGACCTACTGACCTACTTACGTGCTATCCCTTTAATTCAACGCCATACTGACCTACTTATTTCGACACACTGACCTACTTATTTCAACTTACTGACCCACTTATTTTAACATACTGACCCTTATCGGGCTCTAGACCAACACATAGGCCCTCTTAATCCAACGACGCAGTGGAAGCCCCGTCAGTAGTTAGTGGGCCACTATGGGGCGTCAAAACAAACCCCCACCACTCGCCCACTGGCGCCGGAGGCGTGGCCTGTCTGAGACGAAGGAGCGCTCTGATTGGCTGGCGCGGTAGTGGCCCAGGCTCTGATTGGCTGGCGCGGTAGTGGCCCAGGCTCTGATTGGCTCGCCCGGTAGTGGCCCAGGCTCTGATTGGCTGGCGCGGTAGTGGTCCAAGCTCTGATTGGCTCGCCCGGTAGTGGCCCAGGCTCTGATTGGCTCGCCCGGTAGTTTTCCAGGCTCTGATTGGCGCGGATTTGGGGGAAACGAGAGAGAAAATATAGCACGTAGATAGGAGCCGACAATATGGCCGAGGAGGGAAAGGAGATGGCGGCACCCCGACAAAATGGCGGTCGTGGTGTAGCGAAGAAGAATCGGTACATTGGGTTACGTTAGGTTTATGTCCATCCATGATCCCCACCCTAGCGTTGCTGTGAAAGACGGAGCGTGCACGCGCGGGTACGTTTGTGACGCGGTAGACGGCGGTAGGTGACGCCACCGCATTGGCGTCATCGCATTGACAAAAAAGAAGGTATGAAAAGGTGATAAAGACAGGGATGAACAGGTTCGGGCGCTTGGGACGCTATACAGGCGTATAAAGGAGGGGATGAGGGGAATGAGGAAAAATATTAGTCGATTTAAGACAAAAAGTCGCGCATTTATTGCACTGGTTTTATAAGATAATATTCTTATTACTATTATACTTATTACTCTTTTATTTTTATTTATATTATTACTAATATATATATATATATATATATATATATATATATATATATAATCGAAAGTATTACATTTTGTAACTTATTATTTTTGAAATTATAAGATTAAATGTGACATCACACCCACACATACAGATAACGCAATATTTTACAAGTTTCTTTTTCCCGGAGAAAAATTTTTACGAAATAATTGCACGATTAAACGATCGTTATGTTCGCAATCTTCAGAAAAAAGACTAAGAAACCGATCAAGATCGTAACCACTGCACATATAATATAAAAATACACAATTGTAGCGTCCGCAGGTTTGAGAGAAAAGTCCTTGTAGTTGTTCGGTATTCCATCGATAAATGTTGGAATTTCGTCGGAGACGTAGGAAAAAACCCGGATACAAGGGCGGTATTCCGTAGTTATCGAAGTATGTCCCTGTACCGTCTTCGTCGAGGAAGAAAGCGATCCAGTGTTCTCCAGGGCGATTATGATTGTCCGTATTAGCGACGATGGCCGTCGACCTCGTCCACACCATCGGCAATCTGTCGGCAGGATAGACTCCCACATGTTTGGCATCTAGCTGACGCAATGCTTGCAGAATTTCGCGAGAGTCCATTTGTTTGCAGTGAAGACGAGCGAACAAACGGTATTATTTGAATAATTTCTTTTGGTGGCTTATTTTCGGCTTGTACAGCTAACGGATTTTCAATGTCTGTTTGCGTGGAGCGGTTAATAGCCGTACGTTCGATTTTTTGCAGATTTTTCTTCTCTATTTTATTATTTGATTGTGCTTTAATATTTTCATTTTCATCCTCGTCGTCGTCGTCGCTTACTATCAAAATTTCGGGAGAACTACAAGTCGTTTGGGTAATGTTGTCTCCGTCGCTGTTGAAATTATTTTGCGCAACTATCCAGCTTTTTAATTTGTAAGCGTTCCGTAATGCGCAATGAAAGATTCTGAATTTTCGAAATCCGTGATGTCCGCACTCTTCTTCTACCGTCAGATTTTTGAATGCCGGTGAGATGCCTTCCAAATTATATATATTTCTAGAAAGTAGATTCTGCAAATAACTCGCTTTCTCGTTTCCTCTAACATAAATGTGACGCACGCATCTTGTAATTTGCCGCAGTTGCGATGTAAAATATTTCGGATTAGTTTCGCCATCGAACCATTCAATGCCGTGATGATTTCGCGTGAGCCAGTTGTTTTCTTGTCTTATTTTTTCGGGTAATTCAGCAAACGAATGCAGCGGTATCATAATCCAATGATTGACGATTGGAGCGTCAATCGCTACAACAGCAACCTCCTTAGGGATAAACTTTTTCTTCGCATCGCGGAAACCCTGAATATCGACGACTATATCCATCTTACGTAAAACTTATGTGATTCGACGCGAGGCTCTATGTGAAACAACGACGCCGAGCGTGTCTCCAACGAAACTGAATATTTTTCGAAACGTTGCGCACTGATGTCGGCGTTTTGAACGAAGTAGAGGGGGAACAATTTTAAGCGTCTATAAAAATCCTACCCCGAAAAATCGACAATGACCTGACGAGACGAGTCGATTTCTATGACATTATCGAATTCGGCATAGATAATACAATTAACCGTCTCAGAAAGTGCCTTTACGAATCGCACTTCTAATCGTAAACTACCATGTTTGACGAGATTCCAATGTCCAGCGCAATTAGCGGATAGATCGGGAGTAAGATCAAAAGCGAATAAAGTATATCCTTTGAAATAATCGTCTCTGCTTATAGAATTTCCCTCGTTCAAAAAATGAATGCCCGTTCCCGAGAAAAGCGTTTGATAAGCTTCGATGTAAAGCGGTTCCTCCTCGGAGAAAGCTGGTTGCAAAGGCCTACTGGGGATTTGCGTGCCATCGACGTACAGCGAAAAGAAATTTATTCCGTAGTTCTTGAAATTAAACGGATTTAATTTTCTGTCACCGTTAAACGCTTTATTACTAACGAAACCGACTATTACTCGCTTCGGTAATTGACCGAGTATTACATTATCTAACGATTCACCCATAACGCTGCTATGAATCGTGAATGTTTTAACCTCGACTCTCGTGAGCGGATACTTGGCTGTAACTTTACTCATCATTCTAGCATGCGCGAGTAACAAACCCGAGCTTATTTTCGCCCTTCTAACGAGCAAGGTAGCGTCGAGAATGTGAATTTTCGATGTTCCGCTACTTTCCATGAGACAGAACGAATCTTTCGAACGAACGAATCTCAATCGTACTTCTACACCGTTAATTAAAAATTTGTCTTGATTGAAAACGTCGCAATGGAGATGTCCTACGAGATCTAACGCCTTTCCCCCGGAAATGTAACGAGCGCATCTCGCGAGAGCGGGATTGCCTGGATTTGATTCCAACAGATCGTCCATGTGTCCGGGTGCATCCATGTCCCATAGACAGGAAGTTAGATGGGAAGTTTTTGCGGGTGAAGAATAATTTAACAACGCCTCTATGTACGCTCGGTACGCGTAAGCGTTGTTTGGAGGCGACACGAGCTTTTGATTGAAATACACGTCGATTTGATTGAAGATAGAATGAAGCAAATGATTTACAGGGCCTACGGCTATTCTTTCGGCGCTTGTTCCTGAAGCCTGTCTCGCGGAATCGGCGCTTGTTTCTACACGTAGACGAAGACTCAGCATGGTGTGCGTGAGATCTAAATATTCTTCTCCGTGTCCGGGGATGACGAATTCTATCGGCGAGTCGTCCGAGAGAGAGGTCACGGGTTTGTAATGAATCCATTGCGAATTTTCGATGCTAGTTTGCGTAGGTGGTAGAGAGATCTAGTTCGCTCTTTAAACACTCGCTCGAATGCGTGTGAAGAAAAGACATATTTCTTTATCGTAAATTGCTCGCTATCGTCCGTCGCTCACCACCGTCGTTAAATTAGAATGCTCCGAATATAACCGCTTGAGAAAAATATATCGGATACGGTACGTTTTTTACCGATTTTACGTTGTTTCGCAGACGTCTTAAGTCTTTTTTTCACAATCGTACGACTTTTCTTCTTCTTTTTATTTTTCTGTGCTTTTGTACTCGTTCTTTTTTTCCCAACCGCTTTGATTTTCTTACTCGTCCGTCGTCACTTACGAGCCGATGTTATTGCGGATCGTGCGATGTGATTATCAAGCCCGACAAAAGGGAACTGAGCTACATGCATTTTTGCATCGGACTTATATCCCGAGCCCTTCATTAGACTACTTATTTTTTCTTTGGCTTTTCTCTTGAGTTTGTCTCGCGATTCTTCAAAACGGTGTTTGACCGCTACCTTAAATGGCGTATTGTTTTCAACGTCTTCGATTACATTAACTCCGGCTCGTAAAGCTTCTTTCCCCACAGCTCGTGCTGCTTTACCTAAATATGGTAGTACGCGCCTGAATA
>JALHBL010001158.1:0-110167 GCA_023638675.1 Camponotus pennsylvanicus | reverse complement strand
GGAGGGGATTGAGGCCCCCGGACATAAATTGATCAATTCTGACCTTAGATTCGTGATCAGCGACTCCAAAAACCCATGAGATATTGTTAATTACAGAAAAAATACTAATTTTCCTTTAGAGCCTATATATAGGATTTCCGGCAGTCTAAAGGTTAACGATTGCTCCAAGCAGAGTCGGTGCATGTATAGCGGAAAGCAATCCGAGCTGTCGCGGATATGTAGTACCACTGTCGCGGATACATTACGCTACAGGAATCCGTTATCGAACGGACTAAAAGTGACCTCTCCTCGATTTGGGTTCTTGTAGCGGGATTTTCCGTTTATGAACCAAATAAGGGAAAGCCGATTCGTGAGATTTTTCTTTTTTTCTCTAATATATATATGAACATATTTTTCCTCTAATACATATGTTACAGAAAAGAAGAAAGCGCTAAAATGAACGCGCAATAAAATCTACAATCTATTATATTTTACTTTTTCATCTTGTATTATCGATAACTTTTTATCAGTTTGTATATTAATTACGTTCTTTAAATTTAATCAATTTGGTTTTACACAATATTTGGAGAGAATCTCGCATAACTACATTTATATGTTATTTCAAAACTCTGAAGATTAATTGAAAAGTCTGATTTTGGAGATAAGGTAGAGTCATAGAGTACACACCCTTTACGATGAAAATTCTTTCCTATTTATATTTTCCCTCGGCGAAGAAACATATAATTTGCTGAATGCATTAGCTTGTTTGAATGCCTTTGGCATACTCGTCGCTGTCACGCTTCGTTAATCCTCAAAACGACACAATTAAAAAAAGTAGAAACATTGATTTTTCATGAATACTGTTAGAATTAAATTGGTATTATTTCTAGGTTTTTTGTCTATCCCTTTAAGCATAGATAAGAAGAAAGAATACACCAGGAAGAATGCGAAAGTTATTCCATTGTACTCGAACCTTTTTAAAGATCTTCTTTAAAGAGAAAAGAAGTCAAGAATGTTGCCGTCATGTTGTCGGATTAGAAAAAATAAAAAATAAGAATTGTCAATGTATTTTCGGTTTAAAGATATCCACAATACACTTGTCAAAGGTACTAAAATTGAAGAAACTTCTTTATTGTCCCCTTTTCTTTTTTAAATTTATTTTCTTTTTATATTCAGTTTCGAACAATACATGTATATAGGTAAAACTATATTTCTTTAAATTTATTCTTTTGTACTATTTCGTTTTTAAAATATTTTACTTTTACATTTTATTTATTGTTTATTTTCTTGAAAATGGGTGCCATAAATCGTCGCGTAAAACTTTTCAGATTTGTAAAATCTTTCAGAATTTATACAAACCTCTCTCGAAACACTGTTCGTTACACTTTCACTTGCACGTTTGTTTGCGTATTTTATCTTCCATTTCCTGTCCATAAGAGACGCGATCGAGTTATCGCGAAGATACCTTTCTGAAATTGGCAGCTGCTTCGAACCTTGGCGATATTAACGGTATTATCACGCGTCAATGGATCGCGTTAGCATTAACTAAATTAGCAATCATGCGCGAAGTGTGTGCTTTTATACTTACGCGATATGCAAGTGAGACAGTTGCGTCGCATTCGTTTCTTCTGCGAGACGCACATTAGACGCGCACTTGCTCCCTAATGCAGATATTTTGCATGACAGATGCACGTGACAGTCACCCGCACCCGTTGGCAAAGATAGCGCACGAATTTGCTCTGCGTTTGGTATCCGAGAAATTAACGTCCCGGATTATTTTTATGACGAGTTTAATTATCGTTGCTCGATAATTTCCGTAAATTGGATCTCGTAGAATCTCGACTTTTGTGAAGAACCGATCTCGTACATTTGACAAGTGTCATAAAAGGAGTCATGTAATTTTTAATAGTGCTGAAAGAAAAAGGGGAGAAATATATATCGAGTAGAAAATATACTTTAAAAAACGCTACACATATTGAATACACGTGAATGAATATTAAGATAATTTGGTTTGACACGCAGCAAAACCTAGCTTAATCACGTAGCAACATTTGCATTGATTTCCTGTTAAACAATTCGCAGGCAAAAAATGATAAAGATTGCCTTGTTTGCCCGAGGTATTATGTATGAATAATAACGCTAATTAATTAGCGATGAGACAAATATTCCTTGCGGGAAACGCGCGAATTCTCTTTAAACCATGTTTATTGTTTCCGTAATCGATAAGCGAACACGTTGTTTTCCCTGTAAATGAGTAAACGAGTGAAATTGGTTTAGCGTAGCGTGCGTAACTCGTTTAGTAAGATTTCGCGTAGATCGCGAGAGTAATGCGCCCAAGAGTATGCATATTACTTTCACATTTCACCTCGACAAACTTCGCTCGACAGGCTCTCGGCAAACAACACGAGAGTTGTTCGATTTTTAAGCCCCGTTCATTTTAAACTTGTTTACGATTAATCGGAATTTAGATCTTTTATTCTTATTTATTGCATTTTGAAATCGGTTATAAAAATATCGTGTTGCCGATTGTGACTCTTGCGGCAAAGTAATGAAATTTATATAAATAATTGGTAATAGAGGGAAAATGTATAGTATATTTTTAATATAATACATATTATACAGGGTGTCTCCCAGACCACCCGTACACCCCTTTTAAAATGAAAATAAATGGCTTTTGTCAAAAATCGCGAACAATTTTTAAGTAAATCGGGTACGCTCTATCAAATGGTGATATTTTCAACTTTTGATTCCGACCGGAAATACACCATCCGGATCGGAAGTTGAATTTTTTTAGGGGAACATGGTACTTTTTATTACAGATTCGAATTGTACGTGAAAAAATAAGAAACTTTTGTATCAAACGTTTTTTCTGAAAGTGCTTCTGTCAATCTTAAAATTGAAAGTAACTGTGATGAACTTTCAATAATTAATATTTCTATTATTATTATAAAAATCGTTACATGGAATAGGATTTCTTTATTTAATTTACTGCGCTCTACCTCCTCACAAGTGCGTGAGCTCATGCTCAGGGACACCCTGTATATGTAAAATATTATTATAATATGATATAAACATGGATAGATAAAATTATCATTTAAAAAATTCTTTATTTGTATTTTTATTGAAACTATCTAGCTGTTTATTAACAGTTGTTTACGTCGATCCGACTAAGTATCGCGATTTTATAAACATATTTTGCACATTGCTTCATTGTGTTTATTATATTGCTTTATTGTTTTTGCATCTAAAAGTCTAAAAAACAAAGATTATTTTCATCGTGAAAAGAGAATATACGTTGTTTTATTAAATATATAAAGAAAAAACATAATCTTTCTCTTACAAAATATTATTATTTTCTATAATTATTTTCTTCATAATAGTTCTAATTGATTATTGGCAAAATGTAATACGTAAATTTACAAAAAATTAAGTATTGTAATATATTTCACGCATGAATCATCAATGTAATTTTTGTCTTCTATAATACACAATTAATTAATTCGAAACAAATTCAATCTCTTGATCAAGAAGACGAAATTAACGAAAAATTTGCGAATAATTTATGATTATTATTATAGTTGAGAAAAGACTGACATGTGGGCATCGAATTAAGTAGGCCACGTGGCCGTTTCGGTTCTTGGCATCAATAACGAGGAAAACGGTTCTAAGGTCGCCAGAATCGTGACAGTTATAGCACGAACACTCGATGGTACCTTTCCATTTAGGTTCCATTATTTAGGACTGTACCGCGAACTGTTCTAAATAATATTCTTTCGTTAAATTGGAGAAACTCTTGTCCACATATTAAATTAGAGAAACACAATTTATTGTTAATTTGTTGCATTTAATATATATTCAACAAATTTTCTTCACCTTCAAAAACACGTGGAAGCAAAAATGTTTTTGCAGGAATTTTTATTAAAATAGAGATTGTGCCAGATAAACCTCGAGATAAGCGATGTATTTACTATTACAAATGTACATTTTTTTAAAGATATTTTTTATACTAATTCGTGATAAATCACGTGCCAATTGTCAGGCATATATTCGTGTGTATATGTTAATGATGCACACACGAGTATCTGTGCAAAAATCCCTGAAAACGTCTAAATTTAGCAACTGGTGTATGCATATAGCGCGCGTCAAGCGCTCCTCTATTTATAGAACCCGCATCGTGCACATGTGCGTGTGTACTCGACAATAATCGCGTTCGCGGCCGCACTACATTCATGACATTCGGTCTAGATCAACCGGTTCTCGGATTGCGTTTTGCCGATAATCTGCCAATAAGAGTGCAGTTAAAAGAAACGAAATTTAAAATAGAGATTCGAGAATAAAGTTTCTGAGCAAAAGCGAAATAAATTAAGATATTAAAATTACAAAATTCTAAAAATTACAAGAGAAGAAACGTTCTTTTATTCGAATTATGATTTCTAGATGTTTTCTTCTCGGTGTCTTTTAAATTAATTATTTACATTTAAATTAAATATAATTTATTTTGCGCTTACATAAATTGTAATTGGTAATTAGTATTTATATATTGCTAGTACAACACACACATGCACACATGCACGCACAAGAAGAACACGAGGCAATATAATCCTTGACAATAATGGACCCCATCAATATTAATCAGAATAATAATTTTGTTTGTCGCTTTCAATACTTTCAGAAAATTCAATCGGATGATTAAAGTTAAGAAAAATAATTTTTCTCAAGAATGAATAAATATTTATTTATTAATATTTCTCCAAATAATCGTTGTCTCAATCTGATATATCCGTCTTAAATAATGATTTATCTTTATGGGAAACACGTTATGATTCATGATTTGTAAATTTAAATCATATGTACAATTGAGAATCTATATGTTAATTTTTTCGAGGAAAAATTTCTTACAAGACAATACAACATATCGATGAAAGTACACTTTTGCCAAACTTTTCGACATTTTTCTTTAAGTTTTTAATATAACCCAGTTTTTGATTGGGTATTTTGATTTTTGTACTTTTCAATTAAAATTGCCAAATTCAAAGAATAACATTAGGTAGAGTTTGGAGAAAAAGTTCATTTTAAATTCATTACCGAATAAAATTATGCAATAACTTTAGTTTATGTATAACTCGAATTTCTAAAAAATCTAATATTATCCGATTGCGAATTATGTAAAGATTACTAATCGGTTATATTTTCCAACGGTTGCAAACCATTTTCGGCATCGCAAGATTCACGATCGCGATCTGAGAGTCACTGTATTACTATTACATAATTCTTCACCACACGCGTACACTCTTGTAATCACAATAGGATACTTAATATTACCGTGTATAGTGTATATTGTGATAAAATATCTGGAGAACAATACTTATAATGAAGCAAGTTTCGTGGTTGCGCGCTAAAAGGGGAGAAAGAGAATCTTTTTGCAAGGCTTTCAGAGACTTAGGTTCTTGATGAAACGAATATCATATGTATTATGCAACATTAGTGTATCTATAAAAAAAACAAAAGAGAAGAAAAGAAGTCGGACGAATAATCGCCTTACATGGGTCGGGGAGAATTTTCCTTAGAAAATTAGAATATTACAGAGAATCTTTCTCGAGCGAATTATTCTTCGTTATCAATTATTTGCGTTATGACGACGACGACGACTGTCTATGCTCGAATGTCGCGGATGTTCTTGCGAGACTTGTCGATAAACTTGGTGATGCAACGGGAGAGAAAGAGAGAGAGAGACGACATGAGAATGACATGCACGTAATATACGGAACGTTCGTTATGTCACATCGCCGCGGAGTCGATGCGGTCGGCTTTCCTTCGGCATAATTACATCGTAAGGTGAATAAATACTTAACTATCACGCGACGACATGCGGCCTAATCGTGAATCTCAAGCGTAAGATGTTCGACTATTTACACGAAGTACACATTGTACAATTTCAATCGGGAAATTGAGTTGTTATTTTTCCCTTCTTTTTACAAATCGATTTTATAATAATACGAAGTTTTCTCATGGAAATTTTGTGAAGAGACGTCTTATTTTATTATACAATTTTTTTTGCCGTATCATATCGCTTTTCTCGCACACTTATTTTCCTATTTTTATTTTAATTATACGTACATGGTTTTAATTCCGCGCACAATTATATTTTCAATATATTATTCTACTATATGTATATATATAAGTCGCGCATTTGATATATTTAGCTAAACGCAGAAATCTTTTTAATAATAAAAACGCTTATCCAAGTAAATTTGATGCGCGGAACGTTTCAAGGAGATTGCTTTGCTGAATATTTATTTTTTACCGATGATCAATGATTAATGATCATCGCTTATGTAATACTAGTGATCAGGAAGAATCTTCAAGTTTTAAATCTTGGTTTTGATCCTTGTATCGTCGTAATGTCTTCTCATCATAGTATTAATTAATAGCATATTACAATTTTTTAATCCTGAAAATTATAAAATGCTAAGTTGTACGTCATCATAAAGAGAGTATTTGCATTTTTAGATACATCATAAAAGATAAAAATCAGTATGGTATATATAGGAATTTGTATAAAAACAAATTGAAAATCTTTACTCATTTTTTTTAAATCACAAAAAATAATATGCATTATCACAATGATTGTTTATTGGAATATTAATTTACTTGATTTCATATCTTTTCACTAATCTGTCCACGCTCTAAGAATTTATCTGTTTTAATTTCTCTGCATTAAATTTAGCTAGATAGTCAATTTTGCGCTAAGCAACGTAAAGAAATGTAATTAATTTAATAAAATTAAAATTAATAAAATTATTTATAGAATGGGAAATACAATAGAAAGTACAATACTTTGATAAAGAGAGAAATCAACAAATCAATAAAATCTGAAATATCTTTCGAAATTGATAATGTATATATTTGTTCTTTCTCTTTTTCTCTTTCTTTCTTTTTTTATATTTATAATTTTAGTAGGATTTTTTTCTCGCGAAGAAACGTTCGGAGTTCATGGACTTGGAATCTCTTCTTGTCTCGCAATCGCGCGCGACGGCGACTATTTTTTTCCCGCTCGTTTGAAAAATGTGTACCAGCGAGAGTAAACAAGCGGATTCGCGACGCGAGAGTCTAAATATAAAAGCGTAACGAATCAATATCAAGTTTGCCCCCGTGTGTCCGATAAGTATCGGAACGGATATCTGGAGCGGCTTGATGCACACGTGCGTTGTCCGCAGGTCTTGGGTGATCTCCGATTAATCGAACATCCTGGAGGGAGATTATCGAGCGAGAGAAAGAGAGAAAGAGAGAAGGAGAGAGAGAGTGCAACAACATTGCTCTTATCATGAGCGTTCGCGGCTTTGCATTTTCATACATCATTTCCCATATAGCGTATATATGGCACGAGTTAAAAGGAACATGACGTACATGCCTTTCGCATGACAGGAACATATTGTGAGTGCAATAATAGTACGAGAGTAATGCATAGTATAAGATAAGAGATTTCAATATAATTGAATGTATATTTCGCCAACTTTTAATTTTATTAATTCTCATATAAAAGCTTTTAAAAGGATGTTTTGTACCTATTTTCAAAATATTGAGAATTTAATGAAAATTGTACAGAATGTCCTTAAATATGTTTAGAATCTTCAGTACAATTTTTAAATCGATTCACTAAAGCGTTCACAAGTTATAAGGATTTTAATTTGCACCGAATTAACATGTGTTCTTATGAGAAACGTATAACCACGTCGATTCAAATGACAAAAACACATGGAAATAATATTCAGAATTCGTTTAAAATTTGCAAAAGTGTAGTTTAGATACAGAGGAAATATTTGGTCAAATAATATTATACAAGTACTAACTGGTTAAAAAGATATTAAATATGATTCAATGAAATTAGCCATATATCTGACACAAGGCGAAATTCTCTGCCAAAAGTTAATCATTTCGATTAACAAAATTCGGAATATTTCAGTAAAAACGCAATAAATATTAAAAAATACATCTCTGCACTGTAGCTAAGATCAAATTGTAATATTCCACGCAATTTCTCATACTCAAAATACACCAAAAGTGGATATATTCGTCAATATTGATTTTCAGCTACTTTTTGCTGGGATTGTACATACAAAGCATCCTATCTTGAAACGTTCACATTCTTTGATTTTATTGAGTCTATCAAAATATCGATAGAATACTTTCAATTCGAGATGAATGAGAACTTTCTGTTGATTCGTCTGATTGTTTGATGCAATGCGGCGTTTCCATTTCGCCCCTATTAATTGAGATAGCACGAGTCTCTTTGCAGTCTCTCTCTTTCTCTCTCTGTCTCTCTCTTGCCGCACGTGTACCACCCCACACGTGCCGCGAGTGGAATGTATACGCGGAGCCAGTACAGTATCAAGGTAACGGTTGCGCCACGGTATACCTGCCATGTGGTCCATACTTCCATGATGCCTCTTCACTCCTTCTCCTCTCCTTTTTACAATTGAAAAAATGCAAAGGACGTGGAATGAATTCTGGCACTAATGGCCTGTTTACGCAATTGTTGTATTATGACATTCTCGAAGTCGTTGGCTGAGTAAAGCATGATTACAATCGCAATTGCACAACTCATTAAATTTTTCATTTTATTGTTAGGTATTAATCTGCGCACAATTAAATTTATATTAATTATAATCTAGAGAAATCGACTTTTTCAGAAGAGTTTGTAGAAATAATTTTTTAAATTATTATTTGCATTATATTTATATTAATATAATGCCTGTTATATGATTAATATTTCTTTAAACATATATTTTTTTCTTATTCGATTTAAATATTCGATATTATCGAATTAACATTTAGAAATTTATAAAAAAAGGCTCAAGTTACATTACTTTTAATTTATTAATTTATGTAATATATTAATAATCATGAAATTAAATTTCTAAATGTACTTTCGAAATCATTTATTCATAATTAATTTTTAACGACTACGTTATTTTAATTCATATCTAGTTAATGGATATTTAACATCATTATACTTTCAATATATCGATATGTCGACATTGATACCGAGCTGATAATAAAATTGACGAGTTTTTAAAAATGAATATCCTAACTCGTTGTAGCAGGAATTATTCGGTCTCGTCAGGTATATGTGTGTTGTGCGTGCATGTGTCTGTGCAAAAGTCTGAATGCGACCGATGGTAGAATGGCAAACAGGTTTCTTGCGCATCGTGCAATTACGCGCACACATATTGTACATACACGTAAATCGGGCCGACGTTGCGGCTGGCGAAAGAAAGTAGTAGGTCCCGTTACGAAATAGCGAGTGAATGCAGACTATCTGGGTCAGACAAAAGCGGAACTACCGCGGCGTGTACTACTCGCGGCTGCGAGATCGCCGCCTTGCTTCGCGTGGGTGCGTTTTCGTTGCGAATTAAAGAGCGATAATGAATGGCGTTTTTCAATGTAATGGTTACACTCCTTGAGAGAAACGACTATGATTGGTCAACGAGGTCTAGGAAACTATCCCGGGGTGATCAACCGTATTATTCGAAAATGCCAAAAGAGAACCGGACCCCTCTTTTCTTTTCCCCTTCCCCTTTTTCCCCGTTTTCGACGCACTTTTCGCAATTTTTTCGCGGCTTTCATTCCGAGAAACATTCGACGCGAAACCGTGTAACGAAATTTTAATCCGCAACGTTCTCGATCTGTTACGTAATGATCCGGAATGACACGAGTACGGGAGGAACCTTGAGAATTCTCGGAAATCTTCATCTTGAAACTTGAAATGGACATTAAAGGCCTAATATTATTTTTCCCATTTGTAAGATTATCGAATCGATGATCGGGGCTTCGTTAGAAATCTGGCTTTCTCTCTACCATTTTTTTCTAATAAAGAGAAGGATATTCCGGACTCTCGGAATTATGCAAAGACTCTTCCTACAAATACACCTTGTATCAAGGTAAGAAAAATAATTTCGCAAATTTCGTTTGCGTATTTCTTTTTCAGCTTCTCGAGGCCTTACGGTACATCTTCCTCAATTGATTTTCCTTCGGCGCGATTCAGGGTCGAAAAAAGGAGCTCATTATTTACGCGAGTAAGAGGGGGACCGGAATGCCGTTCCAAAGTAACGGATAAGCGGATCCCCGAGTCCGCGAAGAAGGCCAGGAGTCGAATCGAATCGAGTGAGAGGGGAGGGGGTGAGGACAGATGAGATCGAAGCGATCTTTGGTAATCGATAATCCGGGTTCCTCGAGACGCTGGGCGAAATTCACGACGAAATATGAAATCGAAAAATCCGCGAAAAAACGCCGGGCTCTCC
Source organism: Camponotus pennsylvanicus (assembly GCA_023638675.1). Lineage (NCBI taxonomy): Eukaryota > Metazoa > Arthropoda > Insecta > Hymenoptera > Formicidae > Camponotus > Camponotus pennsylvanicus. Next base: position 99,887 of record JALHBL010001158.1, on the reverse strand, counting down.
GACAAGTAGGTCACTCTCTAGGAAAGGAGCCGGGGGAGAGGGAGAGCGAGTGCGTGTGAGTCACGTGCGTTGCAGACGCATGTGAGGCGCGCCCGCGAGTTCGCGATGTAATCGCGAGATAGGCCGCGCCGATGTGGTCTCTTTTGTCACCTTGACACGCATTCTCTCCCGGCTGACACAGTCAGTGCCGGGGACGCCCGATGCTCGTACCACTCGTCATTTCCACGAACCCGAACATTGCCCGAACCGGGCGCTTTCACCGCTTAATTACCCGTTCTCGGATCTCGCTCGCTCGTCGCATTGATCGCGCGCTTCTGCGATTACGTAATCATAGATTACCTTTAACCCTGGGACATTACCGAGGATTCTAGAGAGTTCAATCTCTTAGAGGAAGCTTAACATTGCTCGCATTTTTCATATTTCTTAGTTATGATATGTTAAAATATTTTTAGAAGTACATTAACAAGATGCGTAAGAAATAATGTCTGGCCAAATATGTGCAAGCATTGCAAGGATTAATCGATTCTTTTGGAAAAACACTTAATTATAATTATAATTAAGGTTCATTTTCGAAATTTCTTGTTTATAGACATCAATGATTTTAGGCATAATTATTTTCTTTGAATGCTCAAATTCTTTCGCATTAAGCACGATATTAGCAATTTTCAAAGGTATTAAATTAAGAAGATTTTGAGAGATTAAGGACAAATTATAATTCTTAATGAGAAGGCTCATTAGTCTACGCGCTACTCATTATACTTATAATGAGAGAGTTTTTAAACGACGGAGTTACTTGATAAACAGCTAAAAGCCATTAAGAGTAACGACTCCAAATAGAACTTTGAATTAGTCTACAACGGTAGAATTAGTTTTCAAGTGTCCTTAGCACGAGGAGTTCGCGTACGCAAATTGTCAGGGATATCGGGGATTCTAGCAATCGCGGAACCTGGTTCCACGCTCTCGCGTGAGATCGCGTTAACCTTCGGCGATAATTTCTTTGCACCGATTTAGCCGGATCTCGACTTCCTTTCGCCGCGTCTTCCATCTCGATTGAAATTCGCTTAGTTAAAAAAGATTTATAAAAGAGTATGGAGGCCTAGTGGAAATGGAAGAGAAGGTACAAAAGTGAAAGTGGCAATACTGTTTATAATTTCTTTTTTTTTTCTACATTGCCGTCGAATGAGTCAACGAAATAAAGACGATAAAGGATAGTCTTATTAGTCACCATTTCCTAATATGTATGTCTAGAGTTGTGTATTTCTTAAATAAATATTTGAGACATCTTATTACATATTTTTTATCATAATTATATATTATATTAAAGACGATAAAGGATAATTATTGGTTATCCTTTCCTAATATGTATGTCTAGAGTTGTGTATCTCTTAAAGAAATATTTGAGACATCTTGTCACATATTTTTTTATCATAATTATATATTATATTAAAGACGATATAAAGGATATTATTTTTATTTTTTCTAATATGTATGTCTAGAGTTGTGTATCTCTTAAAGAAAAAATATTTGAGACATCTTATCACATTTTTCATTATTTTAAATAATAGAGATAATAGCTCAAAGACTTTATAATACAAAGGAAGCTAGTTTTTGGAATGATTTATGACAACTGCAACTTAAGGGGGATACACTTTAACTATAACCGACTTATAAAATCAAAACTTATATTTCATTTCGTTTGCTTTCTTTCGAAAAATCTCATAGAATTTCTGTACACAATAAAGTAAGGCCTATAAATAATAGCAACATAAATCAATAAAAAATTTTGTGACTGCTTGGTAAGAATCAATAGCTATTGTCTAGCTATTGTCTATCTATTATCCAAAAATACGAAAGGTCTTAAAGACTATTATCTTGGGATTTTTTCAATAGCCATATTAATATAATACATATTTTACTGGACTATTATCTTGGGATTTTTTCAATAGCCATATTAATATAATACATATTTTACTGGAGAAAATGTATATTGTTTAAATACGAATTTCTTGAAAAATAGATTCTATTTAAATCAGAAAATATATATTTAGATAAATTTTTCCTTGTGACTTATCGTGTCGATTATTTACAGTTTCTTCATAATTTTACCTTCAGACAAAACAGAAGATAAACAGAAATTCTGTAAATTTTCGATAGAAAGCGAGTAAAATGAAATAAATAATTGTACTTATATAAGAGAAAGCGGAAACGAATGAGATAAAAATGAATCACGAGAAATATGATTACTATATATTATTCTTATTCGTTCAGTTTCTTATAATGCCTGTTGCGTTTACTACATGATGCAATTGTTTTGAAAATTATGTAACGCTGCAATGTAGAATCGCAAAGACATTTTGCTTCGGAGTAATATAAATGTTTAAAACCGTGTTATATATTAAGCGCCTGCGATCCTTGCGATCGTAGGCAATTTTTACACGGATGTTTCTCTTAGATGTGTGCGTCCACTTTAATTAGAGGTGGCACATGTGTTATGTGTCACGCGAAACCTCCAGGGGCGATAAACACGGTTGCACCGAACTGCAGGCGAATTGCTCACGTGTGCATTTTCACGCGATGCACCTGTCGATATTGACCGCGCATCGCACAGGTGTTGGTCGCCTTTGCACGTTTGCGACACGTCAAATAAGCGGCATTCCATTCCGCGCATCGTTTACGCGACATTCGGCGATTGCACGACGTTAGGTGTTATTGTATTTTTTTTCTTCATTTTCTCTCGCTCGAAAAGAAAAAAAAATGCAACGAGTATCTATTTACTTCTCGAAAAGTGTTGTCATTTTACGCAACTATAATACGTTTATACGTCTACAATTTCACTTTTCACGTTTCAGAGCGCGTATGATGCTCTACGTTATTAAAGAAAAAATTAAATATATATCAAAGAGAGAGTTGTTAGAGATTAAGAAATCGTTAATTGACACAGAGCGTTCCTACTTTATCATCTCAAACTCTATTCGATAAATTTCGATAAATTCACTCTATTTTAATAATTTTTCGATAAAATATAAAATTTAATTCTCACTCTTTTTCTTAATTAAAATTCATCATATAAATGTATGAAAAAAGTACAGAGTTTTCCAGTCTTTACTCGCATTTATTTCCGAGAAATATTTCAATATTTTGCATAGAAATTATTAATCCATTGGGGACAGATTTTCGCGGTATCAGAGGTTTTTATACAAGCTTCGCAAAAGTCGCTTTTACGGTACACGAGCACACAGCGATCAGTTCCATAATAATCTTCTGGAATTGTCGGGTTAATAGGTATCAATAGATCGGAAATTATTAATTGATCTTTTCATCAGAAATACATTAATATGCATGTCTCACAGGATGTGTGTTTTTTCTTTTTTGTTACAGTAAATCTGACGGGTAGCGGAAGCCAAAAAGTCAATATGACACACTTCGACATTCTGGCCCTTCTTGGCACTGGAGGTAGGAGGTTTTATTTGACACAAGATATTATTTTGAACATAGTAACATTGAACAATATTTATATCAATATTATATTAATATTATATAAATATTCACAATAATTAATACCTATGTTATTTATAGTGTGCATGCTCTCCTCCTCTCTCTTTCTCTCTTTCTTTCTCTGTATATTATTTACATTATATATTATAAATATCAAAGATTTTTTTAAATACTCTTCTTTAATATAACATAAGTACGATATTATATTTTCAGTGTTTATTTTTTTTAATCAAAATAAACTTGGCTCACAAATAATAATAATAAAAAATTAATTAAAAATTAGCAAGTAGGAGAATAGCTTTCTTGAATCACGAGGTTAATGGGTGTTAATCGAACGGAAATCATCGATTGATCTTTTCACCAGAAACACATACAGAATATACATATCTCACAGGATGTCTTTTTCTTTTTTGATACAGTAAATCTGGTGGGTGATGGAGGCCAAAAAGTCGATATGACTTCGACATTCTCTTATTTGTCAATTTTTAATTAATTTTTAATTATATCTTTAATGTAATATATGTATATGTATATTATGTTAAGTTCTTCATTTGCGATGTTTCTTTTATATCAATAGTGATATTTCTTTATTATTCTTTGAATCAATAATGAATAATACATAATAATATTTTTATCAATTATTTCTGATGCAGCTTATGGCAAGGTCTTCCTGGTGCGAAAGAGGGTGGGTGCAGATGCTGGTCAACTTTATGCCATGAAGGTGCTGCAAAAGGCTTACATCACACAGAAAAAGAAGACGACAGAACACACAAAGACCGAGAGACAAATCCTAGAAGCCATCCGAGACAGTCCTTTCTTAATAACCTTATACTACGCGTTTCAGACTAATGAAAAGCTCTGTTTAATCTTAGGTAAGCTTTGAAATAGCAAGAAATAAGCAAGAAATTAAAAACAAAAAAGTAATATAAATATCAATTATAGAAAAGAATAAAGTAAAAGTTGAACAAAATATGTTAACATGTGCAAGAAATTACAATTTAAGGAGGAACTGAATGGATCAGTTACTTTTAATAAGTTAATAAATCTTACGTACATTTCGAAATTCATATAAACAATAAATTTGACATTGCACAAAACACTTTTAAGCTTTTAAAATACAAGTTAATAATTAATTTGTGTGAGATAAAGTAAAGATTTATCCTGTAGAATTAAAATGTTTATTTTCATGAATTTTTGTGCCGTACATTTGAAATCACAATTGAAATTGTATAATCATTATAAAAAGAGTTAGTTTGATATAAAATAATATATTTGCGTTTTTAAATTAAATTATATTTTAAAAAGCTAAAAAAATATTTTGTGCAATGTCAAATTATTAACTTTTGACGTAACTGATTCGTCCCCAGTTCCTCTTTCTACAAATATAATACATCCAAATTGTTTAAGAAATTATCATATACATAAATCAGAATAATATGATATATATTTATCAATATCATTATGAATAATATACGACGAAAACGGAAAAACTTGCTTACATACCTTGGAATACGAATACAGAAAAAAATTTGAACAAAATATTTTTCTACTTTCAGAATATATTGCTGGCGGTGAGATGTTTACACATCTGTTTTATCACGAGCGCTTTTCGGAGGACGCAGTACGATTTTATGTCGGCGAGATTATTTTGGCGCTAGAACGTCTCCATGACGTACGTATTAATATAATATTAATAATAATAATAATATACGTGAACAAAAGATAAGCAGTTATTTTTGTCAAAAATATCCGTTATCTGTTATCGGTTTTCTGCATTATAAGTAATAATCCATATTTTTTCTTTTAATTGCTAAGTATTTTTTTAAATTTAGAATGTGTAGTTGGTTTATCACACATATGGTTATTATGAATATTATGGATGTTGTAATAAAGACGCGATAAAAAAAGAAAATAACTTAATAAAAACAATTTAATAAGTTAAACCGAAAGTTAATAAATTTCTCTCTTCTTTGTCGCAGCTTGGCATAATCTATCGAGACATTAAGCTCGAAAATATATTACTGGATAAAGAAGGACATCTCGTATTGACAGATTTTGGTCTCAGCAAAGAGTTCCTATCACATGAGAGAGACGGCAACGCGCGCACTTACTCATTTTGCGGAACAATCGAGTACATGGCGCCGGAAGTAGTACGAGGGGGCTCAACCGGGCATGATATTGTGAGTTGCGATATCGCCACAAGATTCTTTTATCTTTCTACATTATTCCCCGATTTTTGTTATTTAATTTTTTATTTCTTCCCCAGTTTTTAGCTTTTTTTTCTGGATAATAATTTCAATCGTTCCAAATTTTAGTTTTCTCTCCCCCTCCCTCGTATAAATTCATATAATTTTTATGACTATTATATAATGCGTTTGAAAAGCGACAAAATATAGGAATAAATAAATATAAAATTAAATTCACTCAAAAAAAAAAATTTAAATTAGTTGAAAAATGTGTAAATAAAAGAAAATGGAAGTATGAATAAGTTCGAGATAATATAATAAAACTGTATTATATAACATTCGTTTTAATTCATTTTCAATTATAATATTTATTTACAGTCGGAACAATAAAATAATATTTTCAAATCATTGCAGGCTGTCGATTGGTGGAGCGTGGGCGTATTAACGTATGAATTATTGACCGGCTCGTCGCCTTTCACGCTGAATGGCGAAAAAACTCAGCAAGAAATCTCGAGGAGGATATTGAGGAACGATCCGCTATCGCAGCCGAGTTACCTGAGTGATGAAGTGTGGGATTTCATTACTCGTTTACTCGTTAAAGATCCGCGAAGGAGACTGGGTGGTGGACCACGCGACGCCAAGGATCTCAAGGAGCATCCCTTCTTCAATGCCGCGCCGGGTTTCACTTGGGAAGCTCTCGAAAACAAACGGATCAAACCGCCCATCGTTCCAAAAATCGCGCATGAATTGGATACCAGCAATTTTTCGGACGAGTTTACAAAAACGGACATTACCCTCGATAGTCCAGCGATCATTGACAACAACATCGATAACAATAGCGACAAGCATTTCAGGGTAAGCTCTCTTAATTTTATCATCAAATCATTTGTTTAGCGTTAAAGTAATTGCATTAAAAAATCAAATTTTTTCTGGTTAAGATATTCTTTATCGAACAATTCTCAAAACAATTGTTTAATAGTATCAAGAGAAAAAGAAAGATAAAATATCAAGAGCTTTTACATCTTTCCGATATTTATTCCAATTTTTCGATAACGAAATAAAATCGCGAAACTAAAAATGCATAGATTTCTCATAACGAATTATTTTGCAGGGTTATTCGTACGTGGCACCTTCGATACTATTTAGCGACAACGCGATAAGCAGAGATATCTTCGGCGACGTGCAACGCCCTTCGCTAGCCACTCTGTACGCCATACGTTTCGAGGAATCCACGTTCTTTCAGACATACGAGTTAAACTTAAAGTCGCCGCCTTTGGGTGACGGTAGCTTCTCGATTTGTCTACGATGTCGACACCGCAGTACTCGGCAGGAGTATGCCGTGAAGATCATCAGCAGGATGGTGGATTCTCTTCGTGAGGAGAATTTGATGCGCGCTTGCCAGCATCACCCCAATGTGGTGAAGCAGATAGAAGTTCATCACGATCGGCTTCATACATATATCGTGATGGAATTGCTCACGGGCGGAGAATTATCGCAACGACAGCGACCGTTTTCCGAGTTACAAGCGAAGCAAATAATGCGCCAATTGACATCCGCGGTGCGATATATGCACGATTGCGGTATAGTACATCGTGATTTGAAACCGGAGAACATTGTTTTTGTAGATAAAAGCGAAAATTCGCCGGTGAAAATAGTAGATTTCGGCTTCGCTCGGATAAAGAACAGTTGCGACGAACTGTTGCGTACGCCCTGTTGCACGCTTCCATATGCTGCCCCGGAGGTCATAGCCAAGAAGGGATACGACGAGAGTTGCGACATGTGGTCCTTGGGCACTATTCTGTATTTCATGTTGTCCCGCGATCAGCCCTTTCGAGTAAACTCACCTGCCATAGCGAATCGCATCAGAACTGGCACGATCGACTTCGAAGGCGAGGCTTGGAGTCATGTGTCCACTTCGGCAGCGCAAGTTATGAAGGGTCTGTTGACAGTTGAGCCAAACAACAGACTCACCGCAAGAAATTTGAAATATCATCCGTGGATGACCAACGATGGACCACTTCTCCCAGCGACGCCAGTCGTCGATGTAAATCACGTAGATTACGCTATGGCCAGCAATTCAACATCAAGCGCGATAGAGCGCGAGGGCTTCCGGTTGCGTGAAGTCGGCGATGCCAAACTAGCTAAGCGTCGCAAGCATAAATGCTCTACTTCCAGCTCCTCGTCACGACCGTCCTCTTCCTCTTCGAGTCCTATGTCATCGATTCAGTTGCGTCCACCGAGCACCATGGTGAATACCGCGAACAACACTTCCACCTCGTCACCGAGCGTCTTCGACTTCAGCGAGGAAGCAATCGAGTACCTGACTTCTTCTTCCTCCGATAATTCTAATTCTCCGATATCATATTCGCTTCTGCAAAAGCGAGCGATGAAACATGCCAAGCACAATCTCGAGTCATCGAGTCCACAGAAGAAGGGTCGACATCGACACGATGTCGATAGTGAAAATAGTAGCAACAGTAGTAACGGACCAATGACACGATTGCGAAAACGTAAATTAGAACAGATGGTAAACACAAGCGGAGATGCCAGTTCCGACATTTCCGTGGAATCGTACGAATTACCCTCACAGATCACGCAGGACGAAACGAGCGTTCACAGGAAGCACAAGGCAAACAAGCGGCCGAAACGCCTTCCCACGATTATAGTCGAATAGAGTTTTCCTATTTACGCTCGGTCCAGTAAGTTATTATCTTGTTTCCTATGCATTTTACACGATATTTAACACGTTTGCCTTCGGCGTTCATACAAGACGCAAACATCGCATCATTCCTATTCTCACAAATTTTAGAAAATATATGTATATATAAAATTAATCACATAGAACTACAGAACTACATACCATCGCCTATCATCTCTGAATCTACATTTATCTATGTAAATGATAATAACACAAGCACATTTTCTGTGCTATTAAAACATTTGATACATTAGAGAAATGTAGAACAATACTGTATTACTACGATCAGGGTTTCGATGTATCGACGTTTTTCCGCGAGAGTTTACTCTAAATATGTACAAAATTTTATTTTTATTACCGCTATCGAGGGAATGTGGCAAATGGGTGCGAAAGGTAGTAGTAAGAATTTTGTTAAACGGGGGGTTGTCTGTGATTATAATGCGAGATGGATACGCATTAAGTTATTACAGCTTATACGATAAGTTATTGTAACTTATTATACGCTTTCGTTAAAATTTTCTTGCAATCGTCACTTCTTGCAATCGATAATCTTAATGCAATAACGGTGACGATCGACGAGCACGAAGAAAATTTTAGCGAATGCTTATGATGACGGTGAAATATGCGATATGCAGTGAATGTGCCTAAGAAAATTCATTTCGCTACGAGTACATTAAATCAATGTACTAGAGATTAGTGACACATGAGATAATGTGGAAATAATTTAAGCATCTGTTATTTTCACCAGTGGTAACTTAATGACGACAGCAAAGAGAAAATTGAAAAAACGGACTTGCTTAAAAGAGAATGGATATAGTTTTTCTCTTGGAGATAACGTAATTGAAAATAACAACATATTTATATGATTTTTAAGACACAATTTATTTAATAATTATTTTAATATAGATCTACACTAAATATAGAAGTCGTGCGGAGAAAAGAAATTAAAAAAAGAAACAAAAAAACTATTCGGGCGGGCGGGCGGATTTTTGGGAAAATAACAGATGTTTCTATTAATTTCGTAGTGATATAATCAAAGTGCAAGAAAGTGGATTGGATTTTATTGAGTAAATTATTAGATTTGACTAATTAATTAAATTTATTTTGATCTATTTACCGTTGAAATATGTAATCAATATAATATCTTTCTTACAATTCTTAATCTTGTTTAATCTTATATATATATATATATATATGTTATATATATTTAATATATATATATATATATATATATATATATATATATATATATATATATGTTATATATATTTAATATTTATACATATATATAATATATATATATATATACATGTATATAATATATTTATAATATATTTATACATATATGAATTATAGGATACAAGATTATGAAAATTATTTGATCAAAATCCGTTTGATCTCTATCCGCTTTGCCGTTTATGTTATATTTTCGAAAATGTAGAATGTTACAAACGAAAAAGAAGAGTGTTTTTTTCTCTATATACATTTCGCCATCACAAAGCACTGATTGTGAGAAGAAATCTTGTAATACTACATCTAGAGCAATTTGCATTTTATTTTGGTCTAAAATTTTTGATTAGAAATTGCTATATTTATATAGCAAGATGGCTGTCTCACCCGATGTATGGCAGTTGCTGTGAGAGATGAAATAACAAAATGGCAAAGACTGAAATGTGGTTGTATATCAACTCAGGGATCAGATACGTGTTAATTGGATAAGGTTTTGTGTTATCTTGTATTGAGATAGCGTTATGCGAAAAAGCATGCACACATGCTTCTACCAAAGATGACTGAGGCAACACTGCTCTTTATAAGACCAAAAAAACAAAAAAAAAATATGATATGTACGGTGAGAAATTATGTATATATAGAGATATTATCGAAAATTTTTTCATCATGTAATAATTATGTAAAGATATTTAAAGACAAGGAAGGTGCAGATGTAGATTATATCTATATATTTAAGAGAAGGCATTTCACTATAGAAAATCATATTCTTTAAGAAAGAGAGGAGATATATAAATATATATATTTCTATGTAAATTCTATACATAAAAGTCATTAAATCTCATAAGTTACATAAGTTATATATAAGTTATTTGAAACAAAACAAATCGATTTTTTCTAGTGATATACCAATCACTTGTTATGTTACAAATGCTCCTTCGAAGTTTGTAGGTGACAAATAATATAAAAAAAAATATATAAATATATATATATATATATATATATATATATATATGTATATATGTATATATATAGAGTTATATACAAGTTGAAGGGCTTGTATTATGCAAATGTTGTTCTGTTGCTATAAGTATGTATAAGAGAAAAGAAAAATTACCTTTGTTACCACTGGTTGTTAAATATATCATGCGATATTTTGTATAATATAACTGTTTTGTTAATTCAAAATCACCATCATGAACCGTTTCGTTTAAAATGAGAGAGAAATATCTCGCATCTTTTGATTAATTCTAAATTGTGAAAGATTATATTTAGTTGAGTGAGAAATTAGTTTCATCAACATGACAGATTGTACAGAAATATTTCTTGACAATTAAGGAATAAAACAAAAAACTTACTTTTATTTTTCGACGCTTTATTTTAATCCTTTTGGTTCCACGTCTGTTACATTCGAACTCCTTTATCGTTACAATTTAAAAAAAGTGGGCCATAGAATAATACATAGGAGAGATTATTAGATAGAGGATTCAACAGTCCCGCCTAATTGAATATCAACGAATATTTAATTACTCGCGCCGCGATTGGTCGCGCATTTCCTTCAATTGTCGCCGGCGGCGAATCGGGTCGCTCGACATTAGGCGCCCTTGCCCGGCTCGGGGCCCGCGATTGGCCGGTCGCGCGACGCGACGGCCAATGGCGGCGCGCGGCGCACCTTCCCGCTTAATGGCGTCGCGAAACCCGGCTTGTGATGTGGCTGTGGCGTCGTCGCACACTCTGACCGTTGGCCGCGCTGACCGTGACCAGTAGTGCGCATTTAGCTGCGAGGTGTGTATCCGATCGCGAATAGAAACACGCGCTCGCACGGACGCGCTGACGCTTTCGGCAGCGAGTTGACGATTCGCCAGTACGCACGCGCCCGGTGCTCTTCCGTCTCTTTCCGGCCCTCGGCGTCCGAGAGGGTCTCGGAACGTTAGTCGCGACACGTAACCGAGAGACCGCGTGCAAGAGAGGCCACCAGGACCGACCTCCTCCGTCAACGATGTCGACCAAGTCCGGCAAGAAGACCGCGGCGGCGACGGCCGCCGCCTCTTCCGCGACGACCGCCGCCTCGTCGTCGTCGTCGAGCATCCAATCCCCGCAGGGCACGTCGACGCCGATCGTCGGCCGGCGGCCAGGTAGCCCGCTCAGCCCTACTCGCTATTCGCGGATGCAGGAGAAGCAGGATCTGCAGAATCTCAACGACCGTCTAGCATGTTACATCGAGAAGGTGCGTCACCTCGAGTCCGAGAACTCCCGGCTGACGCGGGAGGTGCAAAGCACCCAGGAGACCGTCACCCGGGAGGTGTCCAACATCAAGGCCATGTACGAGCACGAGCTCTCCGACGCGCGGAAGCTGCTCGACGAGACGGCCAGGGAACGCGCCAAGCTCGAGATCGACACCAAACGTCTGTGGGATGATAACGAAGATCTCAAGAGCAAGTAAGTGATACGCGCGATAATCTTTAAAAAGGGAATAAGCTGTATCCTATGTATATATCCATCTCGAGTCGGTTGTACTTTTTTTTACATTGCTTCTTTACTCGCGAAATGGATAAGGAAATGTCATTAATCACAAGTAATATTGATAGATATTGGCGCAAATTGAGCTTGCGACATTTTGAAAATCATAGTCTGCCCGAGGGTGAAATTTCTATATAAAAATAATTTAATAGGATTTTTTATCTTGTTTTATGCTTAATGAATTCGTGAATTTCTTGCTTGTATAAGGTAGACATGTATCATTGTTTAGAAAATAGTTGCACTGCAGTAGTCGGCAAAGTAAAGCTCGGATTTCACCGCTATAGAGCCCGAGACATTTTGTTTGCATCTGTGACAGATTGTAAAAATACATTAGATAACAACTCAATCTCGTTTCAAATCATCCCATATTTTCAATTTCCCCTCTCGGCCTCGAATCATTTAGTTGCACGCATTCGCAGACTGATAATCTTGCACGCGATCACGTCTTCATCGCATCGAGTCTCTGTATTTTCAATATTTCCAACTCTGGCCTCTCTCTATTCTTAAATTAATCCAGTCTCCGTAAACTGTATGCGTTCTTTTTGCGCGCAGTTTCCTTACTAGTGATATGACATATAATCTCAAGTTTTTTTTTATATTTGTTACGAGTTTAATTTTATGACACAAAGGCAATGTATATGAATACATCATGGATAATTCATATCCTAGAAATTAATGTGTTTCTTGAAATAGCGATGATGTAAGCTTTAAGGTGTGACTATATTTATATATTATGAATTCTTCCATATTTTGTTATAGCATGTTGTTATAGTACATTGTTTGAATTGATATAAAAGCTCTTTCGTTGTTAATGTTATTTTAATATTTATATAGATGTAAAGGATCTGATATTTTGTCCAATTTATATGTGTGCAACATGTTTACGTCGCACTCTTGAACATTATGGATTGTTAGTCATTCTCTCCTACATTCCTTGACTCGGTAATTTTTGCGAAATTATCAGATAAGAATATCCATTTATTGAAAAATGCACACACTCGCTATAACGTGAATTTAATTTGCTGGTTTGTCACAGATAGTAGACTTATAGACAGTATTTTGCATCGCTAAATGTTGAGAAGTTTAAATAATTTATACGAAGAGAGAGAGAGAGAGAGAGAGAGAGAGAGAGAGAGAGAGAGAGACATGTATCTATTATGTACATATTTTAAAACATACTGTAGTTAAATATCTTCCATCCAATATTTTTTACATATATTTTTACAAGCTATAAAAAAATGTAACATTAAAGAATGGTAAGGTGAATGAATAACAAAAAATTAAATTAGGCCACCTAGAATATGGATTCTTAGCAATGTACATTATAAGAGCGTTCAATATTCTCAACCTGTGTTTGCGATCGATACTTTTGTACCATTATGTTATCTTTTACCTCATTTGCGTGCTGTTTAATAATATCGATTCTCATGGCCCTATCAATTTATTCGCCGCGAAAAAGAGATTTTGTCAGTTAAAAGAATCGATAATTTTTTGTCGTATTATTGATCTTTAAATTAACCAGCAGACGGTTATGCGTCACATGTTATAAATAGAGTGTGTGTGTGTTTGTCAACAAAATAAGATCCTCTAGATGATGTATCAATTGGCTTTAATATGCAGATATATTAATTTAAATCAAAAGAGAAAACAAAAAAACAAACATTTAAAATTATATTAAGATATATATTATAATTGAGAAGTGATAAAGATAGATATAAAGTAGATATAAAAAATTCAAGATATAAAATTTGATAAAAGGATTAAGAATTATTTTCTTTTTAATATTTTTCTACTCCTTCTGAAAATATACTATTTATACAACAAAAGATATACAGCAAGATAAATTAGACAAAAATATGTCAACCTTTTTTAACAATATATAAAAAGCATTCCAGCTATAGAAAAAGAATTCGAGATAATAAAAAGAAATGCAAATAAATCTATCTACGAAAAATAATTTTAAAAATTAATAAAAAAATTAAAGAAGATAATATATATAATTTGCAATGGAATTCAAAGTACACAGGATTCTATTTATCATTATTTATGTATATATATATTCTGATTTTTTTAATGATTTTTATATATATTTCAGAATACAAAAGATTATAAGTAGAATTTTTCACAAGTCATGAATCATCTGAAATGGGCCTGCTTTAAATAATCCATAATTCGCGTCAGAAAATTCTATTTATAATTTTTTACGTCTTTTGTGCATCTTGATATATATATTTGTGTATATGTATACAATTGCGTATGTATATATGCATTGCATTCTTTAAATATTTTTTATATTACGGAGTATACGAAGTTATTACTGTAGGATTCTCGGTCAAGAATTACGCTAAAAAAAATTGTCCGTGAATTTCAAAAAAGGACAAAGGACCGAATGGGGATTCGATGTGGAAAGGAAATAATTTTCGATGTGAGCGCCGCCCGAGACCAGGAGAAGGTCCGAATGAACGGAGGCCGGGCCCCGGTGACGTTACTACGAGCGATTGCGTCACGTTTACTATGCGGCGATGATGTCACCGTGCGCGTCGACGTATCACCTGACCTAAAAACATTGACTCCGTTCCTCACACATGTTCTTCATATACGTATACATACTTCCGGCGCGTTTTATTTTACTGTTGAATCGATCGACTCTGTGCGAGAGTGAAACTCGGAGAAACTTTTACTACAATACACCTATTCAATTTCAACCCTTTATCTCGGTTTTCCCACATTGTGAGGATCAATCGCGCCGATCAGCTTTGTTTAATTCTACCTGTTATTCATACAAATTAATAATGTACGGAATGGAAAAAAAATTAGAAGATTTCATCGTAAGCTGCTCATCATGTGTTTTGTTTTATTTTATTAAGTTATTTTGTATTTCTCTAATATAATATTTTTTATAAAATTAGATATATTGTTTTTTATATTAGGAAAATACAAAATGATTTATTTAAATTAGTAAAACCATCGAGTGTGCAGATAGACAGAAACATTTTATGAATAAAATTTTATTTGTCCTTTTTATTCACGTGAAATACACAAAATTGCATTTATTATACGTTTATATGCGTAAGCGACAATTGCATGCTTAATGTAATTAAGGTATTTCTAAATTACAAGTTGTGTGCGATAATCGAAGTCTAAAGGGCTGGGCCTGAGGTGGCGAGAAATTACGGTGTTTTCTGATGTACCGTTACTATCGGAATGCTTTACGACGCGACATGTTTCCCGTAAAGCATCTGTCGTACCCGGTTTACCTGAGGTTCAGAAAGAAGGTTCAGAAACGCATCAATTTTTTCCATCATCTGCACCTTTCGAAATTACATTTTTACCGCAAGTCATTTTGCACGTTATAAAATATTTCTGTAAAATAAATCATATTAATAGAATATTTTGCATATTGATTAAAAGCATTCGTAAAGTATCAAGATTGAAATCCAGGAAATAGTCATGATTTGTACAAACTCATTTTCACTCTACAGACATTTTTAACAATGTCGATGTAATACCATGATCTATTAATATGATGGTATTTCGCGACTCGGTTGTTTACTCTGCAGACAATGCCATGTTGCATTTGTATCGTGGCTCTTTTGTCTCGTTTTCTTGGATCTAAGGACTTTCCGTGAACGGAATTGTGTCAGCGACCAAAATTGTGGCTCTTTATTATACGATAGGCGGCTTTTAATTATAGTTAGCATTCAGAAATCTAGTGGTCCTTGGGCACGCGAAAAAAAGTTACGATGATGCAAGCGCTTTTTAATAAAACACTCGACAAATACGAATATTTAAAATATTGAAATTTAATGATAATCTTATAGGATTCACAGAATTATGTATCTCAAAAGTTTTATTATTTATTCTCGGATTAATATTTGGAGTTGTGTTTTCCTTGATCTTTAGATCTCTTGAAAATCTTGTGAGTCTTGTGAAAAGCGTTACAAATCTCGAAAATATGATAAATATAAAATTAAAATAACGTGTTTTTTAATAAGAAAATAATTCGTTAAAGAATATGGATGATTATATTAGTATTCACAGAAATACGAGTAACTTTGCAAAGCATTCTGTACATTTTTTAAAGCTTCTTTCAAAACTTTTCGTTTTGTTCCATTGTTATCGAAAATAATGAAAGTTTCTCGGACTTTCTGAGGAAAAGAATTTCTTTTCAGTTTCACCGTTCCCTCTAAACCTAAAGTAAGACAGTTGTTAAATCCGTAATTCAGTTATGATAAACGCATGATAAATAATATCATTCGTGCGTTCCTTATTTTTACGTAACGTCGATGATACGTTTAAATATTACTAATTATTGCTTATACACATATGTGCAATCATTATGCAACATGTTTTTCACGCGAATAAAAAAGGCAAAATTTTGTTTAAAATTTCTTTTCTATTTGAATTTTTATAATAATTACTCTATTAGATTTTTGTAAAAAATGAGATATTATTTTTTATTTGAAGTAAAAAATAAAATAATGTTATAAGATAAAACCGAAGATGATATGTAATGAGTAATTTATAATAAAAATATAATTAAAGTATAATTTTTAAAATAAAGTTTTTTTTATATATTGTTATTTTGTGGATAAATATCGGAATTTAACGAAACTATCAGCATGAAGCGGTATCTATCGAGGCGATAATGATTGTGTGAATCGATGCGAATTTTGTACCACGCGGCTTGATCTCGAGAATGCTTTTGTGTAAAATTTGGAGTCGCGAAATCGATCGCCGTCTGAAAAACCGTTTACGAAATCGAGGATGACATCATGTGCGTGTGTGTCAGCCATTTTACAATGCCGTACACTCGCGAACGTAAAACCATTTTTGGAGCTGCGAAGACCGCGTTCTAAGGTCAGGATTATATACAAGGTGTCACATGTAACGTGATGATCATCTCTGAATTAAGACAAATTGGACATTTTAGAGCTCTTATTGATTTGTTTGAAATTGACAAGACTAATGTTATTATTTATTTACAGTATTTATTTATATATAGTCAAACAATTATTAACATAATAATATAATATTTTTTTTATTTAAATGGAATGTATATAGGCATTAAGTATTTTCAAAAAGGATTAACATATATGCAAATTATAAAATAGACTCTCATCTTGATAAAAACAAAAAATCCTTTTTACACATTTCATTTAATATAATCGAGTAATAAAATTAAGATTTGCACTTGGCTCCTCAATTAATCGCGGGAGCGCAAAATTACAAATTAGTTCGCAATTAAACTTGACGCTTAACTTTGTAGAACATGTAACGCTCGTTGTTCGTTCATGTGTGGTGTACATAACATTGTAACACTTTTGAAGCGTCTCGTCTGTCTCATTTCGCTCCGATTGGCTGCGAGGGAAGACGAAGGCGACGACCATCACCCCCTGCTAAGAAGCGTATAAATCCTGAGGCTCCCTTCTTTACTTGCTCTTTGTTTAGAGCAGTGGTGTCCAATTTCGTTGAACATTCGGATTAACTCGCGTTTCGTTGCATATTTGATAATAATTTATAATGCATATAATAATTATAATAATTAATAGATGTTTGGCATACGTATAAAATTTATCATAAAGGCACATTTAACGAAATATTAAAATAAATAACTTGAGATAGTGTTATAAAGAATTACAATACGAATTATTATGAATGTATGATAGAAATGACAGCTATAAAAGTAAATTATTATATCTCGAACATATGTATTTATAGATATATGATATAGGTATAGATGTGAATATAGAATTTACAAAGCTATATCACACAGAGAGAAAATGTAGATATAAAATATAAAATAAAATATAAAAATTGTCAATATGATAGAGAATTTAGTATCTGTTATTTTCTAATAACTTAATTTAATTTTTTTTAATAATATGACAATATTGAATAAAAATTTATTGACGCAAATGATGCATCGATTAATGAAACTAAAATACAAATAATAAGAATATATTTATCAGTAATATATGATTAAACTATAAATAAAAACAATAAATGATCTACATTAAATCAAATTTGACTAGTGTGACGTTTATAATTTCAGATTTTAAGTATCGCAATCAGCATAATTAGATGATAATTATAGTTCAATTTGCAATTAATCAATATATTTTCGTGAATCCGCGCATATTTTTCATTTTTAACTTTAAGAATGGCAACGCGAGATCTTCTGGCAACCGGACGAATATTAAGACAACAGTCTGGGCCACCATGGTAGAAAATAAAATTCTCGATGTGGGTCGTGCACTGCTTGAAATAGAAGCGCGTTCTCTCGTCGACCGGACCTCGGCTTCTTTACATTCGATGGAATGCTGTAAACGATGGCGAATTTGTCATAATGCTCCCCGCTTACACCTTAATGAATGTCACGTGTTATAATTGCGTTTTCCACTTAGAACTGGAGAATTCTCGCAAAATAAAAAAAAACAATTAAAAATATCCTACAAGAAATTATTCTATATTTAATCTATTTTCTTTCATTCATTTTACTTGCTTCTAAACTATTTTCTCAATTTAATATAAGAGTCGTTAAATCATATTTTCTGAATATTATCGATATTTTCTGAAGATATCACGGTAAGAAAAATAATAATTTTCATTTTCCACGAGAATAGCATCATTCGATGTTACCCGTCTAAAGGCAGTAGGCCAAGGATAACGACACGATGTCGATTCCGAGTATTTTATATCCTTCGTGGAAGATTCGAAGGATAGAAGCCTATCTTTGGTGAATTAATAAAACTCGATTTTGTGTATAAACGCTTATTAAATTTCTCTTTCATTTTTAAATAAAATTGCAATTATATAGAAGCGTTTAATCCTCATCAATTAATATGATATTTGATTATATCTTTGATTATATCACATTAATATGTGATTTTAAATGTAAATATTAATACAAGTAAATGATAAGTAATTAATACAAACAATCTTAAAATAATTAAAGTGATATTTTAATTTATATTTTTATTTAGTATTGTAAATATATGTAATCTCTCCTGTAAACGATAAAACGTTATATAATCGGGTGCTCATATCGCGGTTTACAAACTTCCTACGTTGATGTAAAAACTTGTAGAAATCTAGCGAGCGTTTTCGATTTTAAAATTATTATTTTTCGAAAATATTAAGAGTTTAAATAAAATGTTTAGAATAGTAAATGTACACATCGAAGATAAATTATTCTACTAACGAAAATAAATTATATATATATATATATATATATATATATATATATATATTGTTTGTTATTTAATGCGCACGACTAATATTTATTTAACGTATGTTCTTTAGATTGGAAAAGAAGACGAAGGACTTGCAGATAGCAGAACGAAATGCAATGATATATGAAACACGCTGCAGTGATCTGCAATCGCAGTTCAATCAATCGCAGGCGGAGCGCAAGAAGCTCGCCGAGAAAGATCGGGATTCAGAGAAGGAAATTGATCGATTGAAAGCATTGCTCGACGACGCGCGAAAACACCTGGAGGAGGAGACTCTGCAACGAATCGACCTGGAGAATAATATTCAGAGTCTCAAAGAAGACATCAGTTTCAAGGATCAAGTTTTTCAGCAAGAGCTTACGGAGACTCGTACGAGACGACAAGTAAGTAATTTTTGAAAACGACACAAGGTCTTTTAGACTTTATTACACCATTACAAAGACATCGTTCATTTATTGTTATTTTTACATCGTTTCATTTATTGTTATTTTGACACACGGAAAGTTAGTAGATGAATATTTATACTTAAAACTGACAATATAATCAGAACTGTAATAGAAACAAAACTAAAAACACGTTAAATCTAATCAATAATGTCGATACAATCATTTTAAAATTTGTAAATGTTGCTTTATTCGTTGATTTTTTTAAATAAATTTTTCGAAACACTTATAATGTTATGTTTGCATTTTAGGTTGAAATATCTGAAATAGATGGGCGCCTCGCAGAACAATATGAGGCTAAATTACAGCAGTCGTTACAAGAATTACGCGATCAATATGAGGCGCAGATGCGTGCTAATCGAGAGGAGATTGAACTTTTATATGAAAATAAAATCAAGAACTTAGCATCTCATGCACAACGTAATAGTGGTGCCGCCAGCATAGCAGTCGAAGAATTAAGACAGACACGCTCTAGAATCGAAGGGCTTAATTCAAGAATCAGTGAGCTCGAAGCGGCTAATAATGCGCTTAACGCACGAATCAGGTAATTTTTTCTAAAAAAAAATTTTCTCATTTATAAAATGAAATCTTCATATTAATATTTAAATATAATTATTTATTTACATACTCCACACCATATATGTTATTTTGAAATGAACAAAAAGAATAGATAATATAGAAAAACCGATTTAATGGTTTTAGAAAAGTGGTTTGAGAAAAATGTTTTATAATTTATAATTGGCATATACCTAATTAATGTTATTTCTATATATAATATGTCAATATATGAGTAAATATACAAATAACATAAATGTACTTTTCGACAGAGATCTGGAAAATTTACGAGAAAACGAGCGTGCTCGTCATGCAGAAAGCTTGGCTGGATTGGAAGCAGAATTAGCACGCATGCGAGACGAAATGGCTCAGCAGTTGCAAGAATATCAGGATCTCATGGACATTAAAGTGGCACTTGATTTAGAAATCGCTGCATATCGTAAAATGCTCGAGTCTGAGGAGGCCAGGTGAGCCAATATATCATAATCTCTTTAAATATGAATGGCAAATGCCCTTTCTTCCTTATTTCTTTAAATCCTTATTGAATCTACATCTTTTATTGGACATCTACATCTACATCTTTTATTAATTTCTTTCTAATTCTCTTTTATTTATTTTTTTTAATGCTTACTATTTAAGTATGTCTTGTAATTCTTCTTTGTAATCTTGTTTCTTGAATTTTTCTTGCAATTTCGTTTTTTTAATCTTTATTCCATTTTTGTTGAACTCTTAATATTTCACTGTTAACTGTCTTAAAAGATATAAATAGGATGTATAAGATTGAATCCGAAATCTGTTATCGATATTACATGTTACTTTAACGTAAATATTAGATATCAATTTATTTTAATTTTCAGATTGAACATCACACCTATGCAATCGACGAACACGTCTGGTAGAGCAACTCCGTCCAGACATACGCCTCTTAGAGGCGGTAAACGAAAACGCACTTTGTTGGAGGAAAGTGAAGAGCGCAGTAGTAGTGATTATAGCATTACAGGTACTGCTAGGGGTGACGTAGAAATTGCAGAAGCAGATCCCCAAGGACGATTTGTGAAACTCACTAATAAGGGCAGTAAGGTAAGGCTGAAAGAAATTCATTTCGACCTTATTTGAACTATAGGTAACACATATTTCTACATATTGAATATTATAATTTCTGTAACAGGAAATAAGTTTGAGCGGTTGGCAGCTTATGCGTAAAGCTGGTGCTCTGGAAACAGTTTTCAAGTTTCATCGTACCGCTAAACTCGAAGGAGGTGCTAATGTATTGGTGTGGTCGGCCGATATTGGTGCAACGCACGAGCCACCGTTCAACATCGTTATGAAGGGTCAGAAGTGGTTTGTAGCAGATAACATGACTACAACTCTGATCAATAACGAAGGAGAAGTATGCATCATCACCAATCATGCATTTAATTCTTAATAAATATTTTTTTTTTTCAATAACGACATGTGTAATAGATATCTTTAAAACTCTGAGAAAAACAAATTTTGCAAAATAGAAACAGATCTCTTATTAGTTAAAGTATTATAGAAAATATTTAAAGGAATAAATTTTTTAATTTTTAGGAAATGGCAACTTCTGAACGCAAGAGACAACAGTTATCCACAAGTTTATCTCGGCACAGGGAAAGTATGGGGGGATTCCGGTCAGCAGAAGAACTTCATCACCAACAGGTAAGGACACAGTAAATGTTTTATTGCATTATGCATTACATTGAATATTGTAAGTATCGTAGAAAGCTTTAAACTAGTTCCGAAATTAAAATACGAAAGTAGACGTCATTAGGAAAGTTGGATATAATAATATAACGTTTACGTCAGTGTTACATTATTATATCCAATTTTTATCAGCGTTATATTCTAACTGCAGCAATATTTTGATATATTATCGACGAATGAAATTGTACTTACAAAATTATAATAGTCTACAATTGCAATAATATAAAAAAATATTTCTTTAGCAAAAAAACTAAAAAGGTATTAATCAATAGAAACATAAACTTCAGAGACCTCAGAGAAAGAAGAGAACATTTTTTGAGATTCTTAAACATCATTAAAAGAAGACAATGTGGCTATGAGAATATTTATTTAAAAGCGCATTATTAGGGACCAATTTAATATTCACACAAAAATGTAATTCAGACATTACTTACCTTTTACTTGTGTTTTTCAAGATTTGTTATATACAGAATAAGTGTTGCAGTTATAGACAACTAATTTCTTAGGGGTAGGGGGGTAGCGTTTTTACAACAATTCACTTCTTGTTCCATAGAGAAGATATCTCTACCCGTATTAAGGGTGAGGGCACACGACTCTGATGGGCACTTTATGTAAGTTATTTTATAACCTATCAGATGTTCGAACATTACGTCGTCAATAATTCTTCGCACTCATATAATATATAAGAATTATTTTGCTTCATATTTTGTTGGTTTTCATGCAGCACTTTGCCTGGATACTCACCGCTTAACAACTAAAATCTCATGCCTTACGAGAATTAATATAATCTTGGTTAAGATTATTATATCATCTCCCATCAATTAACCACATTGTCTTTAATTAAAATATATTATTATGATTATTGTATGAAACATACACATCATTAAATATTATTTGCGTAGATAATTAAGTTTAAAGCTTTTTTTTTTAATAGGATTTGAATATTTAATGATAATTTGTGAATAAACAAATTTTATGTATTATAAATACTGTTATAATGTGTTTTAATTTAAATTTTAAATTTTCTGAATATCTGCGAAAGATCTTACGTCGATTATATAAGCTTTTGTATTGCATTTTAATGAATAATCAAATTTTTTTCTTTGATATTACATAAATATCAATTGTTTATTTTGTGATTATTGATATATGTATTTATAATTGAATTATATGACATGCAATATGAGAAATTATATGCGTCTTGCTTTATTTAAAATGTGAATGATAGTAATATTTATGAATAACAAATTTAATTTAGTGTGTAACTGATGTATATTGTACATTATTATATTAATATAGATTATACAGATTGTATGCAAATAATAGGGATTATGCGGATTAAATGTTATATGCAAAAGAATTTCAGACAAAATAGAATAATGTTAATTATCAAAAGACTATATCTCATATTTTCATATATATGTCTTCTTTACTGTGAATTTAACAATAATAAAGGTTCATTATTCGCTTGTATATGTAACTAAATAAACATGCCAAATATTCATGCAGTGAATTAGGTAAATTGTGGGGCCCGCGGTAATTACTCATATTTATTTTATGTTTTTTTCGTTCGTTTTGTTGATGAAATGTCGTACGTTTTATGTTTCAGGGCGATCCCCAAGGTGAAGAACGTTGCCGCATTATGTGAACATAAATTTATCATAAGCTTAAATATTTACATTACATTATACTCTAAATTAATTTTGATAAGTGAATCTTGTATTTCATATCTTTGACATTATACTCTAAATTAATTTCTTTCTGTTCATTTTTTTCAGCTTAAATATGAGAAAATATTTTATATTTGATCTTCATATGCATAAAAATATATTAGTTTTGTATATTCCAATAGAATATCTATTTTTTTTATTGTAATAAATGTAAGAAAATTATATAAAATGTGTTTCATAATTGTAATATGTTCTTTGTCTATTATATTATTGTCAAAATATTTTATAAGTTTCTGATATGATAATGAAGCTTTGTAAACGCTGTATAAAAATTAATGAGAAAAAAATTGTGCCATTAGAGAGAAATTAATTTAGAGCATAATGTCATAGACATAATAAGTTTTACGAGATTCATTTATTGAATATTCACTTGAAGAGCAGGAGGATAATAAATAGAAAAAAAAAGAATGATAAATATATATTGCAGTTAAAACACATTATATAATTTTCTCCCATTTATTGCAGTTGAATATATATATGTATGTATAACGTATGAGAAAGAGAAGATATTGTATATTTCAGCTAATGCGCAAGAATTCTAATCAAACTTAACAACTGGGTTCCGTAGTATGAATGAAATATATTGCATTTACAAATTCCTTTATTACATAAGAGAAAGAGACAAAACTGTGCTATTATATTCCGTTGAACCCACAGCCATACAATGGTTGCGCGGACATTAATAGTAGTAACGCTTGCATTCAGCCAATTTCTTCTCCATTGTTATGTGCTGCATACAAGTTCACATTTACTACCATGCTAATGTATCCATTACACATTAGCATGGTGGTAAATGTGAACTTTTATGCAGTTTATACTCTTCAAATTGTAACATTGGACAAATGATATTTCAAATGTGTTTTAATAATTAATACTTTCTTAATTTATAGTGATAAGTTATGTTTATGTTATCATTTATTATGCCCAAAAGATAATATTCGAGATAGAGCGATTATATTCAATAGACTGTCAGTATTCTTCTTTTTTTTTTTTTTTTTTTTTTTTCTTGGCTTTTTTTATGACAGTATGAAAAATTGTGGGAAGGCAATATATGATAACTATCAGTTGGATGAACAGTTTCGTCACCTCATACTAATACAAAGAAAACGCTTAACTAACATTCGATTGAATGTTATTTCCATTTTCTGGCTGAATGACATTTAACTCGAATGTCGCAGCTAAGTGCTAAACGAGTAGGTTCTTCGCAAAATTGTGCATCGGACTGCGCACCGGCTGCTACTGATGCGCGGTTGATTTTTCTACCGAAATAAGATTCATAGAAAATGCAAGAAACATATATTTGTTCTTACAGTCGCGCGTCCGCCTGCGCATTCAAAGTGATTTTTCTCAATTGTATTCAGCTTTATATCATTTATATACTAATAATAAAAATTATAAAAATTAACCGTACAAATGTATAATCATTCTTTTTCACGATAGTGTGGAAGCAGCTATGTTTAGGAAAACATTAAGCTAGAATAAATCTTTTGATAGAGACAGAGTATCAAACAAAATTAGACAGATTACGTTGTTCGGATAGATTCTACATTTGCAAGTACATATTAAATAAGCTAAATATTTGTACATAGAATTTAAAAAAAACAGAATCTGTTTTAAAATTTAAGAATCCTATATCTTATCGAAATGATAAAATTGCATTTTCGCGAATTATTAATTATGAATTTATTGATATTTTCAATGTTTATCTCTTTTAGAATAAAATTCATCAATAAAAATGTATCTTCCATTTTGGCGATGAAAATGCGTCTTTTATATTACTCTCTTCTGTATGACTGTACAGATAATGTATTTCGAAGTGTACACATTACATT
Source organism: Camponotus pennsylvanicus (assembly GCA_023638675.1). Classification (NCBI taxonomy): domain Eukaryota; kingdom Metazoa; phylum Arthropoda; class Insecta; order Hymenoptera; family Formicidae; genus Camponotus; species Camponotus pennsylvanicus. The sequence continues at coordinate 74,241 of JALHBL010001158.1, read as the reverse complement.
ATCTTATAAATCTTTAAGATCGAATAAAAAAATTAAAATAATATATGCTTTTAATATTTGTGAAGGAAATCTTGACTAAAAAGCCTATCCCAAGGAAGAGATTTCAAAATTTTTAAGTACAGTATTTTTTACGAAGGTTTTAGTTTTCTTTATTAAACTCTTATTAGCTCATTTTTATTTTTATATTAAATAATTTTGTAAATTCAGAGAAATATCTATGTGTAAAAGAAGTTTCTTACTCTCGAACACTTTTCTGTTAGATAAAAGATGTAGAAATTGTTAATCTTGTTTGAAGACGATTTATTATGGATCCCCAAGTTTTATTAATATCTTTGTACATATAAAGATTTCTCATACATATTAAAAAAGGTAACGTGGAAATTAGTATAAAAGTTTTTTGACATATCATAAAATGCGCACGTTATATATATGTGTAAGTTTATATTTAATCATTTCGATAGTACGATTATATTCTATTCGCCTTACGATATTACGATGAAATCAAACAATTTCTTATACCCGTATGAAATAAATATAAGTATCAGGAACTAAACAAAATACAGTACCAAGGTTTAAAATATAATTTGATAATATTCTTTTACATACTGAAAAGAACTTTTCGTACACATATATATATCTAACTTAATTATTTATCCTCTAAATATGTATATGTAGCAATTTACAATAATATACATATTCATATAACGAAAATGTTTTAGAAATAGAAATGTGTCGAAAAAGAGAGAGACCATAGCTCGAAGAAATAAGCGCTTAAGTCTGTTATTACAATGTGAGTATACATTATTTTTACAAATAAATACACAAAGTTTCGATTAGAGCTATTAATAAATACAACTATTTAAACTTGATTAGAAGTAAATAAAAACACGCGCAAAATATTGCAAGGTTTTTCAGACAGAAAGTAAATAAAACCATCACTTGAATATAAAGAAATTCACTTTGGCGTCGCAAAATCTTCCGCTGGAAAAAATTCTGCTTAAGTACCGTATAAACTGTACAATAAATGCACGCTATTACATCGACAAAAAGCACGCGACGACATTGAGCGATTGGCTTCGAGATTCATTCGACTGACGTCGAAGAAATCAACATTAAGATTTCCTACATATCGTCGCGAAGAGAATATAGTGAGATAATATTCGTTCAAACACGCAGAGTTTCTTGAAAATCCGCCGCACATTCATAGATTTTATATGTAAATATCGTAACCATTATATATATATGTGAACACAATATAGAACATTTACACATTTTATAAGTTAACGCGTTTATATCCTACAAGTATAATCTCCACGGAGCTTCACGAGTACTTTCGATAAAGCTGCTTTTCCCTTTTCAAAATCTTAAGTAATCTCTAACAATAAGTATCATTCCAACATATTTTGTTCGGTATCTTGGCTTCTGGATAATCGCTTCTGCTTCGCGTCGTTCGCGTTTTTAAGAAGCTATATAATAATATATCTCATTTTTTCTCAAAAACATGTAATATTTTTCAAAATGGCATCGCGCCAGGAGCATTCGAGTTATATAATCTTACGTTTATTGAACATCGCGATGTGTATTAATGATCAGATACAAACTTAGGCACGTAACCGCAGATATATCCGATTTAAATTCTCTGTAAATCCATCGATTAAACTCTTGATAAACACCAACAGTTTTTTCTTGAATATTTTAAACGTTGTTTATTTCTCAAAGTGAATACATCAAAACTTTCACCCCTTCCTTCAGGAATGCGTAGAATTCCACTCTCATCGTTGACGTAAAAGAGCCATTACATGGTTCTACGGCTATACATTCTTCTGGCGATTATTTCACGAATTATCGGCTTTCAGATTACTATTGAGCAGCTCGGTGTTGGCGTTGTTCGCCGTTAACTGTTGCTGCTCCTTCTGTTGCTCCCTGCGTCGCCTGCGATTCCGTTTGTGCACGCAAAACAGCACCACGAAGATTACCAAGAGGAACGCGGAGACGCATGATACAACCAGTATCCATGTCGATCGAGCCTTCTCGGTCTCCACCTTTTCCTGTATGATGGATGAGCATTCGTTGTACAGCTCGTACGTCCGATTGCTGAATTGCGCATTGGCGCAATCTTCGGTTGGAGATTTGGTGCAATTGTAGAAATTAGGCTTGATCTTGATCTCCCGTAGTTTCACCCAAGCGTTGAACATTTGACATTCGCAACCACCAGTATTGAATCTGATGTTATTCTTGGATAAATCGAGGTTCTTCAGCGAGCAGAATGGCGCCAAATCCTCAGCGCTGATCGAAGTGATGAAATTATCGGACATGTTGAGATGAATGATAGTCGGCTGAGCGCCTAAATTCGGAATCCTGGTGAATCTGTTCTTGGTTAAATGCAGCATTTTGAGGGGCGAGGTGACCTCTACGTTGAATATCGAGTCGGGGAGCTTATTGCGATTGAGATAGAGCGTGCGGAGATACGGTAATTGAAAGAGACTCGCAGGTAGATTGTCCAAACCATTCTTCGCGAGATCCAACACCTCCAGATAAAGCTGATTAGCAAAGGCTGCTTCCTCGATGTTTTGAATGAAATTGTCCCTTAGGTAGATGTAAGCTAGACTTTTGTAAGGAGTCAAGTCGTTGTTTGTCAGTTCCCTCACTCGATTCAGGCTAGCATCCAGCACCTAAACAGAGAAGGAATATCAGAACATGCGTATATGTGGACAGATAAAATAGTCATGTATGTTTTCGAAAGATTATTAATGATAAATGAATAGAATTTTTGAGAATCATTAATTTATGACTTGAAAAGTAAATTATATAGATCGATAATATTACATTACTATGAGAGAAACAATAAATAATATCGGATAATGGTAACTTTTTTATTTTTACAGGCACACAGTGCGTTATTCAAACAAAAAGACTGATACGCTATTCATCAGATTTCTGTTAGTAAAAATGTTTCGGAATGAAAAATGGTAATTCTACTGAAAAGGGATACAAGTCAACGTTTATCAATAAAATCTTTGTTTCCGTAAAGATGCACTTGTCAGATTAGCTGACCAGCGAGAAGAATTAATGGCCCAGCTAACTCAATAATGCAAGGATGCGAGATATTAACACGATGGAAAATGGTTTCTTCGACACGATATCTACCCTTTTGATACGCAATGAAAAAAATAAACATTTTAATATCCTTTTATTGATATTAATTTAATAAAGAAAACTGTTTAAATCTGTAAATAAAAAAATTTTTAAATAATCTAAAATAATTGATTGTGAAGTTAATCGAGAGAAAAATATTAATTATACTTGTTCGACAAATATTTAATTTGTCAAATTAAAAATTTTAATCATACTATATAAATTAAACATTTTCGTAGTTTGCTTTTTTAAAATACAAATAGTATATATGATAATTCTTGTAAGATTAATTGTAAAATATTCTGTTGATCTCGGTTTGCATGAAATAGACCAAACTCCGAAATTAGTATGTCTGACATTTCTGCGAATGTGTCTACTACTATATATTCTCTGCGTACAAGTCAACTTTGTCAATTGAATGCATAAACAGTTCTCTGTCCGCGCAAATTCATATATACATCTATGTATAATTCTTGATATATTGCACCGTAAATTTACACATAATCCTCACACAAGTATATTATTGTCAATTATAATAACGATGTGATTTTATACTGTATAAACGTCTCGAATTTTTACAAATTTCTAACATATTGCCAAGTTTTTATTCACAAAATTTTTGCAAAATTGTCATACGTTGACTAAAAAAAAAATTAATGTAGATAAACATTATTATTCATTAAATTAAAAAAGTTTTATAACGATAAATAATTTACTCGATAAAACAAGAATGGAAATTAAGATTTCGTTATCTCTAAATGCCATTTATAAAGTTTTACTTGAAAAAAATTATTTATTTTGTTAAAAAACAGATAATTGTGTGGAAACAATTTACGACGACAACTCGTTGCTTTCGGATTCCATTTGGGACATCCGGAATACAAGATCAAATGCGCTGGAGCATTGACAATCTTCCCGCGGTTAAAATTTCTCAAGTGTATTGCGGAACGCATCTATCCTCGTGACCCTGGACAACCCAATCTCCGGATTCAGCGTGTCTGGAGTTTTGCCTGGGATTCCTCGCGACGCAAGTTTACCAAAGTACCAAGGTATAGCTGCAGACGTACCGGATTTACACACGAGGTTGTATTGGACAAGCGGTTAAAAAAGAAATAACAAGCATGTGGCTCGAAAATGTATTTCGCGAAATCGTGAAAGAATTTAAACTCCTTTCCACGAAAAAATGTATACACAATAGTCTCGTGTGTCGAATACAATAACATACATAATTAATGTCTTCTGCTATAACGTGTATCAAATTTTAATTTGAGATTCAATTACAAAAATTTACAATACTCCACAGATAGAGAGAGAATAATTAATAATTCATATATTTTGTGAAATAATGAATAGATAATCGATACGCAGACATACAAAGATAGATTCATTATTGCTCTTAATATTACATAAAATCATGAGCCGCATACAATTTATTGATGTCAAACGGATGTACCGTATTAAAAGTAAATAATAGTTGACAAGAGCGTCCGAGAGAGAAGGAGAGAGAGAGCGAGAGAAAAATAAAGAGAGGGGGAGAGAATACCAATAAGTATGCATTTTATCGCCGACGTTGATAAAGCGAAACTTCTGTAATGCTATTATGTAGAAAGTGCACGGTACAAGACAGCGCACGCGTTAACCCGCTGGGACATCAATCCGTCTCGTAGCCAGTCTTGTGTGCATCCTTCGTGCAACTAAGTCTGGCAGATTTATCTTTTGAGCGGAAACAAGAGCGTAAGAGAATTTACACATAATGTTCATTTAACTGTCAATTTCTCTCTCATTTTATAGACGCATCGATGGCAAATACAAGATATAATAATTATATAAAATATATAATAAATAATAAATACGTAAAGACTTATATAGGAACATTATTTTTAATATAAATAGAAATTTCTCTTAATAAAGTTGTAATGAAGGAATTGGTCTTTAAAGAACTTGCTATGGGTTCTTTTATTAATTTCTATTTTATATGAATTACAGATAACATAAAATAAAGATGCATACAGAGAAAATATTCTTTTATAATAGAAAAAATATATACCTATTTTTTATTGCAATTTAATTTAAAATAAGAACAAATGTAGACAATTTGTGCATTTATGCTGATATTTTTTAACAACACCTTACCTGTATATCTGATCTCATATTTAACGGGATTTCTTGCAATCCTAGATTCGAGCATCGCGCCTCCAGCAGCGCAAAGTTCCTGCTATAGCGACACTTTTTCACGGGTGGATCCCGATCCATAATTTGCGTGGCATCCGGTAAACCCAACACCAGGACATCCGGTACTGAAGCCACGACAAAACCCAGTAAGAGAAACCCGTTAAAGAGGAAGATGGCCATGTCTGTAACAGAATCAGCGGAAACATACGCTTAAACTTTGCTCAAATCGATCGAATAACTATTCGCTCGCGAATGCATGTGATATAATATTGATATAATATTGGGGATTCGTCTTTTTGCACTGCTACATTTTACAAGGTATCACTTATGATATTTAAATATCGTGTGATGTCTCTCTGTTTGCGTTACATTAAAAAAAAAACCATATATTAAATTTTATATCGTAAACAATTTTATAGGATATTTCCCTTTTGCGAACCTCAACCCATTCAATCGATACTTTCCCATTAAAAAAAACCTCTTTTATAAGAAGATGAAGGAGGGAGGGGACGAGATGACGGTCGGCTTAAAGCAAGTTAAAGGAAGTTGATTAGCGGCCGGCGAGATAGTTTCAAAAAAAAGTTAGGAAACTTTTCCAATCGTCCGAGCTATCTCTTGTAACGTTCATTTATACGCGCAACTCCGATATTTCCGTAGCCTAATTAAGCGTTTGAGAGAGAAAGAAAAAAGAGAGAGAGAGAGAGAGAACACCATGGAATAATTAGCTTCAGCTTTTGACGCTATTACATTTATTTACATTGCATGCTCTTGGAGACAGAATCGTTATCATAATTCCGATAAAAGCGTCGTATTTTCAATCGAAATCGATCAGATAAGCATTTTCGACAGTTATCTATTATCGGAAGTACGAATAGTACAACGTCGCCGACAAAATGCAAACGAGCAAAGTGCTGACCTCTTATAGTTGGTCGAAATAGCTGGGGCCGATCGTTCGTTCCGCTGCTGTGTCGACGAAGTAATTTTGCAGGTGGCGATTTCAACTTTACACGCGCATAGACGAGAGAAAATTTCAACTGCGTAAATTTTCGAACTTTGACGCTGAAGCGCGCAAAGTGAAATTAATGAAGAGAGAGAGAGAGAGAGAGAGAGAGAGAGAGAGGAGAGGGAAGAACATTTGCGAGAAAGTTAATGGATGAAAGTTGACAAGCTCCTCTCTCTCCTCCGTTTATTTCGTTCTCCAGCTTCTAGCATTGTTATAAAAATATAATATTCACATGTAGAGAGAAAGAGAAAAAAGAGAGAGAAAATTGCCAAGAATATTCTGTCTGTATCTTTGATCGTGTCCCGAATTTCTCTTGCACCAGACGTAATGACGATGACCTTACACAGCATGGATTCTAAAACACATTTACTTTCACAGTTGAAAGAATGTGTGCGAAAAAGAAAAAGAGAGAAATAGAGGAAGAGAAATTGCATGTATATTGCATATAATAACTGTACTCAAAATATTCTCAGTAAGATGTAATATTAAATGAAAAGCAACGTCAGCATCTTTCAAAGAAGATTCCAATATACTTTTCTACGCTACACCCATATTATTACATATTACATATATTGTGTGTGTATACCCATATATACACATACATACTCTCTAAAAGTGAATCAGTGAAAATATCACTAATTTAAACAGTAAAATAAGATTTCACTGAGAATCAGTGATTTTACTGATCTTCAGTGGAAACGCTTACTTTTTTGTTATTTTATCTTATATCTCACTGATTATGGTCAGTTAAAATAAAATTTACTGTAAAACCAGTAATCGCTAGTTCGTTCGTTTACTGCTACGATCGCTATCTCTCTCGTATTTAATTTTAGTCATAAGAATTATATAAAGTTTGCAAAGAGCGACATTTAAAAAATTAGAAGTATTATTTCGATTTAATTTTTGATACAATCTCAATAGAGAGGTTTCAGATATTAAATCGATCTTTATAAGTCGGACAAATAAATGTCTGGCGACTTAATGAAAATTATTCGTTCGTTATTTATTTAAAATAACAAGTTCAATATGCATGTAATATATAAATAAAATAAAATTTTTAATATAATAAATATTTAGTAAATATAAATAAAATTTTTAAGTTTATATGAAATAGGTAGAGAGATGAATTGTAATTTAATATTACTGACAATAACGAAAGAAATATTACTAATATTGAGAAATATTACTGATTGAAACAGTCAAAATTATTAACTGATTCTTTCAATAAAATATCACTGATTTACAGTGCTGTACTTATAACTGCTGTAATAAGTGACTATTTACTGTTTTTCAGTGATAATACGCTGATTCACTTTTAGAGAGTATATATTAATAATACATATATTAATAATATTACATAAAATTATAATTATATGTATTAATCGCAACCTTCTTCGATACACGCTTTTTTCACTTCGACATCTTAATTCGTATCGTAAAAATCTTTCAAACACTACGCGACATCTCGCACATCTCGCCTTGAATATTTCGCCATTCTCGCTTTATTGCTATAAGTCGTTTCGCGAAGGCGCGACCATTGCGGATTTTTATCGCGGGATTTATTGCGCATTTCGATGAGATAAAAATTTCACGGCGCTCCTCCATGTACATATCTCGCGTTACCTAAGAGCTGGATATTATAGCAGGAAACCCGACTTCTCTCTCGACCATAATTAAAATTAAATTGCAGTTAGCTAAGACGAAAGTGCTCTCTTCGCCCAAAGCTTAATAGCATTGCGTAGGATGCACGAGAAACTGGAGTAAGGAAGGAGATGCACCTCTACGTTGCAGTTCGCCGCTTGTATAAAGGACGACAACGATGACGACGACGACGATGACGACGACGCCGACGACGAGAAGATCTCCTTCACCGACTTCCGCGCATCTCACGCTCATTTGCCTGCATTCGAAAACGTTATTAATACAAATTGGAACGGCAGTTCTCTCTCTGCGGAAGTCTCTCTCGCCGAGAGATATATTCCTCCGATATAAATTAATATCTTGATAATCAAACTTATATCTTTGAGCACCGACGTCATTCTCTTTCTCTCTCTCTTTCTTTCTCGTTTTACGAAGCAATCCGCAAGGAAATTACAAATCTATTAATTCTGAAGCTACCTGACATGATTTCACGGAATATATTTCGCTTAACCAATTTTCCATAAATTACACGTATAAATTTAATGTAAAACGATTTTACAATATTACTTTAAATAATTCATATATCACATCTTCTTCCTCTCAGGAAAAGATTAATTATTTCTCTGAAAGATTGATATTTTAATTTTATAAAAAATTGAATTACTAATAGAAATTGACACGTTTCTAATATTTATTTTTGTCAAGAATATACACATATATGTATAAGTTGCACAATTATTAAATACATTAAAAATATATTTTAAAATAACGTACCGAGGTATTAAATCTCTACGATAGGTATTAAATATTCATAACAATTGATTCTTATTTTAATTAATTACAGCGAGAAATACGAAGAGTTACTTTGAGGTATTTCTTTTCATCGAATATTTCTGTTTGCAAATATCTTCTTCTTGGTAACAATATTGATGTAATATCGCTAGAAAGCACTTGAAGGGATTCGAAGGCTTTTTTTCTTGATCGTTCGATAGTATTCTTTACATCGCGGACTGAAAATACGGAATGCGTTCCATTTACGGATCATTACAAAGCATTATTTGCAAGCAATGAGACGATATACGATTCGATATTAATTTATTATTCCGTATTTACTTTTGATGAGCGTAAAAACCGTGAATAATATATCAGCAGCGGTAATACGTTTTCACGCTGGTTGCGCGAAACAAGCCGTGGGCTTTCATTTCAATCAGCGAGAGAGCAAATACAATTTAAAAGTACATCTCCCAATAGGAATATAGCATGAAATAGTGTTAAAGCGCGGGACAAGAGTCCAAATGACAAGAGTTGGATGTAATATCGAGATTCAAATTAATAATAATGCGGCGAAATTTGAATTAATAATAATATCGAGATTAAAAAGGTATTCGAAACATATCGTTAAATGGAAATTGGCAGATAATCCTTTTAATTTGTATCCGATTAATTTGTATCAAATTGAAAGATAATAAAAATATCATGAACCGATTAATATGTTTTATAAAGGAGGGCGGCATATAATTGAGTATAGCTATATATATATGTGTGATTTTTATTTATATATTAATATTCTATTTATATTAATAAAAATCTAACAATCGCAATATCGAATTAATTTTTTAAAAATAATAAAAACGGGCTAGATAATTTTTTGAAAAAATCATACATCATTATGACTAGTTTTAATTTAAATTTACTCAAGTTTATAATTTTTCTCATAAATTCGTGTTAAGAGCAATATAAACCGACATACAGATTAACGAAATTAATTATCGTAAAATTGAAATAAGAATTCAAAGAATTCATCAAAATTTTAAGAAATTATTCTCTATTATGTTTAACTACTCAGCTACGATATTATTCGCTGATATTATTATTAGCAATTTCATTTGTTTATTATTCCTTTCTTGCTTTGTCTCTGTGAGACGAGAAAGTTGCTTTGAATGAAAGGTTTATTTTAACTTGAGGAAAAAGAGAAAGCCATTCATGCGAGAGACGAATAATGAACTGAATTCACGGATAAATTTTCCACGAAATTCGTATCTTTGTCGATTCTACGGGATTCGGAAGTCGATGCTGTCGACAATGAAATGGCATATAACGTTCACCGACATCGCGCTGGGAACTTATTTCCGGTGCGTACGGGAAACAGGAGAGGAGAATCAGTTTATAAGACGTCGTGATTCATGGTTCGTGCAGTTTGCAAGTTTTGAAAGAAGACGACGCGGTGTTTATTGTGCCAAGATCTCTGATGAACTGCAGTAGCAAACAGCCAAACGTTCGTTGCTTATCGTCCGGTATGGTTGACTCCATATACATCGTTTAATATTCCGTACGACGAAAAAGGTCAGGTATCCGGGGTGTCCGTAACACACATGTCACATTTCGAACATTAAAACACGTGCCGAACAGATGCCCCATATTTCGACGTCAAAACAAAATCGTGCAGATAGTCAAAAAGTTGCTGTACAAACGTACTTGCCTGGAAAAACTTTATATCGAAAACTTATAAAGGAAAACTAACTACATGAAAGTTTACACTGATAATTTATTATTTTTTTATTTATTATTTTATTGAAACTAATTATATTATTGTTTTCACATTTTTGACAACTGATTTCTTTACAATTTTTAAACAAATTCTCTGATAGAGAAGGAGAGTTTTTTTTTTCAAATTTAATTATTTCGCATACTAAATATTTTTAAATATATTATAGATTAATGGTTTTTATTTTATAGTTTACTTTTTATTTGAATTTTAAAGTACTAGAGATTTTTCTCGTTAAAAAGATATCGATATCATATTGATGAAAAAGTCTGTCATTAAAATTTAATACGAGCGAGACGTGCTACAGAATTTTCAACGTAATTATTTTTTTCCGAGATTGAAGATATCGTGATTCTTTTAAGAGATTTTTAAAGACATACGTCAGAGAGATTCTCGCGCTATAAAACAGAAGTGAATAAAACTATTTCGCGAAAAAGAATGTCAGGCTGAGATATCTCCGACTCACGACAGCGAACATACATATATCAAGCTCCGCTGCATAAGTAATCACGTTTCATGTTAAAATCTCCTAAATCTTTCTGTCAGAGCGAAGACTCAAAATCCACAAGACTAAAAATTCAAAGAAAAATCGCGTATGGAGGAAACTTAAAATATTACAAAAAATAAAAAAAAATGTTTTATTTCAATGAGAACGAAAGAGAAAAAAGAAAGAGAGACAATTCTTCCCGGTTCTTTTCTATCCTTCCTCGAGATGGGGCGAAATAAAAATTTCATTTACATCTTAATTGGCGTTAATTAACGTCTCTTTAATCCAGTCTCGTCGGAAACGGCAATCGCGCCGATTTTAGAAGCCATGTTGCTCGCCGCTCGGCGTTTTACGAGGCCTTCCTGGCCTCAAGACGCGAACCAAAATAGACCGTGTTATCGGCGCGGTGCATGCGGCACGACATTACGCGATATACCCAGCAACAGGTCTGCGCAATGTTACGGAAAGCGGGCTCGGGCGGTCGGGAAAGCAGCAGCGGTAGCGACGACGAGGATTTCAGGCATGTTTATTCACGATGCGTGAGGCTTCGATCGGCTGGATCGCCCGTTACTATCGCCCGGGGCTAATTAATTCGCTCGCTCGTCCGCTCGCGATCTTAATTGAATTGGAAAACCTTAATAATCCCTCTCTCGACCGGGAATAATAACGCCCTTTGATTCTGACGGATGAACGGAGATACTTCCGAATTCAATCGGCACGCAAACAGCGCAAGGTCAACCCCGGACGACAAACAAGATGGGAATTTAATACAGCGTTTGTATCAGCAGTGTTTGCATCGCAGCTTAATTTTCAAACTATGCAAACATATCGTTTACATATATATAGTTTGCATCACGTTTGTGTGGGTGTGCATGCATATATTTAGAATATCACGATAAGAGATCTATTTGTGTCTTTATTTAAAACTGATTTATTGCATTATATATTTATAACAAAATTATATAAATAAAAAACAAACGGTCTTTTATTTATTTTATTGGATACAATTTTCAGAAATAAATGTTTCACACCTCGACAAATTTAATATAATTAAGGTAAAAATGTCACAAAATCCATAAATAAAATTTATAAAGCGTTATTAAAATACAAATATTTTCTTTTTAGATATTTTGCCAATCGATAATAAATTTTGGTTTAGCTGGAATTTGGCGAAGAATTTTCAAATTTATGAACAAATTATGAAAAATTGCAAATTTTTTTCCCTTAATAAATAAAGGTATTGAAAGCGCTTTATTGCAGTTCAATATTGTTCGCCATATGTGGCGAATAGGTTGTTGTCGTCGCTCTATTCTACTAGGCAAAACAAACGGCCGTATTGTGCGTCGGTATCTATGGGTAAAGTCGTTAGACCTTTCTCGTCTTTTTCTTCTCAGCAATTAATTAAGTTTAATTAATTTTAGCGCGATCGACGATATAGCTAAATTATTCGAGTAAACTCTTTTTAATAAAAAAATATACTTTCGCTTCATACGTTTTATTCATTTCATTATTTTTTCTCATTCATAAATCGGTATTTGTATACGTAATTTTTATAGTATAAAAAATTTTTAGATCTTCAAGTTCTTGCATAAATAAATTTGCATATTTATAAATAATAGCACATAATTATGCGGTAACAATAATCAGAGTGACAGAAATATAATTCGATAGAACCGCTATGTGTCACAGTGTGAGCATTCAATTCCCAGTTTTTTATTTAATAGGTATAGAGGTGTGCAAACAAAGAAAAAACAAAATCCGTGTTTTATTACAGATTCAGAGTCGATTCAAATATTTACAGTCAATCATTGTTTCATTGAGTCTATACTTGTCATGTGTGCGTGTGCATATGTTTTCATGACTAGCATGGGCGAACGTCAGATGCAATTCGCAAACAGCGTGAAGCGTACTACTGCAATTTCCCTGGAATCGCCTCGACCGCTGCCGTGCACACTCTGTTAAATCAATATAAAGGCTTCAGTATTCGGACAGCTCGCGCGTTTTTCATTAAAAAAAATTAAAAAAAAGATACAAAACTCCCGCGGATCCTATTGAGCAACTAATGAGGTCGGCGAACAAGACTGTAATTAATTATGAAATCACGATCATCGCAAACTTCAAATACATATACAATTACTCCTCTGTGTTTCAATAGTTTCTTTTTTATAAGCCACCATCACATGATATCGTATTTTCGCCATTATAGCAGCATTCCATTGAGACCATTAGACGATATATTATATTACGACGTTTGAATTTTTTTTTAAACAAATTTAAATAAAATTCCTCATTTGTGTAATAAATGGAGCGAAAAAAATGCGAAGAAAATGCAACAATTAAATGTCCTTGATGAACGATGGTCGTGCAATATGTACAGGAATTTCGTCGACGGTTAAATAATTCGTTCGGATTGCGAAAGGCGGAGATGAACGCGATGGATGGAAATGCGTGCGCGTTAATCTGACGGCGCGAAATCGCCGCAGCAACGTTTGATTTTTATAGGCCGGCTTGCAGCTTTTACCGCAAGAGTAATAGAAAAACTGAACGACGTTTTTCGGTACGCGAAATAGCGAGATATGAACGAGATATAAAAATTGATAGCTTTCAATGCGGGGATATGAAAGGTTCTCGATAGGGCGAGGAATCAAAATTTTACGTGATCTGCGGGAAAAAGGGGCTTTTTCGAGATGGTAACGCACAGTATCAACAAAAAAAAAAAGAAGAAGCAGGCCTTCCGATCAGCGTTTTAATGACAAATTCCTAGAGGCTTGAAATTTCCATATTTTTAATTAAAATATCCAGGGGCACCGATATTTTCGAGAGAAGGAAAAGCTTTCTCTCGCGCAAGAGCCCCATGCTTCAAACGCGCAACTTAATTGAAAACGCTACGCTTTTCTTCTTAAAGTTATCTCAAAGTTATAGCACATTAAATATATCTCGTTAATTAACCCGAGGCAAGATTAATTTAATCAGGATCTACCTAATTTTTAAAAGGGAGAGAGAGAGAATCGAAAGTTTTCCCTTCTCCCAACCTCCTTTCCTTTCTCTCTTTCTTTCGATCGATCGCATCCGGAAAACTGTTCGCGTCTCGTTCGGCATTTTTCGAACGGCGAAATAAATCATTCGAGAGTAGTATCCTGTCGAGCAGCCCGTACGCGGCAGTGAAGCACACCATTGCATCGGAGTTGGACCGACACGAGTAATAAAAGCTTACGCGGGCCTTTCAAAGGCCCTCCTCGTTGCTCCCGTCATCGTCGCTGAGGAAGAGCGCTGAATGAAAGCTTTGATCTGCCAACGGTGCGCAACACACACGTGGCCTCGCATCTTGATTTCCGCAATGACGACCGTGTACGCGTTATTGCAGTTTGCGGGGGCGGCAGGGGAGATCGTGCCGAACCAGCGAGAGGAATTCTTATCGATCGATCGAACCGAGCGCTTAAATAACACCGAAATAATCCCCCATTAGTCCTCGTTGCACGTGTATTTCGCTCGCCCTGTTTGCCGGGCGCGAGAAACGCGCGACTCTCTCTGCAAATTTATCTCTTTCCATATCTCTTTCCGTTCTAATATCGCGAATACGGCGATAATAGTTGCCGAAAGTTATTTTAGATGGCTTATCCCACCGTTCCCCCTCTCTCCTCCCTCCTCTCCCCCCTTCCTCATTGATTATTAAACTTCAGCGATCTGTGCACGCCGATATTCTCGATATCGTATCGATATTTCATTATCGTACATGTAATCCAACGTGTATACAATGCGCGACAGCGAGTTTAGAGATACGTGTTGCTTTTTTTTCTGCTCTTGTTAACGTCAATTCACGAACAATATTTTACCCGCGTCAGATGTTGCGAACACGATGAAAGAGGTGAAGCATTTCCTGTCAGTTCTGCTTAACGCGAAACAAGTATTTTATCAGTTAACTTTGATAAGTAACCCAGTGGTACGTTTCCTGAAATGGAGCGATCCAACAAGGGAAAAAGAGGAAAAACTACGAAAAGGAAAAGCGCCATGTGTCAATTTGCGTCATCCGGTAAGAAATGTATAAAGTACATCGCGAAGAAAATACGATAAACGAAAGACGTATTTATTATTCAAAGTATATTTGTCCGATCGTTATAATTTATGTCGCTTTTGCGCTTGATGCCAAAATGACATGCAGTGTCAATTGAACGAATAGAGAATATTTCGAAATGATGGAACGAAAACAGAACGCTCTTCCATCATACCTTTCAAACTTGACTTTAAACATTTCAAAGCTAATATTAAACTTGGCATTAAGTTGTAAAATTTTTTAAATATAAAACATAATCTTCATTTCTCTCTCGAAAGCACGCGAAGACACGCACTTGACGAGTTTGACATAGTGTGAATTTAAAAACGTCCGTTCGCTAAAATATTATCGGTCAATTTAAATATTTGACATTCAAAAGAATTTTGCTCGAGCTTTAAAAAAGATAAAATACTCTCATCTTTCTTCTCAGACGCGTTGTTTGTTTCCTTTGTATTTTCACGATTCGAAAGAGATACGCTTTCGCGTAAATCGTACATCCGTACGCGATTAATGCCAGCATAAAATACCGAATAATGTCAGAAGGAATGAATACAAGGTAACTCGTGTATCGCGCATAACGCTGGCGTGTAAAAGCAGTATCGTCGGATAAACGCGAGGCGTAGATGCAGCTTGTCGGTTCGTGCCAGCGTATTATATAGCGCGTACGCCACCTACTACCACTCTTGCCGCCCTCGAGCGTGTTGCACCGATTTACGTCAGTTTAATTCGCCGAGGTTCATTTCGACGTTGAAGAATTACAGCCCCGAGATTTTAATGCACGCGAGCATGCAGCTCGCTCGCGTGCAACATTTCCCGCTCCTCCGATGTTTTTAATCTCTAAATTACGCGGTCGAATCGCTCAATTAAAGCTTCTCCCGCACCCCCCTTCCCCCCCCGCCCCTCAATCAACCCCCTCGTTCCGATACTACGCTTTCATACGGTCGAGTGCGTTCGTGAAATAGCGCGCAAAAAAAGCCCCGCGGGACAATGAATCCAATAGCGGGAATCGGCAATCCAGGATACAATCTAGATTACGTTTCCGATACTTTGCATCAGACCTAAAAACGGTACATAACACTTTTCCGTTGAAAACTCATTAAAAAACCGCGCAAAAGTTTCGGACAATAGCGTTTCCGCAAACAAGAAAAGGCTCTCAGCAAATAAAATTCAAAAAAATTATAAAATCACAGATAACTCGACAGCTGTCGATTGGTCGTATAAAGTTATAAACAATTAATAATTGTATGAAAATACTGAATTTATTCTACAATTTTTCTTACATCTTTTTCCGTTTCTGTAAATAATAGAAATAAAAAAGATGGTCAAATAATGGTTGACACAATTTTCGAAAACTGATTTTATTCTCTCAGAGTAAATACTAATAATTTTATGCAATCTCAAAATTTCATGGTATTTCAAATTTTCTCGTGTAAATACATTAAAAGCTCTTGCAACGATTTCCAATATTCTAGGGAGAAATGCTATCAAAATTTCTTTCAATAATTTAAACAAATTTTCTATCGTAAATTTCATATAATTTACACAGTGAGACGAAAATTATAGATATTTGTAACATCTTTGTGTAATAAAATCTGAACTCGCTTTCTCTCGGAGTAAACGCGCGTATATAATAAAATTCTTTGCTGAAAGCGAAGCAATTCGTGAGCCAAGTGAAAAGCGAGACTCGAATGCTAATTCCGGTGATTTCGAGCCGAAAGACGAAAGCGCTCCCTCGATTGTGAATCGCCGGGGTGTAAATTACACTCTACGCGACCATTCCCCGGGTTAATGTGCTTGGACAGGATCCTTAGTACAGAACGTAACCCCCCGTTAAGAAGTTTCCAGACCGACTCTTCATCACTAACAACAAGCAATCGGGTCTTTGCGCATAAAGCTTAGTATCGTTGCAGCGCCGCAGCAATATTCTCTCTTTCTCCCTCCCTCTCTTCTTTCTCTCTCTAGTGCGGAATTCTTAGCTTGCTGCAATCTTTTTTAAACCTTCAACGCAAACTCTACATTGATTAGAGCGTCGAATCGCAGTGCGAGAGCCGGAAAACTCGACCGCATCGCGTGCGACCGATATAACGAGAATACGTTCCTTTAATTAATTATCTCGATTTAATCGGGAAAACTGCATTTTTTTCTCCACTTAAACAGTTCTTTAATAAATTATAGCGAATAAATTATTTCGTTCATTTCGAATATTTTATTTATTATAAGAGAGAAAATATCTAAAAGGAAACATTTTCTAAAATGGCTACTTGAAAAACTATAGTAATAATCGTTTGACGAAGGTGATCTATTTCATTAAGGCGCAATCATTAAATCGTAAACTGTGCTCGCTCTAAATAAATTCCTTTGCCGATAGTTTACATCAAAACTTTTTAATCCTCTCGATTTTATACACAAGAAATATAATCTCTTCCTTTTTTTTTTTTTCGTCGTCGCTTTTATTCCTCTAGCCGTGCATTCCTCCTACGAGTTTTCTTATTAAAGAAATAATCTTGTTGGCTGCTGCGCGTTATGCTCTCTTTACAAAAAAGCAATCGGTTGCAGTTATTTGCGACGGTATCTCGATGTCGCTTCAACTTATTCCGCGACATCGATTATGTTTACCGTTATAAGAAATATCGCGCAGTGGTGCTTAAGTATTTTCGCTGAAAAAGGACGCTAAACTAGAATACATGAAGAGATGCAAAATAGGTATTAATTAGGAGGTATTAATTAAATAATTATCTATATTATTATTTAATTAATATCATGAATATCAATAAAATTACTATGTTCAAACATACTCGGAAAAGTAATAACATTTGGTATTTATTCAGTTACTTTATAATTTAAGAAATTGTAATTTTTTACCTTTCTAAAAATCACGAATTTATGAATAATATTATTTATAAATATTGAAAACAAATTATCAGAAAATATTTGTTTAATTTAATATTTTAAAATAAAAGACTTTTTATTTATTTACACTTGATATCAAAAGAATATATATGCATTAATTCAAAAAATATATATTTATATATAACTTAATTATATTATTTATTTATATACGTAAAACAGAATCAGTAATTGATACGATTCAAAGATATTATATTATAAACGCGTTTCAATAATTCCGATAATTCAATCAATACGAGATTCTACAGGCGGATTCTGTCCGATATCGTGTAAAATCTTTGAAGCGGAGCCTCTTCTGTTTAAGCACCACTGTACGTCACACCGGTACCTGTCCGAGACGAGGCGAAGGTAAGAAAGCTCGGGAGTGGAATAAGAACTTTCGACAGAAACCAATTACCTTCGGAGGAGCGCTGATTTTACGCAAGACTACCTGCGCGTCTCTGGATGTCGGGTCGGGCGGAAGAAATCCCGGACCGCGGCCATTTCCCGCGCTTGCGAGAGGAAGAGAAAAAAAGAAAGGGGAAAGTTGAGTGCGCGCAATTTTAACGCACTTACCTTGCACTCTACGCGGCAGTCACGGCACCCTGTGTGTGCCATCTCACGTTGGCATAAAACAAATTCGAGCGAGGGAGAGAACCTCCAGAAATAACGAGCACTCACGCGCGCCGACCGCCGTTTCACGTCGGAAACGAAAATACCTGCGAAACGTCACGAACGGCGCACGGACGACAATGGGAGCTTTTTGAGCAAAGGTCTACCACCCGCGCTCCGGGATCCCCTTTCATTCCGCCGCTCTTGCTCGCCTCTATTCTCTCCTCCGCCTCTATCCCCTCCCCCTTTCTCGCCTTCTCCCCCGCGCTCTCGTACCCGTACATTTTCTTCATTTGTTCCCCGTACACACGTGTCACGAGTGCACGCAAATCGGGGATTTTTTTCGCCACGCTGCGGCGAAGCTTTGGCGTTGAACGGTGCACCGCGATTTTTATCCGGCACCGTTAACTGTTAAATCCTCATATTTCCCGTATATCCTCCCGCGCGATGCACGCGCTCGATCCTCTTTTCTCCCTCGGTGCATTTCGAATGATTTAATCGGAATGCGATATCTGCACGAGAAAATATCACACGAGCGACGTTTCGCATCGCGTTACGTTGCACGCGAAGAAAATTGCATCCAACTTGGATATTTCAGCCAAGATACTTTATCATTAAGTAAAAGGAGGAGTGGATTTCGTTTAGAGAAGGACCGCAATATTGCATGTTACGCCGAACAATCTCAATAATAATAATAATAATAATAATAATAATAATGGTTGAATTTCTTCACATCAGACGACCGCGTAACATCTTATTATAATAATTCTAGATAAAAAGATTACGCCAATTATTTTTAATTAGGAAATACACATGGGGATTGTGTGATGCATAATTTATCAAAGTAATTTCGCTCACTTGTACAACTAATGCAAATAAAATGTTTATATATGTATAATAATCTTTTCTATATTTTTTTTGATAATTTTTATCCAAAATTAAAATTAAAATTTTTATAATTTTCTCCATTTATGTACATCTGATATGCAGAACTCTACTTACGGATGCAACATCAAATAGATAACATAAAGCCTGATGCTACAAAGAGAGAGATATATAATGCGTGCGCTTGCATGCGTTTCCTTTTTCCCTTGTACAAGCATATTCTATATTATATATCTCTTGTATGAGAATATTGTAATCATATTACTTATGATACACTGTCTATCTATAACGAAAGATATATTCATTAGAGCTCTGTACGTGTTTCATTATCTTAAACAAGTTATTTTTTATCACTCTAACTCAGTCTTATTATATTTTGAATTTGCTTTTAAATTATTTCCTATAAATTAATAAATATACATACTTGTTCGTATCGTCACTTTGTATTATCATTTAAATCTAGAGCCAGATTTAATGATTTCTGACTTATACATTTTTCTCTTGAATTTCGATCGATGAATAAAAAAAATATGATTCGCTTTTTAGCAGACTTGCGATTCTTTTTTTACAAATTTAATTCGAGCCAAAAACTTCAGGTTTATAAAATTTAAACTTTCAATATAAAGAGAGAAAAATTTACTTGTCAAAAATATGTTTCTTCAAAAATATTAAATATATATTTGAAAAGGAGATGTTGAGAATATTTTAAAAATCGTCTTGAGCATCTTTCGAAACAAGCTAGAAATATTAGACCGAGCTGCAACGCATGCATTATATGATTCTGTTGAAAAGTACATCGGTCTACGGAAAGAAAGACAATATGTTTATATCATTACCGACATTCTACTTGGCCAGATAGAGCTTTGATCCGCGTCTGCGTTCCGATTTCACGGTAATCGGGCAAGTTGGGCAAGAGTTGGGCGTATCCGGCGCTATTGTACCCATTCTGCTAAGCGCTTTTTCATAGTTTCCCGCGCTCGCTAAATTCTCTTCGCTCGCCAAACTCGCCGTATTTACCGAGAGCACATCTCCGGGAGGATCCCCTAAAGCCCCGACATGCTCCGCGATGTTGCGGAGCATCGGATTTCGAAATTTCCCTATTATTCGTTTACCTCGCTAGAGGGGCGAGCGGAAATGTCGAGCTTTTACGTATGGGATTCCATTTTTGCGTATTCGTTGACATATTTAAGCCTCCCTCGCACCCTCTCCGCACCCCTCGTGACCCCTCCGTAAAAGCAATTTATCGTCGATCACATTGAATCGTTAATGAGACCGATCGTGAACGCGATTAATTCATGCTAATTTATTAATAAAATCGAATAATACACCTGCGGGGAATATTGTGCGATTGGTCCACTGATTTTGAATTTATTATAATAATGTTTAATACACACGACGGATCTTTTTGTGTGCGAAGCATTATTTAAATTTAATTAACTTCAAGCCTTTGCTTACCGACTCACTTTGATTAATTCTTCGTGCGCAAACACATGCCTATTATATGGTGGGACGATGACACGATCGCGTATACCGATGGATTTACGTAACACGGATAAGAATAATTGTATACGAGTGAGAAAACGAATAAAATAAAGCGAAAATAATTGACGGTAAAACTGAAACGTCAACTATACAAATAATACAGCGCTGTCATAAATATAAATACATTTTAATAGATGTATACGCACGCGCATTTCGATTATAAAATACATTCCGATACGCGCTTAAGCTACGATGTGCGTGGGATATTCTGGAATTAATTGGTTCAATTTTGCAGGCGTGCTTATTAATCAATTTCGAGGTAATTTTGTTTTAGTAAAAATTTAATTGATCTTCGTACTTTTTCACGCAGATGAAAATTTAATTTTCACTTTAATAAAACGCTTTTCCAAAATTTACCGAGACATACAGTTATTAGTATTCGGTTTAACATTAAAAAGGTAAAAGATTTTTCGAATTTTTGTTACGGAAAATAAACTTGAAATTTAGCGACACGTAGTATTTTAATTGAATAATTAATTACAGGATCATTAAAATTTGTTGAGAGTACATGTATCTCTTGAATACTATTCTTTACGTTTCAATATATATATTTAATGCTCCTAGATTTGCCATATTACTACAGCAGTACCATAGTGGCTTTTCTATATAGAATATTCTACGCAAACTGTCCCAGAGGAGAAATCTGCCAGACTTTGAAAATGCTTTATTCACGTAATTTTAGAGCGAAATACTATACGAAACCGTATTTAGAATATATAACGCAATGGGCATAATAAAGTAATATTTAGATGAAAATAAACAGACTTTTGATTTTGTATCGTTCATTAAACAAGGAAAAATATTATATTACATATTTGTTGAGATATGCATTTAATGGATAAAGAAGAAAGTAAACGAGGGGTTAAGCGATGGGGAAAATCTCGGCCCGACAATCTTCAAGTTTGAAGCACCTGACGCGAGTTTTGCTATCATTCAACACACATATACATACACGGAGAGGCAGATATTTTCAGAGTAAACATTTCGTTCTTTCGCGGTGGACCATAGACGATTATTCGACGATGTAGACCTCGTAAGCTCTCCGCTTGGGAAAATAAAGTGTCGGCGAAGTGAACCCTCTTCTCTGTCTCTCTTTCTCTCTCTCGCGTGAGGCAGTGACCCGCGATATTAACTTCCTCGACGAAAAAAAAGATTCGCGAGCCGATATGTATACACGTCGTTTATTCTCGCCGCCGAACAGCAACACACTTCCCTCATCGGAAAGTAAAAGTTTGACGCTCGGTATTATATTTAGCGTCCACTAAAACCGAATCCGCCGCAACTCGTCCCACGTTGAAAATTGAGTGGGTTGTGATGTGTGAGCAAGACTTTTTTATTCAAAAACATTTTTTATCGACAACTGACCGGTGTAATCTAACGTAATGCTGTAAATACTCGCGACAAAAACGTGTGAAATAGCGGAAAGACGGGCTACATGATACGGCTTTTAATAATAATGCGTATAATTAAATGCGTATAATTAAATGCGTATAAATTTTATACGTACAACATATAAACAAATCTTAATATATATTGATACTTTTATTATTAATTTAATAAAACAACAATAGCTCGATAATATATCCTCTGATTATAAATATATCCCGGTAATAAATAATTTAATTAATCTCGTATCATAGTATATTATAAAAGGGATTACGAATTACACACGTTTCGTTCTCTCACGTTAATCGCCGGATATTTATCTCATTTTATCATTACAGAATTCAAATCAAACGAAGAGATTTTAAACGTTCGTATGATTCTGTTCGTGCGAACAGCCGTACTATAGAAAACTGCGTGCATTTTTCAAGTAAATTCTAAAGAAAGAATGAATTCTTCGCGTACCTATTCGTGTATAGAGCGGGTTGAATTCTCTCGCCTTATACTTCCTTGCCTCGGAATTTCGCATTCCACGTTTTCTCCAGCGTTTTTATCTCTTTCATGAAAGAAACGGTTACGCAACATACAACGGCGAATATGTTAACAATGAAGTCACTAAAAAATAGAGATGCTCGCATCCAGCCAGAAAGATATGTGCATTATTATTATGTTAACAAGAGACGTATACGAGGATCTGGAAGAGCCGTATAAAATATAGGGAGGAAAAATATAATATATAATATATAATTTTGAATTTTATTCTAAAATTAAAAATGATGTATATTTAGATAAAAAATACATGCTTTTTGTCAATTATGGTAATTTAATGTACAAGTTTAACATAGTGTCAAATAATATAAAAATGTAAAAATGCATTTGTAGTTTTTATTTATTTGCTTATTTGCAGTTTTGACATTTTTTTTCTAATGACAAATTATTTTTTCTTTTCATTTTCTCCTATGCAAATCCTCAAATCTTTTGAGAAAGATTAAATATCGACTACTTCACTCAATAATACGCGATCAGAGAAATCGCAAAACTGTCTCAATAAAAAAAGATATAAGGAATTTCTGCAGCACAAAAATAAAAATCTTTTCTTTCCATGCAAAAGACTGGTCGCGGTTCGTGACTATTAAAAGTGGAACTATTTCAATCAAATCGACGTTTTTTCGAAAGAAAAATTCTCTGGCGATTATTTTCAGCTTAACCGCGGAAGGCAAAGATCGCTCTAATTTTGTCGTTATCGATCGCTATTTTCACGAGAATGTGACCGAAAGTCCGGGACGCTTTAATTCGTCGCAAATTCGAGCAAATAGAAATACGACCGGAAGATCAACGAGTAAAACCACCGACGACTCGGAAACATAATTGGCACCTTACGTCCACTATTGGCCCGACGTGGGCTGCATTTATTAGCAGAGTCGGCTACCTCGTTTCGCGAAACGTGACTTTTCGCATAAACAGATAAGTAAAGAGAGGAAATAACAAGGAAAGAGGAAAGAGAGAAAGAGAAAGAGAGAGAAAAAGGACAATGACTTACGCACGATTTAATTTGCACGTCGCGCGCGCGAAACAAAACAGGAATACGCGTGCAAAATATTGCACAGGCATGCGATATGATCGTTCCCGTTTTCTCACCCAGTTGCATGTAGGAATGCATTTAACCTCGTATAATATATTGTTCTTTCTATAAGTGAGAATTTTCTTGAGGCGAATGTGTAGTTTCTAGCCACGAAAGAAGGCAGCGACATACATTCGGAAAAAATTAATGCGTGAATTTGAAATGAATATAAAAAAGTATCGTATTCAATAATTTGAAAAAGTATATGTGTGTATTTACGTGTCAAAATGATAAAGCTACTGTCATGATGACGTTCTTTTTATTAATATATTTTTTTATAAATAAAAAATATATTAATAGAAAGAACATCGAATATGTCAAGCAAAACATAATTGATCTGTTTTATGCAGAATACAATTACAGATTATCGAGTCTGGATGTGACAACTAATAATCTATTTAAAAGTTCATCGATTTTATATGTTATCGAATCAATAACACGTGCAGAATGGATTTATTTGAAATAATATTCGAAAAAATATCGAATTTCCTTATATTTTCCCAAATACTATTAAATCTATAATGTAGATATTCTATAAAAAAATAAAAATTAGACTAAAATTTTCGATTTGAAATATCGTTTAAAACTTGCAAGCTTATAAGAGAAATAATATAATCTTATTATAATATAATTGGATATATTAAGCAAAAACAACCTAAATAAAAAAGATAACGAAGGGCAATATCAAAATAGATATTCAAAGGATACGAAAGAAGCAAGGAATTCCCTAAATCCCCAAAGTATAGAGCGCAACTTTACTTGAAGTTTCCGAATAGTCTATGAAATAATGATAATAATATGGGAGAGAAGGCGAGAGAAGAGATACGCGCGGCGTTTCACTTTGAGAAATGCCCAGTTTCTATCTGTCTCTTTCCCTTTTCGTCCCTTCTCTCGGTGGTGGCGATGATTTACGAATGATTAAATTTGCAAGAGCCGTTCTTTGAAACGCAACAATGGCGGAGTCCCTTTTTCGCGTTTGTCTCGCGCGGAAAAATATCTCACGGAGGGAATATCGTCGTCGTTGAGACGTTGATACTCCCTCCCTCACGTAGATTTTCTCTCTGCGATGCGGCATGAAAGATAAAAGCGTGAGTTTTGTGTACGAATATACTCGGATGCGAGGAATGAACATATTCACGAGTCAAAAAAAAAAGCGGAACTAAAATGAGAGATACACATTTGCTTGACGTAATGAGATGTAACGATCACTCGAAATACCTCTGGCATTTTCTCAAATGATGAAATATGCCAAGGCGATAATTGCCAAATCGGCCAATTCCGCGATAATCGTACCGTCATGTATAATTTTCTGCTATTATTATCTTTGGAATATCGGTTTATACGTGTTTCATTTGGATTATACATGTATGGCGAGTTTCGTTTCGAATTCTATTTTTATCTTCGAGTTTATGAAATAAAATGGCAACAATAAAAAGGTATGATAATTCTCACATCTCGTTTTCCAATCGAAAAAAATATAGCGATTAATAAAAGAGAAATCTAAATAAAAAAAAATATTTGTATTATTTTCAATATGCGTCAAAAAATATAATCTTTCAGCTTTAGAATTTATTCTATTATTGATATTTAAAAAAAATGAAATATCATTGAATCTTTATATTTTTCTAGAAATATATATTATTTATTTTTTTTTATATTTCCAACTAAAAGTTAAACTGCTCGCTTCATTTCATTTATTTGATTTTATTTGATTTTCTTTCTTCCGGACAGTTTTAAAATATATTTCAGTCTTTATTCATTAGAAAATTCTGTTAAGTAATTACTTTCGTGAAAATCACCTTCCTTCTTGATTAGGAAAAAAGGTTGCTGGGATAAGGATTAAGTACTTTCCCTCCACAGTTACTGAAAACGGTGAGGGTTCTTAGTTACCCCGTGAGCGTACTTACGGTTTAAGTAGGGTTAATCGAGATAATTATCGTACTTATCCCCATTGTTATAACAAAGAGCTACTTTTCTCCATTGTCATAACTGTCGTCGTTTGTGACGCCACAATATTTTGTAACAATGAAAATTCCTTACAAGTTCGCTCGAAAACAGATGCTGCTTTCTCCAATAATGATGGAAAAAATGAGAATGTTTATAAAATAACTGGCGTAAAATACAATGCTTTGGACAAAGGTAGTTCATTAGTCTTTATTTGTAATAAATTAAGAGTAAAGATGCATTAACCTTTTAACCTCGTTATTATTCAACACTAATTATGGAATATGGAATTTCTCTCTTCGTCTTATAAACAAAACAATATTAAAAATAGTAATTAAAAATATTTCACAAGTTTATTGTTCATTGGATTATAAATAATTAATGTGTGTGTGAAATAATAAAAATTTATTTATATATTAAAAAGAAATTAAAATTTTGTATTAAAAATATTTAGTTAATTTTATTTTTTACACATACACACACACACATGAATCAGAAATATTTCAAATATATATTTTTTTATTTTAATCAATTAAAGTAATTATTATGTTTATTATAAACAAGCAGTAGAATTTTTGATATTATTGTCGATAGATCACTCATATTCTTTTATCTTCCTTTTCCATGTTTTATTAAATCATGTTAATTTATAAATTAGCATTAAATAAATAATATTTTTCAAATAAATGCATACATTTGTTTTTCTAATTTTCTATTTTTTCCTTATTAACGCACATTTGAAAAACAAACTATAATATATATATATTCGACCAATGTGAGTTAAAAAAATTATTAATTTTTTAAATAATTCTTTCAAAGTTGCTATTTTAATATAAATTATTGCGTTTCAAATTAATACTTTCTAGGTACACGAATATTTCGTGACGAAAAATAAAATTTCAAGTACTTTATTCAAACTATTCGAATGATTTTCAACAGTCTGCATTCGAAATATGTCCGATGACGAACCCCCGACTGTTTTCCGGAAACGAGCGCATATGCGCGTAGGATGAACGAAACGCAGTCACAGTCTAAATTTGTCACGTCGATGCAGCGTCGGATTTGTCGAATACCTGACAAGCGACGAGTCTATCTGTAGCTGTAGATGTAGTCTCAATAGCATCTCGACAGGGGCAGGAAGAGAAACCGATGTCACCGATACCATAGATCTCAACGAAACGACGCGACGACACGAGATGCAGGCGATAGCATCGACGAAGGAGGCAACTCATCTCTCTCTCTCTCCTCTCTCCCTCTCTCCCTCGACCTTTACGTCCATCTCGTGCAAGGATAGATAAAAGGACGTTTGCGCGCGCGCTTCTCGCGCCTGTCACGCATAAATCCACATATTCTCCCCCCGGTCGCTGCCGTGCAACGGATATACGGAATACCGGAGATAACGTCCCATATTTCGAACGTGTGTGCACGGCCGGAATAAACGCGCCGTATACCAAAATACGAAAGATAAATGCGACGTATCGCCGCTATGTGTAAGCGGCGAGTACGTAAATTCATTCGCGCGCGTAAACACGGAGAAGCGGAAACGAAACGGAAACGAAACGCAAACCGTACCGCGAGCAGGGTTCGCGAGAGGAACACGACAGACCGCGCCGGACGTGCCGACGAAAATCGCAACTCGCGGGAGAACGCCCGGAGAAACGAGATGGATGCGCGGAATATTTTTATTATATTTTATGCCGCGCGTCCGAGCGTCTTTGAAGCTCTCCGACAGATCACGGAATACGGAAAAATACGATTACATGCGGATTGTATAATATCCATATGTATACAGGAAACCGATTTGAAAAGATATAGACCGGGGAGTATTATATTCCCTTATCAAAAAAATAAATATTCCTTTCGTATGGTAATATTTGCGGAGTCGCATCTACATTACATATAGATATTAATATTTATCTTGTTTACCGGAAGCACACCTTACGATAAGGGAATTTGTTTTGTCGATTAAAGTAAGATGTCTCTTTTTATGTGTTTCATTATAAAAATTATATGAAAATGTAATTAGACTTAATTAAATGGGATTATTAAAATTTTTTTAAAAAATAAGAGCAAATTTATTGTATTAGAAAATATTATCTCGAAAATGATGCATTTCCGTAAATTCTAAAGGAAAAAAAGTACTTATTTTTTGACAAAAAATATTAATAATATCGTATATTCTACATGGGACACTTTGTATACATCGGATAAAGATTTTATAGCGAAATAATAAAATTACCGAGTGTTAGCGAGACCTCGACGAAAGGAGTGAGTTGTTTGCGTACAACGCGGATTTTACTTTGCACACGACCGAGGAGAATCTCTAAAAAAAAAACACTTTTATATATTCTGAAAAATTTGCAGCGAAGTAAATAGAGTTATAAGTTACGAGAAGAGGGGACGAAGGAAAGAATTTCATGGATGGACGTGATATTGCTCGTGAAAATAAATTAACATACAAAGTTGGAAAAGAGGAGTTGTATGCCAACCACGGTAACGTAAATCTGCGCGTTTTATATTATAGACAAAGTTTATTCAAAGCTACTCGGCGGCTTAACTCATTTTTGCGTAACACCGTATAATCGCTACGTAAGAGGATGATCCACGAACATTACGTAGCATTTTTGTTGCTTTTCTCCTCGTCTACTTTTATAAATGTCTCCCGGGATATAATACTATTTTTTTCCCCGCTGCCTGTCTCTGTCCCTCTAATTTTTCATTTCAATCCCCGTAGAACCGCGAAGATCGCCGACAGCATCTCATATTGTATCGTGTCTAAAGTAAGAGTCCCCCGTTACCATTTACAAGCGAAATGGCGAATTCTCATCTGGAGAAAAAATTGTTTCCCGTGCCGTATCAGCCGCTAAGATGTCGCGCAAAAATGAGCTTTCGATCGATTCCCGATGTCACATCGCGGTAACCCCGTCATTTCTACAGCAAGGTGATACTAATACGCTATTGACCAGATTTATCCCATTTCTCGTCAAGCCCCAGCGTTGATCGAAAAATGGCTATCCCGTCGAGCGGATCGAAAGAGAGGGAAAAAGAGGGAAAGCAGGAGCGAGATTTATCGATGAGATTCTCGCTTCGGCGATGTGTCAAGCTTGCGCAGCGGGATAAATTAATGATGCCGCCACCTCGACGCGAGGTAATAAAGTGTTTCGTAGTGTATGCGAAATTAAATGTAGGAGCTTAAACCTGCGCGTGAGAGCATCATCTTTAACATCGTGGGATTAACACTATGGTCTGGGTCACTCTGTACCTTATCGATTAAAAACACTGGGCTTTAATCCCAGATCTGTATTCATACCTAGCGCCAAACGAGGCCATTTGTTCTCGAATCTTATTCGTCTACTATAAAGTTATCGTGCTTAGAATTAAAGCAAAATAGAATTAAAGTCGAGTACGAGATTCACGTTCGAATTGTTCAGTTGTACACTTTCACCTACAAAAGCTGCCTCGAGCAATCACGATTCGGATGCGTTTCGCGAGATAAAAAGAGACAGAAAGGCTCTTTTCTGTTATTTAAGCAAATTGTTATCCGTGTAAATAAGGAAACAAACATTTAACCATTTTGGAAAAATAAATGCCATTTTTTTTTATGTACAAACCGCGATATACACATATAAAAGCTGCATTTACCATGTACAATATTTGATATGGCTCACGTTGGACATTTGCTTTTTATATTCAAGTCGTAACTGTCTGTCGTAATCGTATATGTTTTCATCGTTGTTAATACTAACATAGAGAGAGTTTTAAGAGCTTACGTGTCAGTGCTCATTCAAGAGGAAAAAAGAAAAAGAAATGCTCGTTCGCGTATATTCCATTTATCCGTAGATGGATATTTATGCATGAATATTTATTTCCGTTTTTTTTTTCGAAATCTATATTTGTCGATTTTTTTTTCATAAAACACTCCTGCGACTCAAAGCATGTACACTGAGAAAAAAAAGAGTTGTTAACTTGACTAAATCATTTAATTAAATTATTATTTTTTTAATTGAAATATTTAACTATTTAAATTAAATAATACATATTAAATCTACATTCTCTAACATGACATCTATTTAACTAAAATATTTAAATATTTCAATTAAAAAAATAATAATTTAGTTGAACGGTTTGTTCAAGTTAACAACTTTTTTTTCTCAGTGTATCAAAACTGTAACCGAGAGAGTATAAATTAATAATTATAATTATGTAAAAAATATGTATATAAAATCTACGTTTAATAAAATTAAAATTTGTAATTTTAAAACATTCTTATCAAAACTTGTTTTTTCGATCTCTATAAATTTGGTAATTTTTTTCCAAGTCTATCCAAGTAAGAGTTTATGCAATCTCTTTTTCGGTTTGCTATTGCGCGATTTACTTGTCGAGGTCACGTGTATCCGTTCTGGACTTTCTTATCTGAATCTCGTAGAGATCCGATGCATTCTTTATTCCAGCAGCTTTCATTACTTCGGAGCAAATCTAAGGACATTCAGGGAATAATAACGGAATGGAAGTAAAATGTCTCAATTGCACAGATTTATTATTACTTCAGTGTAATTTATGGAATCCATTGGAATCGGAGCTCGAGTATTCGTGCTACGTTTGTCAAATGGATAAAAACGAGGATGGTTCTTAACCCTCGGAGCGTCCGCGTTTGATAACGGAACATTAATGCGCGCTACGTAAAAAGTCAATCCTTCGCTAATATTGATCATTTAAATGATTTAGATTTTTCCTTAAATCACGCAATCTCGAATATATCATTTCAAGCTATTCACTCAATGCGAATGTATGGCTTCTTCGTTTTTTTCATAGTTATATTAAATATAATATTTATTTCAAGATTTATTATTTCATCTAGAATTTATTCTTAGGAAATATTAAATTCATAATAAATTACACAAAGTTCAAAATAAAATATTGAAAATGTTAAATAAAGAGAGATACATTTCATAATATCTATTGCATGTTTAATAAATGTTTATTTACTTATTGTAATTAATGTATTTATTATAAATAATGTATATTTATCTATTATATTGTAATGTACATTTATATCTTAAATAAATATAATATTTAATAAGTATTAAATAAATGTAATATTTAATAACAATAAAAACTTTATAATTTTTATACGCATTTAAGTTTATAAATACACATTTTCTCTTTAATAATGTTATTTTAAATTATCGTACTCTTTTCTCTTTATTTTCAAAGATTTGAAATTTATAATTAAAATTTTTGTTTGATTTTCATAATTATAATTTATTAATTTTTATGTACTTATTTTATACTTTATATATTTATATATTATAATTTTTATACGTCTATATAATTACCTTTTCCCTTCAGATAATAATTATGATTAAATTTTATTGCAATATTATTTATGCATTTCGCAGCGGAAAGAATCCATTGTTGTCGAGACATAACGGGCGTAGAAGCATGTATCGGTGACGACCATTTATTTACGAATACGCC
Organism: Camponotus pennsylvanicus; assembly: GCA_023638675.1. Classification (NCBI taxonomy): domain Eukaryota; kingdom Metazoa; phylum Arthropoda; class Insecta; order Hymenoptera; family Formicidae; genus Camponotus; species Camponotus pennsylvanicus. Next base: position 42,856 of record JALHBL010001158.1, on the reverse strand, counting down.
GAGTGTATGGAAGGTATATAAAGATATAAAACAGGTATACGGAAGTTGGAGTAGTCCTTGCGCCGTGCGGAGCGTGAAACAACACGAAGAAAGTAGGTATCTCGCGGCGCGCAGAGACGAAAGATATTTCAGGGGGTGCTTGGAAAATAAAGCAGGGGCAGGAATAAAGTGGATAAACCCAGTTCGACAAACGGGAATGCAATGAAAATATTTAAGCTCGATCGAAGCTCGAGAAAGGGTCCTCTTGAAGCACAAGGGGAGTTGCTCGATCTTTCGTTCGGCCAGGAAATTAAGAGCGGATATCGCCCCCGCGTAAAAGGGACGAGGGAAAATATGTATGTATGTATTGTATTTTTCGCGGTCGAGCCAACGGCTTACATAAAGGAGAATGGGACGAAAAATATGGCGTACCCGGCACAGGAATGTACCGTAGGAAAAATGTGCTCATGCTTGCGACGCGCATTTAGTATTCCTATGATGTTTCCTCGCAGAACTGGCGCGGAGGAAGATCTTGTTGGCAACCGTCTCGGGCGCCAGATTCTCCAGGGACGTTTCCTTCGTCCGTGTGCGAAAAAAAAAAGAAAGAAAGGAAACAAAACAGTTAAAAGAGATACGGACCAACGTCTGGTACTTTAATTTCGCCTGTGTCGTCGGCCCTCGATTCTTATCTCGCGCTGATATTGAATCGCGGGGATATTCCTCATGTATTGGAACAAGATAAATCGCTCTTGGAGCTAAATCCGATCGTGAGAATGCGAATTGATAAATGCAGGGGACCGGACTCGCGTTTAAAAATTGTCGAAAATTTTTGACGAGAAATACGAGAAAGCAGCTTTTTTCGCTTCGTAAATTTCGCCAGCAGGTAAAAACCAGTCACTTTGTTCAAACGTGACAAGCGTGTCCTCGACAGGTTAAACACGTTTGAGAGAAAAGATTTCGTTTTATCCTTGACTAACGGTAATTTTTACCGGTTTTTTGTGCAACCTATATAAATACCTTTCTTTTTTACTAATTGCTCGTACTCGCGTATTTAGGCGCATGCAGCCTCGAGAGCGATGCGTATTTTCGCATTTAGTTCTTTCACGCGCGATATATTTTGCGCAATCTCGGCTATGTAGATCGAGCACTCAAAGCGATATTATCCGGCGCGATAAAAAAAAACCCTCGGAATACTCTGCACAAAGTGCATACGTATATTAAGATTCGCTTTGTGGAATAATGCATCGTTGCAGAAACTATCGTATTCGCTTTATCCCCGAGTTAGATTTGAAGGGAAGCTATTTAAAAAGGATAGACGGAACGCGTTAAGCCGATTGGAACCCTCGAAAGTCTAACAGAGCGGGGTTGGAAAAAATAATTTTCCCAAGTCCGATAAGAGAGATCTGTGCGCGAAATCTTTTTCTCTCTTATTGCATAATTTTTTAAATGTACAGAACAAATTATTTCATATTTTAACGGCTCGATATCGAATGACATTATTAGTAGCGTTTCAGCAAAGCTATTAATGTGAGCCGTATTGAACCTGTGTCACTTCTCGGGAAAAAAAATGAGATTTTGATCCAAAATCGATGACTTTGCTGAGCGAAAAGATGACGAGATTTTTCGATAAGATTTTCCTCGACAACTTATCGACCACTTGAAATCGCTTTTCTTCGGTTTGACAAAACGGAAGGAATCGCAAGAGACCAAATGCACCAGAAATTCGCGAAATATCGTTCTTCATGATTCTTTCCTACTCGCCTCTAAAAAGAAAACGATCCGAGGATATAGAAATACAAGATATAAAAATAACTACGAAAAAGTATCCGCAAACGGATCCAAAACAGCTCTGTTAAATTCTTTCTTGGAAAAAGATCCGAAGATTACTGAAACTGCTGCACACAATTCCAAGAATCACGCTTTAAAGTGGATAAATTAACATCGACACATTTTGCTTTTGTAAATATTTTATCTGTGAAATTCTAGCGTATCTTTGTACTTTGATCTTATATCAAATTTCGAAAAAAAGGAAAACCTCGTTTCCAGTTCAATAAGTTCTCCTTTTTGAAATTTAACGCGCATTTCCCTGCATATTCTGAAGGCAAAAAGAGAAGGAAAACATTCTTAAAATACTTTTCAGATAGACGTCCAGTGGACTCTTGTTATTTCAAGGCTTGTTTTCGAGAGGTAAAAAGACCGAAGAAATCTAGTTTTCATACTGATTGCTCTTTCCCTTTCCCCCGTCCAGGGACAATGACCCACTTGCACATTTTAAAAAGTCTTCGAAGGTCGCGCGATAAATCGTAGCAGATTAAGCCGCCCACGCGCGTAGTCGCGGGCTTAAATCCGTAAATCGAAATGTCAGTTTCTGAAACTCGACTAATTTTGCAAACTAATACTTCCTTTTTATTCTTGTATGGTTAGGCTTTGCATAAATTAATATGTAAAAAATTTACTATAAAATAATATGCGTGTATAAATATTTACATTATTTATAATTTATTCTGTTTCGTGTATATGTATGTGTGTGTGTGTGTATTATTTTAATATAACCCAGTCTTCAAATTCATTCTGTCATTATTTCTAATCAAGTGCTTTGTTTCGGTTTAACACGTTGAATGACAATCAACATTATCATATTATCGATTATATTATACTTTATGCATAAAATCGCAATCAGCTGCGACAATAGAATAGAAATATCGATAGAATAAGCTATAATGCGCAAATGTAAACATATCAAAAATAATTCACATGTTCGCTTACAACGACATTGAGTTCGCGTATATCTTTAGGTTGCATGCGTGTAGTTGTAAGCTTTTAAGAAATTAATCGAAATGAATGTAACGTTAACGTGTCAAGGGTTAAAACGCGCCGAGAGGCGCGCCCGCGGTTTAATGCAGAATGGCATCCGGGGCTTAACTCGCGTGATTACGGAAACATGACCGCCCTCTCATAACTTTTATCCCGCGAATATCCTCGCGAATGAACGAAGCGCACGGATAATATCATTCTCTCTTGTGTAGAGAGAACGCGAATCGTCATAATACCCACATTCGCCAACACATTTACCATATTCGCTCTACGACTGCAACAGCGGCAGAGAGTACGTTTTGCAACGCGAGGAGTACGTATTAATGACCTTGCGGCTCCATACGTAAAGCACGTAAAAAGGAAGAGAAAAAAAATACATGCATATATAAACATATATATGTAACTTCTCTTTGTCGCTTTAACGTAGAGAAAAAACCCGAGAATACGTTTCCGACGCATTTCGCTTCAACTCCGGAAAATTTTTCTGTTCGGAGCAGTGATTTGATCTTTTAAAACTACGACGAAAAAATTGCGATAAAGTAGTTTTAATGAAAATTATAATCTCGCGATCGCTTCGTTAGCCTTCGCTCTCTTCCCTCGGAGATCAAAGATATTGTCAAAGGTGGTAAAATGGAATTTATTGCAATAATACAACCTGGTACCATGCAAATTTGCAGCGCAGAGGAAATCAAGCTTTCAAATACTATAGCGGAGATTTACACAAAGAATACACGTCCTTTTCTTTAAGTAATGCAAGATGTGCTAGGTATTTCCTACATTTTCTTTCATTTACGAATTCTTTGAGCAATTTAGACGCCACCTTCTCTTAGTGAAATTCTAATTAAACTCTCTTAATTAGTCTTTCATAACTCTTTAATATAATCAAGTTTAAATATATCTTTATAATGAACCGTCACAATAGAAATTCTACTGAAGTACGTACAATTTAAATAAAGAATATGATTTTGTTAGCTCCTTGCGCTTTCCTGATAGTTCTTGAAGAAAAATTAACTTAATCAACAATCCCTGGTACAATCAAATTAATCTACTAATTAATTTATATTTTATTTTATTAATTTTTTTTACAATAAAGTTCACATTTATAACGAGCTTCGGTACAATTGCATTTTTTTTATCGACTAATATTCGATTTAATTCAAACTCGTATTTATTTCAAACAAATAGTGAATATATGTGGCATCTCTTTATGTGTATTTTCGTGTCTTCAAATTCAGACCTGTCGTTTGAGTGGCTAATTATCGCTGAAATTTCCATTTGACTGTGCAGCTTTTTTTTCGCCACAAATTTATATTATAATTACGTAACTTTGAGCGCGGTAAAATGCGCGCGATCCCTCTTCAGATTTTAACGAACGAATATTTTAATGACGAATATGTTCCAGCGTGTTAACGTCGCTTCATGCGCGACGAGATTCATTAATCATATTTCTCGTAATGAAACAGATACGTGTGCGGCTTTGCATTTAATGGCGCGGGCGCATCCTCCCTTCCGTGGGAATGTATGATAAAACGCGGATCGTTTTGTCCGGCAAACGAAAAGTACATCCAGCGTATGAATTCCGCGATTGGTGGAACGAGATAGCGATATAATAAATTATGATATAACTCGCTATTAATTAATCGAGTAATCGCGATCGTGATAACCAGGTGCGAAACGACTACGGCGTCAAACGCGATGATCGATCATCACGGATATATTCGACAAACGCTAAACATACTCGCCCTATCCATCTCTGTATGTTGCTGATATTGTCGAAGCATCGTCGGTTAATTAGATAAGTAATTAATTGCCATGACGAGCCGTCTAGATCAATTTGAACGCGGATTAATTAGACTAGATCGATCCTATCTTGGCACATCTTTTATATTCGCGATATTATTCCTCTAGATTTGAAGGAGCAGAACTTGCGTATGCTTGGCGATTCTTATTTGCACGTGACGAACTTTTAAAAATTGCTTCAAGTTAAAAAATAATATCGACACGTCAAAAGTAATTTACAATGAAAAGTAGTAATTTTAAAATTTCAAGGCAATATGAATTATGTCAAAAGTGAGAAACCACGTGCAACTTTTTTTTTCTTGCCATGCACACGTTTGAGGTAAATGAGGTTTTTTTCGAACAGCAGCACTTCGATAGAAAATAAACTCGAGTCACGAACGTGCCGCAAACTCTCTTCTTGAGAATATGAATTAATAAAGCTGCAAAGTTTAGTTTAATTGACAGCGACAGGATCTTTTCCCGACACACTAAATTACATTTTTATATACTAATAAATAAATAAGAAGTGAGGGAGAAAGGAAGAGATCTCCTAAGATAATTTTAATTATTTCAGCAAAAGAGAGAGAGTCATTTATATATCAGTTTACACAATTATAATTTATAATTTTATTAATTATATTAATGTGTACAATACTTACATAGGAGACGTTATGGCTTGAAAATGTATTTTACATTAGATATAATCTTTTAATTAAAATCCTTAAAAAAGTACGTTAAAAAAAACTTAATGTAATTTAAGTACATGACATGTGAGTAAGATTTATTCGCACAGTTAACAATATTATCCACATTTTGCCGAGAAAAACAGAATTGTCCGAATTGTCAAAATCGAAAATTATCAGAGAATTCGAGATACTTTTGAAATTTGATGCAAAATTTGAAAAAAAAAAAAAAAAAAAAAACATTCTTGATACGTGTACAATATTGATATTGCATTATTTATTCAAGTCCAGTATTATAATCCGTGGAGTTTGACATGTCGATCGCTCTCTTTGACACAATAATTTTTTGATAAACTTTGGCGCGACATCTATCATTACAAATCCGCTGAGCATCGTATTTTCGGAACATCCTGCTGATGTCTGCATTTTTTGCGACGCCCATATAGTTATAAAAGAGGCTCGAGAAAAGGGAAAAAAGGCGGGAAAGATTGTCGCAACGCCGACGTCGCTCCCGCAGGCACGGCAAACGAGCTAATGGGCAGTTATGAACTTTCTTCATCTAAGTTTCGAGGACTTTTTTGCGTATAAATTGAAATTTTTATCAGACATTGCGAGCCCCTTTAACGAGCGTCTCTTAGCGTTCGCCTCGCGGAAACTTTGGAGATCCCGATGATCAAACCGGCGCGCCGGCCGCTCATATTCTGCCGCTAGAAATATGAATTTTACAAGAGCTTGTATACACTGCGATTTGTCGATCAAAAGTTGTTTCCTCCGGAGTAAATACACTTCTCGTGTAAACAAGATAGCCATGTCGACAAAGGAAACGCGATGCCAATAGACTGAACAAATCGATTTATACGCCATAAACATTCTAGAATTCCCTTCGTTCACAAACAAGAAACTGTTTTCTTAAATCTTACGTCGTAGTTACAAACTTTTTTACTCCGCTTCCTTTATGATAAAAATATCGTATCAATTGCAATTTAATAATATAGGTTTTTATACGTGGAAAAAAAATTCTCATAAGAGGGAAACTTTCTTTGAACAGTACAACTCACTTGAGAAAGTCGTGATAGTACGTTAAGAAAGAACAATCTTCCTTTAGCAAAGATTATTATTTCACAAAGATTGAATATACGTCGATTTAGAAAACACAATTATTATAAATTATAATTATTTAGATTTTTTATAAATTATAAATTATAATTATTTAGATAAACTTTTCTTTTAATTTTTCATTTTTATTCGGATTTTATTCACTTTTTAATAATTTATGCGCAATAGGAGGAATCTTTGATGCGTCTCGCAAAGATTAAAAGCGAACGAGCGGCATGGAATATCTATTTTTACAATGCGATGCGGCTGCGCAATATGGTATTTTCTTTCGCACTCGGACGTTGTAAAATATTTCGTGGACCTGTCAGTGGCACTTCCGGCGCCCGTAGGTTCCTTCCAGCACTTCGCCGACCACTCGGAGCTTCTTTTCGGCGTGTCGCAATAAAAATAAAAAATCCCTTCTACGTTTTCCGAGACAAGTGGCGGACGCTTTTCCCTCTTACGACGATCGCATTTATTCTAATCCGATCCATTGGCTGTTGCTCCGCTCGCATATCGCATGGAAAAATCTCGTTCGAGCAACATCGATATTTCGCTTCGACGCATCTCTTCACAAACTTTGCTCTCGTCGTTTCTGCATTATTGGCTGCGTTCAGCAGGAAAAGCTGCTTTGCAACTGTTGTAAAATTCGTGAATCTGATTGGTGTATACTCTTAGATTCAGCCAAAATTAAGAGCATACACCAATCAGGCTCACGAATTTTACAACAGTTGTAAAGCAGCTTTTTCTGCTGAACGCAGCCATTCTAACTCCTCGAATGTATTGAAGTTGAAATCGGAGAAATAATCTGAGGGAATATGAGCGCTGACGATGAGACGGTAAAATTAACTGTAATATTCGATTCAATTTTCATTAAAATATATATATTCTTTTTATTTCTATATATTATCAGAGATAATTTAAAAGTCCGAATTACGAAAATACGAAGAAAAGTTTCTAAAAAGCGAGATGCATAATAGGATTAATTAATTACATTTATTTAGACTTAAATATCATTTTAATTAATAATCCATATAATCGCCATATGATTATACACAAATACAATTATATTTGCGAGTATGTATATCGGAAATAGAAAAGCGAAAAGTGAATAATCTCCTCGTATGAAACTAAATATAAATAAATCGAAAATATGGAATAAAATTTGTTCATACGAAGTTTTCCAAAAAAAGTAACTTAAAAATTGAAAGATTGATAACATATTGATCCTTTTTTAAGCTTGAACAATCTTGGGTTATATATCATCGAATTTATCTTGACACAGCTATCAATATATCTATAAAGTCAATATATATTATAGAACATTTTATTGGAAAAATAAATAGCCTATAAATAAAAAATAAATAGATATATATTTTATACATAATTTTTCTTCAATAATTTCAATTATTTTAAATTGTTTTATTAAATAGAATATTGTGTTTTTTTTCGTTTATGTATTAATAGCCACGCTGCTAAGTGATTAAAAAAATTCCATGATATATGACACAAAATTGGTTCTAAATTCGAAAAAGTGTGAATATGTTATTAAATATACTCAATTTTCAAAATTAATTTTCTAAAAAAAATGAGTATAAAAAAATTTTATTCTTTATTTTGACTTGATTTCAAAAAATTCTCACGATTTCAGATCATGTATAAAATTATAAAGTCAATTATTATTATATAATTATATAATTATTTTTAGTATTATTAAAATTTCACATCTTGCGACGTAACTTCTTCAATTTATCACTGAAAGAATTTATCATTCCCAACGCATTCGTAAAGTTCTCGACACGCTTAATAATCGATTAGTCTCGAACGAGTGACATATTCGCGTCCTCCGGGACCTGTCGAAGCTCCACTTTATTTCACTCGCGCCGCATCGGAACCAAGTGCTTCGAGGTCTCCCTCGCTGTTACCGGTTCTCGCTCTCTGCTCGCCCCGGCATCATTAGGCGAGAATTTATGGGTCGCCGCCCCCGATACCAGTTCGCGGTGGAAACAACGAACGTGGAAATAGCGAGGAGGTCTACCCCTCGGCTCATTCTTTTTTGTCACTATTCGTCGTGTAATTTCGTAACGACGGACTTTCACGGAAAATATAACACGAGACAGGAATTTTCTTCGGGTAGGTTATTAGAATCGCGGCTTTTTACAGCGACGGATATTTCCAGAGTGGGTCAAGTTTATCGATAATCATTTCGCGCGTGCGTGCCGTTCAATTTTTCTGGAAACTCGAACTGCCTCCGATTTCTCGCGCGGGAGATTGCGATCGATCCATATAAGTGGATAGATGGCTCGCATATTAAGAGAAGAATTTATCGGAAGCTACAAGTGCTTCGACGGGATCATCGGGAAAAAAGGCGATGAAAAAATTAGCCGAGAATATATCTGTCGTGTTAGAAAAATAATATAGCAAAACACCATCTCGTATATATAAATATATGCATCCACCTTGTTTTTAGAATCTTTTACATCTCTCCCTCGTATTTTCGTAATATTCGGATTCTCAAATTATCTCTGATAATGCATGAAAATAAAGAGGATATACGTCTCTTAATAAAACAGCTCGTTTTGAAAATTGCAACCTTTTCGACCCATTTTCTGACCGTATATAATGTATACCTCCACTCCAGCTGAACGCTTGTAAAGTTAACGAAGCGATGTAAAGTGCAAAGTTTAAAAGGCTCCTTTATAATATTGCAGACGGCTGAAATAATCGATCATATACGTATTTATGGTGATGGCGAATGACAAGTTCGAGCGCAATATTCTGTTAAAATGACAGTTCAAAATTTAGCGTCTACGATCCGCATTTCTTCAAGTAACGAGGTCGTCTACCGTTATGGCCGAATGCACTATACAGTGCAATTTAGGTGCGCTTGCGCAAATAAAAGTAGAACTTTACGTCTCAATGCAAAGAGACAAAACGTCTTAAGCGAGAGTGTCGAAGCAGAACGAAAATGCTTCGTATCGTGCGTTTTCATCCACGTCGAAAGCTTTTACATTTTTTTTTTTTTCGAAAATATAACTTGAATTTCCATAAAAATTAGTATAAAAGAGTTACGAAGCGAATATAAAAAATAACGTAATTTTATTCAATTTAAATAACTCGCTATATATTTAATATTATTTTAGCGTTTCAATATTAATTCTAATATTAATTTATTAAAAATAAATAGCAATCTTGTTTCAATTAATCGTCGCGTAAAAAAGTTCATCACGTGGCTCTGGATGATGACGATTAATGGATCGAAACTCGAAAAGAGCGTCGCTCTTTTTAGGTCGATTTTAGTCACCGTGATCACGGAAAGTGCAACGAACCTGCGTTGTCGCCCAACGAGTCTCTCTACTCCCCGGAACCTCGTGTACACAACATCAATTTTTCTTGGAGCTGGAGAGAAAGAGCGTGGATTTTTAACTCCTCTTTGTCCGCCGAAACAGCACATTGTTCCTCATACGCAGGATTCGGATTCAGCTTCGCGCTTTTAACAGTCTAACCAAGCCGAATGCACTATTCTAGCCGGTAGTCAGCAGTGATAACTGATAACATTCGGGCGGACGCTGGCGGAGAGGTCTTTTACTAGCCGGGGTCGTACTTGGCTGCAACGCGCGCATCAATCTTCGCAATGTCCACCAGATAATGGAAAGTAAAAAGTACGGTCGAAATTTAGCAGCCGTAATACGGCGATAATGATACAACACAGCGCCATACATCATGATTATCGTCGGGGAGTATGAAGTTTCAGGTGTGTGTCGGCGTTTGTATATATGCAAATGAAGACCGCGAGAAATTTGCCGCGTGTTATTTTGAAACTCACTTATCCTTAGCGGCCGACGTCGCCGTCCACCACGTTGCGCGTCCGCAATTTCCCAGAAAATACAGACTTTTAATCTTCCGTCGCGTATGCGCAACAATAAAATTCTGTTTTCCCGCGGAATGCGCGCTTTCCGACGCTCGTCGACGTTGTATTTTGTGATAACAAAAATTCGCGATGCCCGTATAGCGCGCACAAGCTTTGCTGTTGTGACAGAAAATTACTTTTGCGCGTGCAAGCTGACCGAGCTACTCGCTCCAACTGGACTAAAATACTGACTCGTAATATTTTTATTACTACAAGTTGCGTCCTCTCGTGCGACATTTAATATGACGCAAACAAATCACTTCATTAATTATATTTATTAAATATATATATAGAAAAATTTTAGGATAATTTTTTCGAAAATTAAGGGGGTTTTTCATATAAACATATACTCCTACATCCCTCCCTGTGAATTTACACACTTCCAAAAATGGGGGTAAAAATTGAGTTTTTATTTTTTTCTCAAATTTGGAACAAGATAAAGAAATGAAATTGGATGGATATTTTCTACTAGTAAAAAGATTATTTATTAATATTTTTTTCAGTCTCTCGTATTGTTATAAGGAGATGAAACTAGCAATCCCTATTCAATTTTTTATTAGAACTTTGTAATGTTTATATGAGAAACCCCTCCTAGAATCATCTCCTAAAATTGATATGTATGATAAAACTATGCAGTAATCATTAAAATTCTAATTATTATTATTTCCTACGATAATTTTTAATCATAACTAATCGCAACACAATTATTCGCTAATCGCGCACTATATATTAATAGAGCGTATTGCAATTATAGTTTTATCACACAAACGCTCTTGTATTATTTAGCTATTGTTCATTAATAGATATAATAATAATGTGTGTATATCGTGTATCAACGAAATATATAAATTCAGCATTAAATAACGATATATTAAACGTTCCATCCGGATCATGTATTTGCCTCTGTCCTCCTTTATGTTATCTCGACTTTCTTCTCTCTCCACGTCTTAACGTTTTCCCTTAACTGTGCAATACGGCTACGTTTACGTTCCCTTTATTCGCCACTCAAATCCATCTCCTTCTTTCCACGCCCATGTAATTGCGATTCATCCATCACACAGTTGTCCATCTGTCGTTGTAGCGTTCCCTCGAAGCGATCTCTGCAACCTCTTGCTCGCCCGAGAGCATTGTGTTGTTGCATATGCTCGTTACATCGGCAAATTTCATTTACATTAATTACCTTTATATGTGCCGCACGCAATTATGTATGTAGTAAAATTTAATTATATTTGTTCTACAGGCATTAAATGCATTTCACGGTATTTACATGCGAAACAATAGTATTACTATTATAATCATTCGACTCTAAAGCAGGATTTCATTATCAATAGCGTTAATTAACGCTGTGAAATCAATCATCGCGAGTTTCTTCGAGTTTCCAAATCTTCTTTTCTCGGTAAAGACCGATTCCTCCGTAGATAAAAGGAACATCACAGGTCTCCTCTTCAGCTTGCTCAAGCCTCTTTAATGACGTTCCCTTCTAATTAACGCGCCGAATGTTCTAAGCGGTTCCGTTTCAGAGCTAATAAACGTTACCGGTCTGTCTGATGTCATATCCTTTACATCTTTCGTTTTTAATTAATCGATAATGTCCGTATTATTATATTATGTTGATTCGTGTCTATGTTTTACGAAAATATACGCATAAATTAATCAGATACACATACTTAATACTATTATCAAAATACAATTAATTATCGATGATGGACAACTATTAATATAATTTTAAAAATTCTTTGTATTTCTTTATAAAATTATTTACAGTTCAAGGATAAATTTCAAAAATGACATAAAATGTTTTAAAACTTTATCGCATCATTGTTTTATCTATTTATTGAATTATTTATTATTCTATTTTTTACTTAATTATTATTCAACTCTTAAATACATATGTGTAATAAAATTCCACAAAATTTTAATCAAATAATGCAAGGTCGATTAATAAATAAACAAGTGTGTTCTAAAAGTATAAAAAAGTCACACGATCTAGAGATTAATTGAAAAATCAATTTTAAAAAATGGAATAAAAATTAACGCTCTTATTTTTCTACAATTTAAAATATTATTCTCGATCATGCGTTTTTAATTTTTTCAATTCAAATTGTTATACTTGATCATTTATAATTTCTTTTAATAACCATTATTGATTATTTGATAACAATATTTGCGTCCTACTTCAACGCTTATTAGCCTTTTGTACAAATTCTTTGATAATTATAATCATTTAAATCACACTATATTTTTTTAATTTATTTATAAAAATTAGCATCTAATCAATGACTTTCAAAATCAAATTATACAAATTCTTTAATTAATTGGAAAAAAAAATTCTTGAAAAGAAATGTCTATCGTAGCTCTCTTTTTATCACCCTTTCCTTTGCCTCGACAATTGCTTTCCACCATATGCTCTTTCAAAAATCGTTATCCCGGCCAATGCGACAAATTATCGGCTAGTGCTCGATAAACTCGTTTCCGGTTGCGCCGCGGCGACGTGCGCATTGCGGGTAACACGCAATAGCGTCGCACGCGTGTACGTGCATCGTACGTCTTCCGACACACATCTGCCGAGCCAAATAGATACCCGCTTAAGATTTATGCAAACACGAATCTCGGCGGCTCTCGAAACGGTATGCGTGCGCACACCCTCTCGTTCGCGTCCGCCTAACACGAAATACAAAGCGCATCTCGCGCCCGCGCATAAGATGTAGTACGTGGCGCACGTATGCACGTACATGTGTATGTTATTGCTCGTCGCTGTCATCGGTGGCCTTTGCACATGTATAACGCGTATAATATCGCATACTGCGCGTAATATCGGTCCGATCGAGTTTCTGCGAGAGCGAAGCGAGAGCCGACAATGGATCCGATGTCTCGATCGCGCCATCGCATCGTCGTTTCGCCGGTATTTCCCCACTCACGTGGGGTCTCTTCCGGAATTTATCATTGCGCGCACCCCGCAAACTGCTTTCCTCCGGATCCGCCGCCGCCGCCGGCTCCAGATACAACGCTTAGAATCGGAATTTGTTGATCGGCGACCGATTTCGCGTACATTGTTGGGCTTTAAACCCGGAAGACGTTCTCCCTCTATCTATCTGTCTATCTAAACCGCCGCCACTTTATCTCCGTAAATTGCCCCATCGTCGGGATTCTCAATATAATCTTAATTGCAACGACACAAAACAATGATAACGTGAAAGTTATTAAAAAAAAATTATTCAACAGCACTTATATTTTAAACCAATTCCAACGAACGTCCACTTTCTATTGATCGATGTTTTAATTAACGAATTTAGAAACACTTATAAATTAATTTCAAATAAATATTCATATGGTTTTCATTCATTTGAAGTTTCGAATTTGATTAATATTTTTGTTAATTTGATTATTAGTGATTATAAAATTTTTATAAAGTGCACAATTATTACTATTACGTTTTTTTTTAATTTTTTTGATGCAATAATAATGATAATGCAATTTTACGCGAATATGTAATAGTGTAATTTTTGAGATTTTAATACGATATATGATAATCGATAAAGATTTAGATCGGTCATAATTTTGGCTCTTTAAACCGCGGATACAACCATTCGCTGTTAAGAAAATAACTTTAGGCTTTATAGCCATGTTTATGACTGTGCTATTTTTTTTTTTTTTATTATACTCAATCTCTGGTTCGGAATAGAGATGTTCATGATATAAAAGCGAATTTAGGTGAAAATAGGTCAATGAGATGTTCACGAAGATATAGATTGTCTCGAGCATTTTGTATGTTAATTTCTTTCGCAAACTAATTTTCGCATCGCGCTAAAATCAGATTGTAGCGAATATTAACATAGAAATATACTATTATATATATTCCAAAAGTAATAAATGCACACAGAAAAAAAGGACATTTTTGTTTTGAAAATATCTTTAGTTTTAACATGAAAATCTCGAAATGAGATTATATTGCGTTAATTAAAGAAAAATATAATTGCTTGAATAATCGCTTGTTTGAATAAAGTCACTTTATATAATTCAATCAAGTAAAACATATTCTTATTAAGATTTAATTTTCTTGAATGGAAAGGAAACAATGTTAGATAGAAAATAACATTTTTAAGTCAAAGATTATAATTTTCTTAAAGTAGAATTAAATAATTATATATTCTTGAGATGACAATTACAATATTGGAACAAGACTATAATATTGTCGAAATTTAAAATTATAATAAATTCTTCTAAGAAGTAGTAATTCTTCTATAAGTTTTGATTTGACATTTATTTTTTTTCTGTGCATACATATTTTTACATGCATCTTCTATTTATACGATAAATGTATGTATGCGCATACTTACGTGCGCCTTTAATAAAAGATTAAATTTATCTCTACGCAGAGAGTAAAAATAATCCACCGCATTGATTACAATAAATAACCGCGATACGTTACGACAAAGCGCGCGTCACGTGTGAAATAGCGAGGTCGCGCGAGCAGTTCATAAAGATAAATAATATAGCATTACACATAGATCTCCGTAATAGTATCGTCGCGAGGGAGGGATCGAAGCTTAATTGGCAATTTGCTGTAACGCGGGGGTTTAAAAAGAATGAAAGATTAATCGGGCGTGCGTGCGATAGTCATCGGGGAAGTTTCGCGAGCGGCATTTCCCTGATACGGGAATGACGGTGGAAAAGTTGAAGCGAGCGATTAACAATTCAGCGGGCGCGCCTCGCCGCCTGGACCGAATTTCCAAAATGCGCGCGACGTTGGATCTTCGTGACGACGACGTCTAGATCCCGCAGCGTCACCGCTGGAATTTTCCTCCCTGCTGCGGTGGAGATCGCGCCCCGACAACGAACGCAGGGATCTCCTTCAGGAATTTATTGCGCCCCGCGAAACTATTCCGGAATCGGGAAACATCTTGACTTGGAATTTGTCGATCGTTACCTTGCGCCACTCTTTCGTCATTGTTTCGCGCGAGCGCGCTTCGTTATCGGCAAAAGTGCACGGGCCCGACGCGATATCGCGATAACCGGCATCGTAAAACAAACGCTCCTCCAAGACGCGCTCCAAGTAGACGAGTTTGTGTACTCCACCTGCCACGCTATTCCGGTGTGCGGGATACGTGAGATGGGTAAATGGCAAGTTATTAAATTACATTTAAAATGTAGAGAGTAAAAAAATATTCGTGTAAATTATTTATAAATTAATAATTCGTATAAATTTATAAATGGTTAATATGAAATAGATAATTCATTTGTATGTTAATTAAAATCTTACTCTGATACTCGTTTCATTTTACTAAATTGCACGAGTAAATATTTCAAATACATATCATTCTGTTGGAGCTTTTAATTGAAATAATTACTTCTCATTCTATTTTTTTTCTTTTACGGCTTTAAGTTTCCTAGATAAATTTTTATTTATGTTTTATGTTACATTATCTTAATTGAAAAAGTTAAATATAAATTTTTCAGATAATTTTAATTTTATTGAAAAAAATTAATTTTTAAATATTTTATTTACACACATATTTTCAATAATCTTTACTTAAAATGCAAATATACATTACACTGCATATACATATATAATCAAATAAAAATCAACTAACGAATCAAACTCTCATCGAGAGAATCGACTCCAGAGTGGGCCAGAAACGCGGCTGAAATGATTCGCGGAGAGAAGAACTATATCAAAGTGCAATACTCTAGATATATATATTTACTAAGTGCAACTGCAGCATTTCTATCCGCGCTATCTATTGTGTATATTGTAATATGTGCGATGCGGCGGCACAATAGCGTGTTAAAATGTATGAAGGTTTTCGGAGGGAGCAAATTAATTCAGGGCGCGCGCGGAGAGTCGTACATTGACTTCAATTCGCCTCGTCGTCAGATAATTCTTCCAGGATTTATGCCGCATACGCGGAGCGCCTCCCCCGTCGAGAGAGGAACGCACCGTCGTATATTGAAATACGACGGATCGTCGCGGGTGAGCAAGCTACTCTCCCCCTCCCCCTCCCTCTCGTGCTTCCATTGTTTCACGTTGCTGAGACGCGCGTTATCATCACGGTAGCTGTGACGTGATAAGAGATGCCGTTACGGCATCCTATCGATATATGTGTCTCTCTCTCTCTCTCTCTCTCTTTGCGAAGCCAACGCGGTCTTCTGTCATCGGGAATATCTTAGGCTACATTAATATATTCAGCTCTCACATACATAGCGACTGGCTGTGCAAATCGAGTCGTTTTTACGTCAACATGCGATGTTTATGTAAATGTTGGATTTAACAGAGTTACGCGAACCAAATTCGATTAATTATCCGCCTCTCCATCTCCCCGCAGAGTTTCGTACACGCGTTCCATTTTTTCATGTTTGTGTATAATATGAGTATTTAGTTTTTGTAGCGAATGAAAAAAAATTTCGAGCAGAAAATTGTTTATCGTATCGATTTTACAAAGACACTTTAAAATATAGTAGACTCCGATAAATGTATCATATCAATGGTTCGATAATATTATAGTATAATTTAATTTTTTTTTCAAGTTTGAAATAAGATAATTATTGTAAAATAAATAAATTCTTTTGCGGATTGAAATTTATATAGATTGTCAAATGATCATGTGCACACACACGTGTTATGAATTTTTTTAATTTATCATTAAATAATTATTTCATGCACAGAGTAAATCGAAAGAAAGTAATATTTTGATCAAGGATGAATGCTCTTTACGAAAAAAATAGAAGCAGGGAATAGTACGCTTCAGAGGGATCGATGTCTAAATCTGATCAAATATCCGTAGATATCAGTTTCAATGACTATGATTTTCATTACTGTTACATGTGATGATAGATTTGTATCGTTCACTGAAAACTAATTTCTATTAAGAGAATCAAGCACGTACATAAAATATTTGTTCCAGCATGCCTCTCATAATTTAACTTTTAAAGCATATATATAACAATATGCTGGTAATAATTTTACATTTTATTATTAATTAATATACGTATATATTAGATATGTTTTCAACAGAACGTGGATTATATGAACATTGTTCCATAAAAGTCTCATTGTCAGTTTCAGTTGAACGTACATATACGTGCATATAATTTTATATTTAATTTATATTCAAATTAAATTTTTTCCCTCAACTTTATATATATTTAATATGATTGCATTTCATATTTTGTATAAATTTAATTTTTGCGTTCGAACTGAATTTACATAAGGTATATTTTTACCGCCCTAATAAAAGATCTTTGAAATAATAAAATTCTTGATATTTTTTCAGAAATTAAATTAATATTGGATGTATATATTTCCGGCACAAATGTTTAAAAATATACCTTTTAGTTTTAATATTGTGTCTGTTTTATGCATGTCGATATTGTGTACTTTTTTACTTAAATTTTCGCTTATATTCTCATAACAATATTATTTAAAACATTTAATATCTTCTTGCATGATACTTTAAACTGGACAAATTTTTCATTTCTGTCGCACAATTTATTTTCATGATACAAATAATCCTCAGCTGAACAAGACAGAACATGTATAAAGAGGGAGAGAAAGTAATGTATAAATCCACGTAGTAACATTGTATACACACATGTATTAACTGGTATCCCTGTATTCTATCCTGAGCACACGCGTCTCAAGTTTTTACCCCATGGCTTTTGTTGCAGGCTGTAGGGCACGCCCACCATATCGCGTTACATGCGGGGCTAAATCTTGTTACCGACGTAATCTCGTTTTTTAAGAATAAATACGGCCGATACACGAAGTTAAGCAACCGCACGACGGATTTACAGCGTCCGGCGGTTTTACAAAACCGAGAGAGATGCATCATTTCTTTCTTTCTTTCTCTCCCTCTTCTCGCTCTTCTTCTCTTCTGGGTCACGGAGAGCAATTTCCTGGACGATATATCAATGGACGATTCGCGAGCAAAATTCTATTATCAGACGTATATAAAGATATATTGGCCCGTGAAAAAGCATCGCGCTCGTACAAAGGACTTCCTTTTACGCAACGATTATACGCTGTCTTATCGTTTCAACTACATCTTTACTTTTAATTATTTCAAATATCGGGAGAGAGATCGATCAGCGAGGGAATAAAAATAAAACGTAACGAGGTAATACATTCGCTGAATTTAGCAGATCTCTAATTTGTGCTCTCGTTTCCCTATCTAAATTAACTTTCTAATTTATATTACAAGCTATTGCGACAATATTTCCGACTATAATGTTTCCACGATGCAAATTCACCTATGAAACTAACGTTAAAAGATTAAGCTTAAGAGAGGATCGATAAAACGTATCGATGTAATTTTCTCCGCCTGCCCCGCGATGCGGAGTTCTATCTTAATTGAGAAATCGAGACGCGTCTTTCATGGAAACGCATGGATTAAAGTAAAGAGGAGCTTTTGCGCGCGCGCGTGCAAAACGTAGAGTACAAATATTATTTCAACAGGCTCGATTTATAGAGTAGGCCTGTCAGTCGGACGAGAAGCAGGCATTGTTGGCCAACTATTTATTCGCGTTTTCTCGCGCGGAGGCGGTTCCCCGTTACTCTCTCGCAGCGTAAATATTTCTTTCCTAACGGAATGCCAGACGCCCCGTAATTGTCGAGCACCATCGCAATCTGGAAATTTTTCCCAAGCGTAGCGAAATATATAAAATCGCCGCCCCCCTCCACCCCATCCCCCGTCCTTTCCTCTCGCATGTAGATACCTCGTTGCCGATAAAGAGAGCTGCCACCCCTCGCAATAATATCTGGCGCACCTTATCTTCCTGAGAGAGAAATAATTCGCGTAATTTATATTTAATCCACGCCCTCGACTATGATATATTCAATGTTTCCTCGCGTATTGTATATAGCAGGTGTGCGACAATTTCCGAGATCTTACGACAGGGATTCCCAATGTTTGCGCGGTAGGGTGCATGATTTATTGTTTATTTTGCGCTTTATATACATTTTATAAACCGCAAAAGCCGACTCTTGAATATAATATCGGGAATAATTATTCGTAATCGCGCAACTTCACAAATAGATGAAGAAAATTATACGTTCTATAATTAGAATTATAACAATTTATTAGATTCATTAAAAATTAATGTATATTATTAATGAAATTATTAATATCACCATTGGATTTCATCGTATAAAAGACACGGAGAATTTTAATAATGAAAGGATTATGGGATGGAAGTTAAACAACATGCGAGAAGAATGGGGTCGAACACACAAGGGGAACACACGAAGGGTTGACAAGATAGAAGGGACGGTTTGGAAAGAAGGGTAGGGCTGGATATCGGAGAGAATGTCATGGCGTTGCAAAGTAGCAAAGAACGGAGAGAGAAGGAGAACGTTGTGATAAAGGGATAGAAAGAGAGATGAGATATGCAGGCGGACGAGGATTTAAGACCAAAGGAGAAAAAATCTCCATGGGAGAAAGCACGTAACGAGAGAGTCTTTTGAGATAAAGAGACCTGAACCGGAAAAAGGTCTACTGTTGGAACAAAAATAAGTCCCTCTCTTTTGACTTTTCTCGTCAAGGAACTATTCTTGTGCGAGGTCAATATAATTTAATACTATGTAATTCGTTTCACAGCATCTTCAAAAATGAAACAAATAAATCACAATGTCGTAAAAATATCGACTCCATATCTCTGCATTGTTTGTTCAGCTGTTGCAATTATTCTAATTGTCTGATTATAAATCTTCGGTGACTACGATCTTAGAAAGAAATATTAAAATAAAGAATTTTAAAGAGTGAGGGTTTAAAAAATTTCATTAATAAGAAATTTGTGTAAACAATTTTTCATTAAAGAATTGTGATTCTTACCCCTATTAACCTGGCACCCCCACCATGAAAAATCGAGTTCGAATATAGTGCATAATTAAGTGCTAATTTGTTGCTAATTAGTTGCTATAAGCGCGAATTTGTTGCTTCTACCGATTAGCAGGAAAATCATATTAAAGGTGGGGGTGCTAGCTTAATGGCAAACACCCCCACTTCCGAAAAACGCTTTAGAGAGTCGCAAATTAAAAAACAAATACACTAGAATTTGTTGCTAATTAGTTCTCAAAGATACTGCAAATAGATTTTAAAAATATTAAATTTTTAAAAATACACCAATATAACATCATATACATATAAGCGTAAAATCATTAAAATAAGTAATTAACAATATCAGTTTGTCATAAAATTGTTTCTTACATAAAATAAACCATTTCTTAATTTATTGCCTACAATTCAAATGAAAAAAATCATTCAAAACGAGTGGCGGTGTTATCTTGCCGCCAGAGTAAAGTACATTAACGCAATTAGTTGCTGCGATTATTTTTGCCTCAAAACGTTCCCCAAATTAGTTGCTCGAAGAATATGCAATATCGAATTTGTTGCTCCACAATTAACTTAAAAAATTCGACTCGAATGGGTGGTGGTGCTGGCTGGCCACCAAGAGTAAAGTATATTAACGCAATTAGTTGCTTCGATTATTTTCGTCTTAAAATGTTTCCCAAATTAGTTGCTCGAAGAATATGCAATATCGAATTTGTTGCTCGACAATTAACTTAAAAAATTCGACTCGAATGGGTGGTGGTGCTGGTTTGCCACCAAGAGTAAAGTATATTAACGCAATTAGTTGCTTCGATTATTTTCGTCTTAAAATGTTTCCCTAATTAGTTGCTCGAATAATATGCAATATCGAATTTGTTGCTCCACAATTAACTTAAAAAATTCGACTCGAATGGGTGGTGGTGCTGGCTAGCCACCAAGAGTAAAGTATATTAACGCAATTAGTTGCTTCGATTATTTTAATCTTAAAATGTTTTCATAATTAGTTGCTCGAAGAATATACAATATCGAATTTGTTGCTCGACAATTAACTTAAAAAATTCGACTCGAATGGGTGGTGGTCTGGTTTGCCACCAAGAGTAAAGTACATTAACGCAATTAGTTCTTCGATTATTTTAGTCTTAAAACGTTTCCCTAATTTTTTGCTTTCGAAATATTTTAAGACGAAAATAATCGAAGCAACTAATTGCGTTAATATACTTTACTCTTGGTGGCCAGCCAGCATCACCACCAGTTCGAGTCGAATTTTTTAAATTAATTGTGGAGCAACAAATTCGATATTCATATTCTTCGACACTAATTAGGAAAACATTTTAAGACTAAAATAATCGAAGCAACTAATTGTGTTAATATACTTTACTCTTGGTGGCTAGCCAACCACCACCCATTCGAGTCGAATTTTTTAAGTTAATTGTGGAGCAACAAATTCGATATTGTATATTCTTTGAGCAACTAATTAGGGAAACATTTTAAGACTAAAATAATCGAAGCAAGTAATTGCGTTAATTACTTTACTCTTGGTGGCTACCCACCACCACCCATTCGAGTCAATTTTTTAAGTTAATTGTGGAGCAACAAATTCGATATTGCATATTATTCGAGCAACTAATTAGGGAAACATTTTAAGACTAAAATAATCGAAGCAACTAATTGCGTTAATATACTTTACTCTTGGTGGCAAACCGCACCACCACCCATTCGAGTCGAATTTTTTAAGTTAATTGTCGAGCAACAAATTCGATATTGTATATTCTTCGAGCAACTAATTATGAAAACATTTTAAGATTAAAATAATCGAAGCAACTAATTGCGTTAATATACTTTACTCTTGGTGCTAGCCAGTACCACCACCCATTCGAGTCGAATTTTTTAAGTTAATTGTGGAGCAACAAATTCGATATTGCATATTATTCGAGCAACTAATTAGGGAAACATTTTAAGACGAAAATAATCGAAGCAACTAATTGCGTTAATATACTTTACTCTTGGTGGCAAACCACACCACCACCCATTCGAGTCGAATTTTTTAAGTTAATTGTCGAGCAACAAATTCGATATTGCATATTCTTCGAGCAACTAATTTGGGAAACATTTTAAGACGAAAATAATCGAAGCAACTAATTGCGTTAATATACTTTACTCTTGGTGGCCAGCCAGCACCACCACCCATTCGAGTCGAATTTTTTAAGTTAATTGTGGAGCAACAAATTCGATATTGCATATTCTTCGAGCAACTAATTTGGGGAACGTTTTGAGGCAAAAATAATCGCAGCAACTAATTGCGTTAATGTACTTTACTCTTGGCGGCAAGATAACACCGCCACTCGTTTTGAATGATTTTTTTCATTTGAATTGTAGGCAATAAATTAAGAAATGGTTTATTTTATGTAAGAAACAATTTTATGACAAACTGATATTGTTAATTACTTATTTTTAATGATTTTACGCTTATATGTATATGATGTTATATTGGTGTATTTTTAAAAATTTAATATTTTTAAAATCTATTTGCAGTATCTTTGAGCAACTAATTAGCAACAAATTCTAGTGTATTTGTTTTTTAATTTGCGACTCTCTATAAGCGTTTTTCGGAAGTGGGGGTGCTAGCTTGCCATTAAGCTAGCACCCCCACCTTTAATATGATTTTCCTGCTAATCGGTAGAAGCAACAAATTCGCGCTTATAGCAACTAATTAGCAACAAATTAGCACTTAATTATGCACTATATTCGAACTCGATTTTTCATGGTGGGGGTGCCAGGTTAATAGGGGTGTGATTCTTATATATTGTACAACAATATAAATGATATAAGAAAAATTTGGATCATTGGATAAAGCGTTAAAATACTGCCTGATAATTCTTATAATCGCTCATGTGGAATAAATTTGAGCGTGTTCCAATATATCATTTTTATTCGATGTCTCTCTATCCAATCTAACATTACATTAAAAATGAAACAAAAATGATGTTTATTTTCTAATGTTTTAATGTTTAATTAAATTTTATGGATTTCATTAATAATACACTTGTATTCAAAAGTATTGTATACACATTTTATACATATATTAAACAAAAATAAAAGAAATATATCAATGGTAAAAAAAAAATTTATATGAGAATCGCTGTTGAATTGCATATTTCTACGCCAAATATTATCTAAATTCGCCTTTTTTTTTCTTTTTTTTTTAATCGAAAGGAGAATCTCATGTAATTAATTTCCGCGTAAAAGTTTCTGGCGAATCTTAAAATGTAACATAATTGAGAAATGAAGCAGACAGTCGACAAATGTATAATTCACGTTTAATCAATTATCAAAACTCTCGCCGGCTCCCCTGATTCTTCGCTCGAACGTAATACTGTCGCGACGCGAAGATCCTTTCATTCGAATGCAATCGCCGTCGCAATGAAATATCCCGTGAAACCGTTGCAGTGAACCCGCGCGGTAAGTTGCTCTCGCGAAACAGATAGCCAAATACCGCGCGAGCGCAATATTTCACCAACTACCTGACAGCGAGGTATTGAATATTTTTGCGCGCGGCAGGATCTCGTAACGGCCCTGCTCGGTCGCGTGTAGAGAAAAAAAGTACGCGATAAACAACACGCTCCCCTTAAAGTTTCAGGAAGGAGCACCTAAATCCTTTAATTAAACAGCCCGCGCGTGAAATCTGCATAAAACGGACGCGGCTGTAATTCATCACGCGTTCACAATTAGAACCGTACGTGGAGAAAACTGCGATAAGAGAAGAGCGCGTCCAGAGATCTTATCTGTATCAAAGAACGGAAGATACGAGACGAGAAAGATCCTTTTCTTCGACTTTGCCTTTGAAGGTCCAAATGATGGTGGTGGATTCGACGTGGTGGAATCTCACAAACGATTGCTTGATTGTTCGATAATTGATGTTTCGTCTAAAGAATCTAGCCACGAACGTTTTTCCGGACGCTCTTGTATCGCGACGGTTTTATTATCGCTTTTTTTTCTCGCAACATTTGTCTCGTTCTACGAAAGAATGTCTGAAAGAGTATATAACGACAGCGGAGTTAATAAAAAATAAAGTGACGCGTGAATTTTTTACAACAATTTATATTAAAGATTTAATTTTGAATAACTTTTAAATATTTAGCGTAATTGCATTTTAAATAAAATTTTTATCCTCGAAATGAAAAAGTGCGTAATATAAACGTTAGACAAATAATATTCTATTCATTTGAGATTTTTTTAACTTTGTATTTAAATCAACTGCGAGTCTCGGCAAAAGAAGAGATACGATGATTCCACGAAGTAATCTGTATAAAAGTTTCTCGTATATATCGAGCAAAAAAATCGCTAGTATCTTGCGATAAAAATTTTTCACCGGGATTGGAATCCGTCCGGAATTAAGAATTCCAAGTTACGTAAAAGCGGACTTTAAAAAGATGTGACTTTCCTGTGAAGGGTGTTGATTTTAACGTTGTTAAGCCGAGTGATTAAAAGTTTGAAAAGAGGCGGAAGTGGGAGTGGACGCAGAGCAGTGAATTATGGAACTTGCTACGATGGACGCGCGGATGGATCGGCTTCTTCGATTATTCCTCTTTATAAAAATCCTTCGATCGGATAATCCGGGACATGGGCAACTAATCTACGACTCGAGCGACTTGATTATTTCACTAAATGAATTTCATCGCATGTGAATCAGTTTAAATAACATTTGCAATGTCGATATTATTATTTCGTTACTGTCCGTTTTAATCGGGACATTTCAAAAGCTTGAATTATCAGTGTACGATAAATGTTAAACAATACAGCGCAATTCATTAATATCGCT
The DNA here is from genome assembly GCA_023638675.1 of Camponotus pennsylvanicus. Lineage (NCBI taxonomy): Eukaryota > Metazoa > Arthropoda > Insecta > Hymenoptera > Formicidae > Camponotus > Camponotus pennsylvanicus. Next base: position 17,953 of record JALHBL010001158.1, on the reverse strand, counting down.
GTTATACATAGTTAGCAGGTAATTAGTTTCAAACGTTGTCGTTACTTATTGTAAACCGTGTCGTCCTCTTTCTCGTTAGCGAATTAACAAATGACTGCAAAAATTTAATTGCGATCAATAGTATTCTTATCGAAAATATAGAACACATGTAAATTCAATACAAGGAATATTTATCGACGAAAGAGTAAAAAAAATATTTGAAAGTCTATTTTATCCAAACGTAAAGAACACGTGAAGAATTTATTTATTCAATACACGTATATTTTTCTACCAAAAATTTACCTATTGCAAGAGAGATATACAGTATAAAATAAAATTTTAAAAATATGTCCTGCTTTAAATATTCTTTAACTTTGCAACGAAAAATGTTTAAAGATCATTAAGAAAATTTTCAAATACAAAGAGTTGTGCAAATCGCAGAGTGCAAGACTTAATTCGCATACAGATAATTCCTCGTTTATTTGTTCGCAAATGAAGATCTTGCAATCATTTTATTTCTACTTTATCAAATTTTCATTTTTAGAATCCAATTTCGTTCAAAACCATTCCTGTCTCTTAAATCAATCCCCGAGATACATTATTTTTTTCTCGATGCTATAATTACTACATTAAAACGAGCGATGCATCTTGCCGAGTGCATAACGCTCGAGTTGATCGCGAGATAACAATCCGATACGATTAGTAAAGCCCAGTTGGGAGTCAAAGTAATGAACGTACATGCGGGAAAACGCCGGACAATTAAGATCGAACATCTCCCCGGCATTACATAAAGAGCTCAGCATACGAATAAATAAACAAATGTATCGTCGAGATACGAGGATTTCTCAATTAGCTCGTTGCCTTTCCTTCCCCACCCCCTCGTTCGATAACGCAATTTCGACGTAAACCGTAAACCGGAATCTCCCCGCTGCCGCTGAAATATTGCCACGCTCCGAAGATTCCGCATCGAGTTCATTCTCTCTTTCCGGTTTTTGTAGCGAAATGTTGTTCACATTCCCCGATGAAATTCTGGAAACTGTTAACAATACGATCACGGAGGAATCCACGCTTGCGAACGAGACGACGAAAGCTTTCGAAAGAAGCAGACATTTACGACGATCGCCCCGCGATACTTAACGATACAGTTATCAAGGCAATTTATTATATTTAGAATATTGGAGGAGAGTGGAAGGCAAAATATTTATATTTCAAATTGTCTGTTTACGTTTAATACACGGCCGCGGCAAATTTTGCATTCGCTTCGATTTGAACGAAGAACGCTTCGTCGATTTTTTTTTACGCGTGTGTATTTTATTTATTATCGATATTTGACAAATGTCATTTGATAAATATAAATCAAATATAAATCGCAAAAGTAAGATTATCGTCTAAAACACAATTTTTATCCTCTCTCATTTATATATTCGTATTAAAAAGAAATGAGAAATTTTTTTTGGGTCACCAACATTTTCTTGGTTTGATCTTTTTAATTCTCTTTCTCTCTTTTTCTGTCGTATATATGTTTTTATTTTAAGAAAAAAGAAAATAAAAAACAATTTGCTCAAAAATATTTTATGATATTTTATGTACGATGTAGAGATTCGTATATACACATACATATATACATATATACACACACGTATATCCTCAGGACAATCTATGCCTCGCTTCGCTCTTATATATTCCTAAAATTTTTTATATCCTATCCGCGAATTTATCGATACTAAAAGTCGAATGCAGATCGTAAGGACAAAAATGCGCCTTTACCTGCATTGAATCACGTTCGGCGCATTATGTAAACATCGTATCTAAAAATTTTCATGCATTTTTTGTAAATCAAATAAATCTAATAAGTTTTAGATTCTGCATATAAAGTATATTCTAAAATTGATCCATAATCTTAACAATATTAATCAAAAATTGGTATTAAAATAAATAAGAGCCAATGCAAGATGAAGAGCACAAAAAAAGAAATGTCCTATTAACATATAAAAACATTTTTGTTTAAATATTTTAGTCGCACTCAGTTTTTTCAAATTGTACTCGTACAAGAGACTAAAATAACAATAAATCAAGTGAGCATGAAAAACAAAGGCACGTAATGAGAAGCAAAAAATATATATGCATCAAAATAAACATAATGAAAAATCAGATGTACAAATGTATCCATTGTGTCAATTTGAATATACTTTTTACTTCTCATTACGTGTTTATCCAATTTTTCACTTAGCTTATTATTTTTGGTCTTTTGTACAGTTTTATATAGTATTGAAAGCTTGAAGTGGGACCAAACATATAAATAAAAATGTTTTTTTTATTTTATCGGAAATCTCTTTTTTGCGCTCTCAATTTTGCATTGGCTTTTATTAGCATTTAATATTAATCTTTTATATTGTCATATATAGAACCTTATTATTTATATTGTTAATATATTTATATTTTATTTTTTTATATCTTTTTTTCTTTGAATTATCTTTAACTATAAATAATCTTAATGATATTATAAACGGATTTTATGCATTATATCAGTATTTTAAAAACAACTAATATCGATTTGATGGAAAAAAGATGGAAATAATTCATAAATATATATATACGATAGTTTATTCGTTTTGCTTCGCAAGTTGACACAGATTATTTCCGTTCCAAGACGCAAATATTCTGCTGGAGAAAGAAAATATATACTCCTGATATTGATTGTGCGCAATTTGAATATTAATTTCACATCACAAATGACAGATAATATGTCAATATTTGTGAGTATATGTAGGCGAACGCGAATGATGAATCATTCGACGATTATGACAACCAAGCAATACTTCATTCGTACTGAGCAAAAAGTTTGATTCAAATAAATTGATTAATCAATCAAACATAACATATAATTAACAGAATATTTACTTTCGATAAATTTTGCTGATAAATAATTGTATCCAAATAATATATGTACATTATAATATATTATTGATTTTCCGTAATATTAGTTTGCCCATATTTTTGCCAATAATTTCATTAATATGCAACAAGGCTATCAAACTTCCAAATTTATTCAGTTTTAAGAAGAGTATTTTAAATACATTGCAAAAAAATAATAGTAATAGTCTTTGAATTATATATCAATTTTTCTCCAAAATCGACAAGTCGTTTGAATATTTTCTCGCGTGACGAGGCCTTCTGATCTCTCTCGTCTATCGATTTCGCCTTTCAGGGAAATAACAGCATTCTCTTGCCTGAAGGCGAGATACATTGTCGCCTTCTCTTGCAAGCGGACACATCTCCGGCGATCGCTTGACGCATTCCCGATGAACCCTCGACTTCGTGGAACCGCACAAAGCCTCCCTTGGATTTGCCGGTGATTTTTCATTCTCCCACCCCCTCCTCCTCCCCCTTCCCTCTAAATGCCTCATAAATATTCACGGTTCCGCGAGTATGTATGTCTGTTGGCGCATGTGCGACCCATTATGTCCCTCGTGCAAGCACGAGGAAAACGAAGCAGGAAGCGTTCTGAACGCGAAGAGCTTTCGCGCGTATACGCGCTGTAAATTAGGGCGTTGAAGAGGAGAGGAAGGATGAGAGGGGAGGAGCGACGAGATAACGGAGTTAACGCGACCGCGGGATCTCTTTGCGCGATTTCTCGAATTAATCCGTAAATCTTCCGTAGCGCGCAAAAAGCACTTTTGCGTTTTTCGCGTTTCGCGCGGCGTCTTCAGCCGGAATTTCACGCGAGAAATCGCGCCGATATACATAAAGGAACAAAGTCACGTCCGGAAAGTAAACGTTCGCCTTTCTTGTTTCAGCAGGTGGATACCTGATAACGCTGATCTCTTTTGCGCGCATTTTTCTTTAACGATCAAATTTTCGCCCTGTCTCTCTCTCTTTTTTCTCTCACTTGGAAAAAGAGAAGGAGAGTCTCCAACGTCGATTAAGAGTGTGTTATTTGCTTTTTCATATACGAGACATTCTCATTTTGAGCGAAAGTATGTTTCCGAGCCATTGGATAACGAAGATTCGCAGAGAACGATATTCTCGATATCGAGGCTCGTGTAGATAAATAAAAAAGGAGCGAACGGGAGGCGTATCATTGTATCGATCGATAAAGTGAAATTGAAATGAGTAAACAGAATATTACTTTCCGTTTGCGATTCGCACGACGATGTAAATTTTCAATAATAAACGTAAACAAGGATTATATTCAAATAAGTGAAACCACTTTCCTGCGAAAAATGAAACCAAATATTTCCATTGGAGACAATTTTATGATTTTTTGCGCACGATGTTCACGTTACGCGTTTTACGTTGAATCGGTGAAAACTGGAAAGAAAAAAATAATATCATTTATAATTCGCGAAACGATACTGGGATTGTTATATCGTTGCACTTAGTAATATCGAAATTTTATACATATAATATCTGTAATTTACAGAAAACGGATTAACGACACGTGTGTATTAGTAATTTTGTATGCACATCATTTTCCGACATTTATAATGAAATTTCTCACAAAATTTATAATAAAATGTCACAGATACATTTCATTGGCCCCTCACAATTGATTTTATACTAAAATTTGGTCACATCAAATATACTTATGGCTTCTATCGAATATTCATTTAAATTATATGTCGAAAATTTCATTATGTATGCATAACTTAACGATAAAATTACAGGTAATGAATTAATAATATTATGAATTATCGCGGAGCAAACTCGTCAAAAACAACAGTAATTGCGATATAATGGAATATCTAGTGAATATTCCGTAATTAACCAAGAAAATAGTAAGCTTTCCTCCGTATACGTTACCAGGTCTATCTAATTGAATTATGTCGAAACTATATATATGAATTCACAGATTTATCTTGGAATTGCTTCTCAAAATGTTTAGTGACAAAGATTGATAATTTATGACAAGTCATAATTTATCACAAGTCATAATTTATCACAAGTCATATGTCATCTCAACATTTTTTTTTAAATTAAATTCAAATTAATTACAAAATTTATAAGTGTGAAGTGAAATTATAATGGAAATATCCTTCATTAATAGTCTATAATAATAGACATTCCATTTGATAAAATAATTTAAATTATAAAAGGGAGAAAGACAGAGAATTATATCTAAAGTATCGACAAATTATTTTTATGTTTCTGATGAAATCATACATATATAATGATTCGAGATAAAATGTGATATATAAGACCAATAAAGATTATTACAGTTTAATAAGGCGGAAAAATTTTATTAATTTGCAATTAAAATCGAAGCTATTTTTCGCGAAAGCGAAACTCTCGTGGGAAAAAAGTTATTCTACGTTCGCAATTTATTTTTTGTTTCATCAGAAGCAATCATCTCCTTACTAGTTATAATATTATTATACGATTTCGGATATATTTTGCATATATAATTACATGCAAACTTTTTCGATTACGCTAGAAGCGATAATTGTTGATATTACCATCTTCGAATTTCGCGAGATATCGAAAAATTGTTCACGAATTTAGACTATAATTCTACTCATCCTTTGAATCCTTGGAAGGTGTGCAACTTGAAAATTATACGCCAACGGATAGTCGGGGAACCAGGTGGAAACTGGGTCCAGATGGCCGGATACCTTCAAAGTGCGCGGAAATTCCCACGCGTGTATGCATCTTTCACACATATACACGCATATGGGCGAACACATACACACATGCACGTGCTCTATTCTAGCAACCTGAAACTCGAAAGTTTGCCGACGAGCGCGAACTCCGCTTGCGTGGCCTGCGCGTTCTTCTCGCACCAAATTGCGTTGCATGAAACGCGTATTTGTAAAGTGCAACGTTTATAGTTGCAAAATGCTCGTGAAAGCAAGTGACCAGACGCCAAAGGTAAGGCGGAAGATATTTCGATCGATTGTTTTGCTGCCTTTGCTTACGCAGCGTACGCGTTACATATCGCTGAATTTATATATTTATATATTTATATATTTAATTGTTTTTCTCCTCTTTTCTTCCTTTTTATTAAATATGTATTTGCAGAAAGTGGATTCTAAAACATTTATATTTAATTTTAAATATCATTATTTTTTTCTTTACTTTTGACAATAAAGTAAAATACGCCCTCTCATGCGAATATACAAATTTGCGCGTATAATTATGCAGTTTTTAGATCATATTTTTACGTTCCGCGTGCATGGCAAATATCTCCAACATGTTATATTTTGCGTGGTCCATTTACTTAAAAAATTAAAAAATGCGAAAGTGCGTAAGAGAAATTTGCAAAGCACATATTTTAAAGGCACAAAATTCTGCGTTAACAAAATGGAAGGGAATCTTTCATTTTATCCAGAAATAGATTCAGCAAAAGTAGATGGATGTAGATTATTAGCTCGAAGAGAAGAATCGACTCTCTTCTTTCGTAAGTATAAACCCTACGATTGCAAAATATCGTGCGTCATCGGCTGCAGAAGATACGTATAAACTATAGAAACGTGCCGGATCCGAGTCAGCTAGAATTCCAGTTGTGTTTCTTAGGCACGGCACAAGGGGAAAAAATCTCATATGGCTTAAGCCGATATCATATTTTGTCAGGCGGGATCTTCCCGTCGTGTTCCTTCGATTCACTCTTCCCGAATCTTTTCGCGATTATTACAAACATCGCGCACAATAGATAGGTACGCAAAACCCGCGCGAAATCGTACATCTTGAAATTCTCCCCGCAAGTGACGTCAGCGGAAAAATATTAGATATCGAATCGCGTGGCGTGCATATTCCTCGCGCACGTCGATCGTAGATTACGTGTGTGGTCTTTATTCCATTTTGAATATAAAAATTTCGTAAGGCGAAAAATATTGAGGTGAAACGGAAATTTTCGTTATTGCCGCTTCTATCAGTGAGAAATTCTTTTATAAAAATCGCGCTCGCAATACACTTATTTTCGCTTATTTTTAATACACTCCAAATATACGCGTATTAATTATATACGTTTCTTTAATAATTATATAAGTTTTTAAATTTTAAATACACAAAGAAAATATTTCAATAGAATGCTGATAAATTTTATTTTACTTATATTTCTTCACACAAATTCGTTTCTTTATTAAGTTTAGCTTCAAAAAGTGATTGTTCTTCGATGTAATATCTAATATATTTTATGATCGCGATATAAAATATGTATGGAGTTCGAGGCAACGACCTCAACTCTCGTCCTCTTTCTTACCTTACCAACTTTTAAATCCTTAATTCTTTTAGTGCAGATAATTAAAAAATAATATCTCGATTCATTAATGTAATCACACAGCACGCTTTCATAAATTATACAATCAAAATTGTAAGAATCATAGCTGGTTTAAAAAATCATTCATGTTCAGTAAAACTAATAAAGTGCTAATAACTTTTTAATATCTTCGAATAAAAGATGTCATTCACGTGTCACGTTGCTCGTAGAATTATTGGCTTTATGTAAAAAAAAAAAAAAATGGGTTGCAAGAATTTTATTTTGAAGGCACAGTGAAGGTAGATTAAAACAAGCTATCTCGCGTCGCGCAAAAAGAATTGCAATTTTTGATATTTTGGCATTCTCCGATATCACGCGTATATAGGAAACTATATGCGACTACAATTAAGAGTATACATATCGAGAGATATTCAAAAAAAGTATAAATTTCACACGGATGCGCCTGTCAGATGACGCGATGTGGATCGTTTTATCGGTTGAAATATTACAAATTTAGTTTGGAGACAGCAATCAATGCACTTTTCCGGGCGTTTGTTGTGAAACTGAAATTGCGATGTAATCATCGCGCAATCAAACTTGTGAAAAGAGTTCAATACTCGCTCTTTCGAAAATATTTGAAATTATATTGAATAATAATTGAATAAATTATACTTGTATGGCAAATTTATTTCTTTTATTATCTGTACTTGTAAATTAAAAAAAAATCATTTTACCGATACTAATGAGACAATAATAATTCATCCGACAATACCAAATATATTTCAAATAACGTCATCTCACGAGAATTGTTTACTTTTTTGTTTCGATCTCTCACATCTACTTTAAAAAAAAAAATATTTTTAAAGTTTCAATGTTTCACATATATTTTATATTTGAATTTTTATGTAATATTTAGTCAATGTTAACACCTCTACCCTTTTTACGCATCTTTTTGATACGCTTATGTGTATATATATATGTATCGGTGCTATTTCTGTTTATTAATAATTTACCAATGCAAATCCCGTGACAGCAATGTGTCAGGAATCTTAAAAGCCTGTACAACTGCGTATCTGACGCTACCTTTCAAGGCCGACAGCAGTAGAAGCAACATCAGACATAGTCGATCTTACATCAAGCTTCTACTGGGCGCGTTATCGAGACTGTTAATTAGAAATTCCTAATCTAATCTAACTTCGGTCAGTGGAAAAAGAAGAGAGAGAGAGAGAGAGAAAGAGGGAAGGAGACGAGAGGAAGGTAGTTAAAATCCGCCGTTATCAAGATTAGCATTATCAGCGCGGGCCGGCGCGAATCCCGTGCATCGTTTCGAAAAAATTAATTTCTGTGTTCCGTCATCGTATTAATTAGTCCTTTGTGATAACCTGTTAAATGGCGGCTCCCACCCGCAAGCTCGGGTCAAGAAGGAGGCGTTAAATTAAAGAGCGCGCTCGCGAACTAATTTGGAATAGGGCGAAAAACGGGGAGTCACGTTCTCGCGACGAACGGACGACGCTCATCTCATTTCTGTGGCTGAAATTTTTTTAATTAGATATCCGCGTTTAAGCGCCCTTAAGTTGCTCGTTAACGGTGGACGCGACGTCTTACCAGTCCATCCAGAAAATAACGGTTGATTAATTAGGAGAGCTTCGAGAGAACCGTCGCGTCACGTTTGATAAATAGTAATCAAGTCAGCATTTGGAAGCGCGTTAACAGGTGCTATCTGTTGCATTATGCGGTTAGGTCGTTATTTCGAGAGGAAGCGAATCGCGCGGTTACATTGTTATGCATCGGAAAGCTGCAGCCGGCGACAGCGGCGTTGGACGCTGCATAGCAGCCAAGCGTATCGCTTTATCCGAGAATAAATTCACGCTGCTGCTGCTGCTTGTTGTTGTTGTCGTTGTATCTAGATGCAAATATCTAGATGCACTCTGTTTATCTCCTCACATGTACTTAGATACACGAGTGTTTAGCAATACCTGTATCTAACTGCAAATTTATTCGCGTATGTATACACGCGTTATCATAGACTAGAGAGTGTCTTACGTTAGTGAACTGTAAATATTATATGTAATTTAATTATTTCTCCGTCAATATGAAAGGTACGTTAAAAATGATAAATCCTTCTTCGTGTTTAAGACAATTAAATAAACATTTTTAGCTCTTCACTTTTGTTCTCATTTTCATTCTTACCTGCTCATTATAAATTTTGCTAATTGTGATATCAGATTAGAGTCACATTTTAATAATTTTTCTCAACGGATAATATTTAAAAATTAAATCAAAATTTAATTATTTATTTAATTGAGCCAAATTTCTAACTATTAATTTTAGGATAACATTTAGGAAATTAGTCTTCAAAGTTGATTTGTTGAAAACTATAGAGACATGACAAAAATTATGGTAAAAAATAAAATAAAAATAAACCTAGAAATTTGTAAACATCAAGAATAACAGTATGTTATCAAAAGAGATTTCATTTGTGCTATTCAGATTATTGTAATTGGCCAGCAAAGCCACCGGAAAAAGAACTTTCTAACTTCGAGAACTCTCGATGCAAGCCGATTTAGCATACAAACGAGCAGGGAACGCACAAAAACTATGAGTTTCTGACGAGTAAACTGACTAAGCGGGCTAAATTTCGTATCAGCTCCGATAAAGTGCAACACATATAATCACCGAGGCTTATAGGAGTTTAAAAAACTTTTGTAGATTTCCTCCATCTTTCCTTTATATATATATACATTATTAATTTTGTACGAATTCATAGACAGATAAATATCTATCTATTTTTCCATCTATATGTGCACAGAAAAAAAGACATTCTTGTTTTGAAAATATCTCTAGTTTTAACATGGAAATCTTGAAATGAGATTATATTGTGTTAATTAAAAAAATATAATTGCTTACTTGAATGAAGCCATTTTATATAGTTCAATCAAGAAAAATATATTCTATGATTTAAGATTTAATTTTCTTGAATGGAAAGGAAACAATGTTAGATAGAAAATAACATTTTCAAAATAACAAAATCAGATTATAATTTTCTTAAAGTAGAATTAAATAATTATATATTCTTGACAATTACAATATTAAAATAAGACTATATTATTAAAATTTAAAATTATTAAATTTCTAAGATTATAGATTGTTGCGTATATACGAAACAATGAACGCGTTAGTTCAAGTATATAAATTTTGACACTATTTTTTTTCTGTGTACATTTATCAATTTTGTACGAATTTAAAAACGCCGTAAAAGAATCTCGCTTCAATTATGTGGAAAGAGTCATAAATCACCGGCGATATAGCCTTGAAATTGAAGCCGGAACGAGCTAGCGGAACCAGAACGGTGATAAAGAACAAAGTGCACGCAATCGCCGATGAATGCGCTTCAATTGCACGTCCCGTGCAGACAATACGTGCGGCTCGAGGTAACTGCACGTTAACCTCCGTCGTCGCGCTTCTTCCCCGGGTCTAGCAATAAGAGAGAAATGCCTCCATTTTCTGCGAAAAATGCAGCCGGCCACTATATTCTACCCCCTTCCTTCCTCTCGACATCGAGGTTTTCCCCGAGGAAAACAACATAATGATCATCCCCGTCGTTTGGAGAGCATTGCGAGGATTTGCGTCGACCGCGTGTTGTTCCAGCATTAACGTTCATTAACATCCGCCGTGCTGTTTTAATGACGATCATTGTTTTGTAATATCGAGCTTTTCGCGTACACGCGCAAGAATAATAACCAACGAGCGCGTATCACGAAAAGCCACTCTCGAATCGATGAGTTGATATTGCATCGTTATAAGAATGCAGAAAATCAGAAAGCTTCACCTACACATTGCAAAAAAAGCGTAAAAGTGTAAAATTGCACGAACAATAAATAATAATGTAAATATATAATATTGTAAATAATATTTATTATGTAATTTTACGTCTAAGTTTATCTACACGTATTTTTTGCAACAATCTATCATCGAAAGACTTACGTATCATATAATTTATTTTTTTTTTCGCTTAAAAGAATATTTCCATACATTTTACGTGTTAAATTATTATTATATAATTATAGCATTAATATTTTTTTCATATGGAATAACTTATTACATTCGTCTCTCTCATATTTCTCAAAATCCTCTCCGATTTCCTTATGTTCGTAAGTATTACGCAAAGGAAAGCAATTTTCATTCAATCAATGACATTTTATCGAAATCGAATCGTTCGGGCTTAGTGGTATTCCTCTATGCGCATATATATTAGAACTCCAGTGCTATAAATGCGGTTCTGAGACCGCGAACCGCCAATGAGGGATCATATCCTGAGGCGGGCTACGTATGCCCATACGGCTTAATTCAAATGAGCGCACATTCGAGAGTATTAAATTTACGGCTTTTCGAAAATCCGCTCGTAACCCTCATTATTGCTTCTCCGGTTTAATGGCAGTCGCACTCATAATGGCGGTGAACGCTTTTATCGCGGAAATGGTCACTGTTAATAAAATTAATTTTATAATTATTCATTAACGATATAAGGAAGAGATGCTCCGATCCGCAAAGATGACGTACATTATCCTCTTATCAAAACTACATGTGCAAATTGCCGTATATTATACGTAAGATAGTACAACTAATTTGATGTTGTAAATTCGACAGACAAAAGACTCGATGATATTTTTCGCAAAAAGGATGAGTTCATTAATAAGATGAAGTTACGAAAGTGATGCGAATTTTTTTTCACGAAAGTTCGCAAAAAGCAGATGCTTGTTTTACAGAGACGCGTCCCGATTCTTCACCCCGTAAATTCGTTACAGCGAAATAAATTTTGCGCCAATTTACGTGCAGTAATTAGCGACGCGAAACTCGGGGATGATGCGGTCGTAATTAAACACCGGTATAAAAGGCTACGCGCCGCATTATACCTCATCACCACTCGTGCGAAACCCGCTTAATGTTAATTTCAAATTAACGCAATACCGATGTTTATTTCTTCGCGAAATTCTATTCGCGGTAGCGCGATTTACATGGATCTCGCTTTAATAGATTTCGTGGTTAACAAATTTCGCGGAATAGCAATTCCCTCTCTGAGTCGCGAGGTAGAGCGGATTACATTGTAATTCGGTGCAAGATACGTATTCATATCCTCACATTTTGCGCCGAGCATTATTTAGTCTAATGTCGAGCGATTCAATGTTGTCGCGGTGCAATAATTAATATAGAGCACTTTGAATTCTGCGCTGAATGTCAAATTTGAGCGCGTTAAAAATCTGCCTCTTTTGTAATTTTTTTCCTCTCTCATTCTTGAAATAGATATCTGTATTTCGTATGCATCCGTATATACGTATTTCGTCCAAAAATGTATTTTTAACAAGAAAGAGATTAAAAATAAATATCAAATTGTATTGTACATTACTGATAAAAATAATCCTAGTTGTGCGAGCTCTGCGCTTTAATAGAAATAAATGCATTTTGAAGTATGAAATTGCATTGCCATTTTTTAAACGATTGTAAAAGTAATTTGTAAAGTTAATTCAATCGTGTATAAAAATATTTCAATTATATTCAAAAGTGGCTTTGGCGCAAAATGCATATTTTTCCGTTATATTTAAAAAACAATAATAAAATCTTTTTAATTTTTTTTCGCGTACATACACGATTCAATAAACTGCAAACTGCATTTTAACTTATCCCCGCGTTGCATTACTATAGTATTCATAAGATTTTTTTAATTTTAAACTTTAACTAAATTAATTTTATGAAATTTAAAATGAAAATAGAAATGATACAAAGGTAAGGAAAAAAGTTCTTTGGATGATGTTTCGTGTTGAAATCTCTTGTATACATCTTTTCTACGATATGAAGAATTTGTTTATACAATAGAATGACTTTGCGATGGAAATGTGATATTGATAAGAAATTGTCAATCAAACAAACGGGCGGAAATATGAGTTTATAACATGAATTTATCAACAAAAAAGAGATTATTGAAAGCTTAGCTATATATATGATTCACAATCAGTCTCGTCTCTCCTTTTCTAAACGACAATATTCAAATATATACAGCTTCAAGGCCATTTTTAATTTTATATATATTTTATTCTAATTTTAATTGAAATATCTTTAAAGTAGTCGTCGCGATCGAAACTTGTACTATACATATTGATGCGCATCAATTTATTATCGCGCAGAAATTTCGTTTCTTGCCTCAATCAACTTTTTATTATTTCAAATTTGACAGAGATGAATAACGGGACGCTAATCAATCACGTAAGACTATTGAGTCCAAAATACATATATATATTTTTAACGGCTACGTGTAGGCTCTCCCATACATGCTTCGAAAATACTCAGAAAAATAGATGACGAGACTATATTTTGCTTCGTTGCCGAAGTTATTTGTAAATTACTCAGTTTCGTTTTAAAAGATAGAGGCGGAAGAGATAAAAGCTCTCGTGTGACTGATTGTTGAAACTATAACTCGGGGAACGGCTCTCTCGTTATTGAAGAAGTACATACTATACCGGTCCATATACGCAGCATCCGATTGTTGCTTTCACGAGGAGCTAGTATGGCTCGTTCTCGCTTATCGAACCCTCGTGCGATATTTTCATGATATACGCGCTTGCTAGACCTTGCCTGGCAGCTCTTTTCCGCGGATATAGCAATCAACGTTCCTCAAGTTACCTTTATCTTGCGAAGCGCGGAGCCGTTAGCGTTATCGATTCTTCCCGGCGATCACGTTTTAGCCGTGTAAAGAGCTAGAGATGCGCTGCACGATGAGATACGTAAACTCGAGTACTCGAGTATATTGATGATCAACGTTACACGCGTTATGCGCCGATATTATTAGTATCGTTGAGTACCGCCTTTGATGTTTACAACGAGTGCCAAAGGCCACATGTCAGAATGGGCGGAAGTTCGATCTTTCTCATCCCCTCCAACCCTTATCGTACGGGGACGTTTCTTATGTAGACGACATGCCTTCGGTAAAAAGTTTTTTAATATTCTTCCGCTCAACTCCCATCCTGAAATAGTTTCGCAAAAAAATGTCCTTTCCGCGCAAAAGAAGAGAAATATCCGCGCAAAAAAATGACATCTCTGAGAGACAATATCCTTTATAGCTTCTTTGTAAATCTTGAAATTTTTACAAGTATCAGTCGCGAAATGTGATGTTAATTCACGACGAAATTAAACTCGCGTACCTCGAAGGACTCTTTGAGGGAGAAGGAGAGAGATGCTCGTATCGCGAGTAATTTTTGCTCGTTTAAAAACACTGCGGAACGCGGGAGAAAGAGCGTAAAATGAGAAAAATGCATTTTATCGCGAATGCCAAGTGTAACAGATTGTTATCCGTTGATTGCAAACGAATTAATTAAATTCTTCATCGGGATAATATAATGCAAGATTAAATTCACAGAACGCTTGAACATCAAAACTACCGCTTGATAATCTTTTTTTTTTGTTTTTGCGAAAGGTGGAGGGCGTAAAAAAATGCACGCCCCGAGTAGTAATAATAATTGCCCATTAGGTGAAAATTATGGCGAACCGCGCCCATTTGCCGCGATTCAATGTTTTCACATTAATAGCAATCAACATAGATAGCAGTTTAAATATTTTTAGCCCCTATTGTGCACGCTTTCCGACGTATAATTTGAACATTTGCGCAGGATGATAAGGAAGATAATAATAATAAAGAAATAAATCGAAGACTGAAAAAAATTCGTCGTATTCAGCGCCACTAACAATATTCGCGAATATTGCGATGCTCTGTTGCACGTATGAAAATACAGAAGAATCTTTAGTGTTTCATCGACACTTGATATTTTGCACGAACGGACAATTTTAATTTTCAAGAAAAGCAGAAGTACTATCCACGTATTAACATTTTAATTTTGTCTACTTTTAATTAATTCTCGACGTGAATATTAAATTATTTATATAATAAAATGTACGTATATTGTACCTTTTCTCTCTTCAAATATTATGTATTCAAATATATGTATTTTGAAAGGGATGTAAAGAGATTTAGCATAAGTGCAGAATATATTTAATAAAACTCTAATAAATCTTTGCCGAAGAAAGCCTCGCAATGAAAGAAATGATGTCGTATTATAGTAATCAGAGTCAAATTCCGTATTAGAGGCGATTCAGCATGTGTCGTTGAATACGTTCATCATGAAAATGGAGGGATGCGCGTATGTGCTCCTTATTGAAAAAGCGTACCGCTATATGATTGTGAAAACCACAGCACGATGACCGGAACGAGATCAATTTTCGCGGTGAAAACTAAATATAAATCGTCTCTCTTGTTCGCCATACGTGTTACCTGGATACCAACAATGAATCTCGCGTCGATCGATAGAGTTCCGTCACTCGATGCGGCTAACTCATTTATCGAAAAAAAGGAATCTCGGGCCGAGATTCTTCCATTCGCTTCCCAGGATCGCTTTATCGATTTTACCGACGATTGAAGAACTCGCGGCTCGATAAAAGAAAATAATAAAGAGACCGATAGAATCGCAATACGGGCGACATGCCTGTCTGCATTCGCGATGGCCCGATAGAGCGCGAAAACGGCGTTAAATAACGTGTCCGCGCCGATTACGGCTATTCCGGCGCGTTGCAAAGGGCCCGATAATCGTGATTGGCAATTACGCTTTGCGGAAGGAAAAGGGAGAAAAAAGAAAGGCGAAAAAAATGGAGCAGCCGAGAGCACGTCGTCGTCGCGGATCGCGAACCCGCATGCAAATTGAGGCTTAATTTGTTCGTTAGCGCGCGCTTAACCCATCGAAGAAAAGTTAAATTAAACTAGCGGAAATTCCGCGGCCAACTTCCTCGGCGATCCACATCTATCGTACGCACGTACGGGTCTTAAAATCTGAGCGCGTTTCCCTCGGAACGTATTTATATTCGTCGAAAAAAAAAAGTTTCTTCGTACATCTATATCCGAAACGGATATTCAATATCCGAATTATAAGCGACTAAAAGACGTTAAAACGAGTAGTGCGAAATATACCGCCGCACTCTCGTCTGGATACTTGGATATTATGATACTTTGATGTATTTTTAACTTTTTGTTATACGTTTTTGCTACTCTTATCGATAATTTTTCATCAATATTATAGTACAGCGTTATGCACGCACGACAATTTATTTTTTGCCTCGAGCAAAGTATGAATTATTAATGTTTCGCCTGTTATAAGAAATAACTAGATTCGCATACATTATGCTTTAATTTATCACCTATATTGTATCATAAAAAATGCACAAATTCTGTTTTTGAATTTCATGAATCTGTACGTGGCTTGTGTTTCTTCCGTGAGTCATTTTTCCTTTTTACACGAAAAAGTGATAATATATGCGTCGGGGTCCCAGGTATGTTTTAGGGGGTCCGTAGAATAATTAAACGTTGAAGGAAATTTTTACAAAGAGAGAGAGAGAAAGAAAGAGAAAAAAAAAACGCGGGAGATATTTTCGCGGTGTGTAACAGCCTCGGCGCGAAATGAGAAAACGTTGGTTGCATCTCCGGTGGGACCTACGGGTGCAACGTACAGGGTGCATCAAGACAGCCTCGTATACGCGACCGACGTTTTCCGCAATGTAATCCGCAGAGCCCTGCCACGTCGTACTCAAAGAAAAATCCCTCTCCTCGTCGATGCGAGAAGGAACGATCGCGTTGCACACAATGCGGCGAAAGCAATTATTTCCGACCGCCCTCTCAAACTCGTGAACGGAAAGGCAAGCGATGGATGGACGCCGAAACGAGAGCGGCAAGCGAGATGATGCGAGAACCGCGTGACGCGATTTCGATCGCCGGCATTACGTTGCCTTTGTGTGACGTAGACAGCGAATTTCGAGTAATACAGGGTTACGCGGCCCTTTTATCGGGTTCGATATGCGTCGCTGTTGCGTTTCGATATGGCTACCTACGCATGGATACGCATTGTTTTGCTGAAAGGACGACACATGAATTTATGGAAAAGGACTAGTCGTGATGTATAAATCTTTTTTTTTTTTTTCAATACGAATACACAATTCTCTCGGAAATTAATGGCAGTGCACAAAATTATTTGGGACAACAATTGTTTACCGCAAACAAGAATTCTCTTTGAAAAAAAATACGATTATCCCTGTTAGGCTGAAACATTGATTTTAAGATTGAAATTTTTGAATGTTACTTTTTTTGCGCTTTTACTCTTTTCCAAAAGATATTAAAATGTTTTTCGAAAAAATAAATATCGCGCATCTAAAGATATTTATACAGGAAAAAAAAAGATTTTGGGAATACTTATTTCTACCATAAAATTATGAAATATTATTACCCGTATATGAAATTTCCTTCATATATCAAGTGTAGAGATTATTAACTCAATATTTTTCAGATATTTACGTGACAGTATAGAAGCATACATCCCTTAATGTAATAACGTGAAATTAACGAAGATCAAATCTCATCTTTTCAGTGTATCATTAGTTCAATTATCCTCAAGCTTTTTAATCTCCAGTGTTATTAGTAGAATGTAATATAGTTAGAATTAAAGATTTTAAAGATTTGATTTTTATTTATTTTTTTGTTTCATTCAACATTTATTAACCTATATTCGGCTGTTTTTCGTTTTTACACGACTTATATTCTATTTATTAAAAAGATATATCGTTAAAATATAATAGGAAAATATATTTCTATCAATATATATATATATTTCTAGCAATTTATACTTAACTTAACTATCTGAATAAGAACATTCAGTTTAATGGTTTAGCAAAAAGAAAAAAATGTATAAGATA
>JALHBL010001157.1:0-24775 GCA_023638675.1 Camponotus pennsylvanicus | reverse complement strand
TAAATCTTTCTGGCATTATATAGACAATAATAATACCAATCCTAATAATGAAGAACATTTTTTAACGAAAGAAAAGAAAAGATACATTTCTCTCATCTAAATATATATTATTTAAATTATTTCGACGTTAAAGAAGCGTATCGTCGTTGAATTACTACCGAAATCATTGCTTTCGGAAATTGCCAGGAGAACCTGGGATTAGTTCCAATCTTACAATAAAAATTTCCAATTTCTAACAGGTCACCGAACTAGACGTCGCGAATGGATCTCACAAGAACCGGTGAGAAATAATTCTCCATGATGAAAATCGTTTCTTCTCCTCGGCGGTACGAGCCACGCAACTTTTATTAACGTTTATTTAACCGAAGAAACAACGATAGCTCATTTATTAAAACGACAATCTCGTCTAAGAATGCGAAAAGAACGCGGGAAAAACAAGGTGATTTCGCAACCGTAATTTATTAATTTAATTATGAATATTTTCCGATACGAAATTCGTCCTCGAAAATCCCATTTCACTTACGACAATCAGCTTCGAGCCAACAGGTCGGGATTGCAACGATACAACGAGCAAGGACTAAGCCCAAACCGGAAAGAAGACGAAACGATTGACGGAAATAGAGGAAAATGAAGTTCACCAATTCTTTTTCGCGCATAATTATCCTATCTCGTATCGAACCTGGACCCGCTAAGCACGATTTCAAGTGCTCCGCCCGGACATATTATGCCTCCCGCTGTTGCTATATGCTACACCAGGCTAGTAGACGGCAAAAGAAGAGGATACCCACATTTTTTAAATGCTTACATTCAGCAATTTAGAAAATGGGGAGGCAACCCCTTTTACCGAGCGAAAATCGTGCCTAGGGGAATCCACTCGACTCCTCGACAGGGTTAACACACGCAGTGCGTGTGGCTGTAGACGAGCAAAGAGAAGGGACCCATTGACGACTATTCCGAGCAATCGATCGAGTTCTAACTAATTCGGGTCGGAATCACTTGACGAAGCACGAAGCAAGAGTGTACGTTGCATAGCAACGTGTGCAAACTCGAAACATCCCAGTTAGTTGGCATCGGAAGTAGAGACTCGTGACAATAAGGAAATTGGGATTTTTATACGAAAAATTCAACGTGGAAGTGCGAAAACGCGACGACGCGAGAATACTACAACGCGGAAATGCAGTAACGAAATACCGCCGTCCTCGACACGTTGACGGCACCGACGATGGAATGTCGATGACGCAATGTAACTCTTTTATTGAAACGACAATCTCGTCTAAGAACGCCAAAAAGAACGCGGTAGAACGTGGTGTTTTCGCTACCGTAATTTATTAATTTATTTATGAATATTTTCCGATACGAAATTCGTAATTATAACTGAAAAAACAAATTATTAAATTCATAATAATTAACTCGCGATCCTATAATATCGAAGGTAATCGTTAAATTTTGTGAAGCTAATATTTAATCGTTGACTTATCACATCGAATCTTCACACTCTTATTCGATAATTCTTTATATTTAATTAGCAATATTTAGGAATATTATCTGAAGAGAGGGACAGCGATAAAATTCTTTTGTTAAAACGATAATCTTTTATAAGGACGCGGAAAAAAACGCGAAAAGAACCCGGAAAGAACGCGAAAAGAAAGCGAAAAAAACGCGGAAAGAACACGGTATTTTCGCAATCATAATTTAATAATTTATTTTAAGAATATTCAGCTCCGCGCGATATGGAATTCATAAATAGATAAATCTAACGAAAATCATATCATTAAATTTATAATAATTTACTCGCGATTGTATAACAAAGGCGTCCGTTAAATTTTATAACGCTTATATTTAATCATTAATTTAGCATCGAATTTTTACATTTTATATAAAAATTTTCCGAATTTATTAATGACTCTTTGATATGAATATATAAAAATAGTTACTCTTTTATGAATATTTAAAAAATATATACTATAAAAATAAATATGTTAATTTAATGAATTACTATTATATAATCATTATACGTATATTTTCGATAATTTTTGGTGTAATTTACATAGGAATGTATTTACGCAATTTACAATCTTCTTAAACATTTATAATTTTGCAATTTCTTTTAGTATTCCTGAAAATAATTTTAATAATTTAAATTAATAATTTAAATATTTTCATTTTTTAGCATTTTTAAAAGTAAATTCAATTTAATTTTTTAAACTAAAATAAAGCCAAATTTCAAATTTCTCTATATTATATTAGACTGCTAATACGGCCATATCTCATATGATAAAATGTAAAACAAGGGCAACCATTTATAACTGGACAGAATTTATGCCGGGTATCACAGAATTTAACATAACATAACTGTCGCTCTCGAAAGATGCAATTGTAATTTATATGAGTATTGCTTGTATATTTATTTTAATAATTGCTGGTTATTGCTTATATTTATTTAAATATTATATTTTAATATTTTATAACCACTTATGATCATTTTAATCACTATCTCGTAGAAATTTATATTTATTTTAATAAATGCCGGCAAAAATTGAAGTACGACATAATATGTATATTAATGTAATCTGTGTATGTAAATTCTGCCCAAATGTAAATGGTTATCCTGGCTTCAGCTGTTAGCAGCCTGGTATAATATATAAAATTCTTATAATATAAAAGTCTCTGCGCAGATTACCAATAAAAATTGATTGATATTATAATAATGTATATAATTAATAAATTTTTATAGTAATGCATAATTTATAATAAAATATAAAATTAATATGTGTATAACATTTATCATATTACATTTATCACATTACAAGTTATTTCATTAATTAATCATTTGGCTTTACATTAAGTTTAAAAACAATATCTACAACAAATTTTGTAATGGATGAGCTATAAGAAATTAGAGTAAGATAAGTGAATAAGATAAATGCACGTTATAAGAATAAATTAGCATTAGATGTAATTGATACAATTTTTAGTGTGTTCTTTATTTTTAACAAATTAAGTAAAATCTATACAAAAATAATCTTTTCTCTATCTTTTTTCTTTATAATTAGAATACTGCAATATATTTTCGCAATGGATGCGATATATTTCGAACAAATTTATTAAAAGTTATTTAATTTAATTATCTATTCTAGCTCATCCATTTTAAGGCAACGGATTTATTTACAATCTCTATGAATCCGTTACTTTAAAATTAAATAAAAGTTTTTGTCACTTACCGGAGCATTGATGTGCCACAGCGGAGTTGTCATTATCGAAGCTACGTTGTCTGTAACATACAAATATAAAATTCATTTATAACAAAGCTCAAAATACAATCAATATTTCAAAAAATTATTATTGTGCGGAATTTCATATCCGGTGTAAAATAATAAGCAGATATAAACACGTGGGATGATTTTATCAATTTTAAAATTATTTTTTAAATAGAAATTTTTATATTTATAAAAATCTTTCTCTCTAATTTTCTCTTTAAGAGGATGCCGGACCTTCCTTTTTTACCGATAAAATTTTGTGCACGGAATACTTTTTATTAGCTGCACAGAATAATAAATACTTTTCCACAATTAAATTACACATAGCAACAAATATGAGAGCGAACCATTTTATATTCAAAATGAAAAAAAAATAGAAAATTACAGTTTTCTTATCGGCTTCTGACATCAACTCGTAACAATATTAGCTGAATATAAAAGTTTTGCAGTTTATACGTACAAAATAAGAACGCACTCAACTCGGAATTTCTTAAAGAAATATAAATGAACAGTCAGAAATGCGTTTAGAAGCGTAATAAAAATAATTTCCGTGCACAAAAATTTCGTGCATATGTGTGTGTGCGAAATCGAGGCATGTGAATAAAACAGGCCCGTAGATTAGTTGCTCGATATCGAGACAGACGGCGCTAGAATCGGTTTATGTGACAAAGAGAGACAATCTCGCACCATCCTTCTCTTCCATTTCGCGTGTAATAGTATACGTCAGTATACATGTATGCGCACACTAAGGCATTATATTCTTGCGTTTTCTTTCTCGTATTGCGCGTCATAGATACTCGCTGTCGCGCGGCGCCGTAACAATCGTACGCGTAACAAGCTGCGTGAAAACAGCGTTACAACGTGTTACGTGGAAAATATTTTATGTAAGTTATACACAATATATATACACTTTTATATATATATTTTAATATATATATATATATATGTATATATATATATATATATATTAAAAAATATATATATATATATTTTTATTATAATATATTATTTTTTAATATATATATATATTTTTATATAATATATATTTTATATAATATATAATTTTATATAATATATAATTTTATAAATATATATATATTAAAAAATATTTATCTATATATATATATATATTAAAATATTTATTTCATCTATTCGTGAGCTGATTATAAATCCAGAGGCGATCTAATTCGTGTGCTGGTTTTAAAAAAACGAAACGATTTAATTCGTGTGCTGGTTATTCAAAAAAACCTAGAGGCAGTTATTCGTGGGCTGGTTGTTTTTAAAATATTTTATATCAGATGCGGTTTGCATGTGCGCTCTAGTTATTAAAATATTTATTTCAGAGGCGATATATTCGTGAGCTGATTATTCAAAAGAAAAAAACATCCAAAGGCGATTTAATTCGTGTGCTGATTTGAAAAAAAACCCAGAGGCGATTTAATTCGTGTGCTGGTTATTGAAAAGTATTTCAAAGGCGATTTAATTCGTGTGCTGATTATTCGAAAACTCTTCCAGAGGCGATTTAATTCGTGTGCTGGTTATTCGAAAAGTCTTCCAGAGGCGATTTAATTCGTGTTCGTTATTCAAAAAAAATCAGAGGCGATCTAATTTAATTTGTATGCTGGTTATTTAAAAAAAATTCGAGAAGCGATCTTAAAATTACTAAAAAATGTTTTACATCAGATACGATTTGCATGTACATTCTGGTAGCGAAATTTAAACGAAATTTAATTCAAGGATCATAAAGACGCTCCTCAACTAAAAGGCATATTTGATAAGAATAAAAATCCAGATGAGATGAATCATTGGACCGATTTTTACGCGTCATAAGAGATGATTCTTATTTTGAAAGCGTGCTATATTTCGATAATTATTATATAATTTCAGCATGTCACATAACGACAAAAGCTAACAAATTATTGGAGCAAATTATAGTGATTGCTGGCGATTTTTTGATGACACCAAGCTTCGAATGTACGATAGCCTACCCGGCTGTACATATGATAAATTGGTGCCTAAAAAATTACTTTCATCGCCGTTGCCTACAAATAATATAATATTTAAAAAAGCTTTAACAATAGCATATGATGTGAAATTTATGCTGCAGCTTTCGCTATACTATTATAAACTATAGCCTTAGAAGGAAATCCTTGTAAGGAAAAATATTTCAATAATGTATAAAATGTATGAAGCAACATGTTTTTTAAAATTATAGCAGAAAATTAATTACCTTTTCCAAAATGGTAAATTATTCATAGAAATAAAAAGTATACAAATTACAATATATTGATACAGTTAAAAATAAGCAGAATGTAAACAAAATGGTAATCATTATAATTAAAATATAAATTATTTAAAATATTAAACAATTTAAAGTTTATTCAAAATGAAAATATTATATTTAATAAAATAATTTAAAATATATAACAAAATAAAATATTATATTTAAATAAAATAATAATAAAAATGTTTAACATTTACCCAATTTCTTTTTCAGAAGTCGTTTGTTGTAGAGATGATGCTGCACTTTCATTGTTTATATTTTTTGTACAAAAATCAACAGTAGCTTTATTTGAGATTGTTAACGAACATTGTATTCCAACTTCATAAACATTTTTTAATATAGAATTTGTACAACTTGTTTTATCAAAAACAGATATTTGCCGATCAAAAGAACTATAAATGAATAAGTATATTAAATATAATATTCTAAAAAAAATATAATGTTTTAAGAAATTAAAAACACATACTTTTCATTTTGTATAATGTTCGCACTTAAGGACGTTCACAAGTTATAACCAAAAATATACGATTTGTCTGAATTTTGGATATGTTGTCGTTTGATGTAAAAAAAGAAGGTTCGAATTTTTTCAGAATTTTTTACCGTGTAGTTTGGCTAATATAAAAGGATAAAGTTGACATTTTAACACGGGCTCTTATGGCGATTTTAAAAAAGTTTATATCTTTGGACCCAGATATACGATTTTCAATTTTTTGGGTTTAAATCGTTGGTTTTTTTATAAAGAACAAATGTTATTAAGATGGGCATTGTTTACCGTGTAGTTTTGTAATAAATAACAAAATACTGTTTCCGAATTTGTGTATGTTGGTAGTGTGAATCGAACGTCATCTTTTGAGGTTAAAGCACGCCGTTCTCTCCCGTGTATCATATGGCCAGTATTCTGCTATGCAATGCTACCAACATTTGCTCGCTTACGAGTTTTCCCCCCGCTCCCCTGAAAAGCATACCCCGCAACGAAGGTTGGGAACGTCCTTAATTTTTCAAGTGTTGTTGATATTGATGCATCTTCTATAATCCTTAATGGAATTTTATTTTTTAAATCTTTATTTAAAGCAGTTAATCTATAGCTATTTCTCTCTCTGCTAGCATTATTATTTTCATTATGGATAGTTGAGTTGACTCGAGCAATTGAATTAGCAATTGAATTGGAATATTCAGCCACTGGCACAATAAGTCTAAACAAAAAGTGTGAATATTATTTTAAAATTAATATGCCAACAACTAGCAATAACACAAATTAGCACAAACATATTTATAATAGCACAAACAATTATGTATCTTCTTATTAATATTTACACAAATTGAGGGATCATTAGTGTTGATTTCTTTTAAAATTTGTTCATCGTTAAATAAATTCTCTGTCGGAACAGCGTGAAGCAAAAGATTTCTTACTGTCTTTGGAGAATAATCTCCATAATATTCGGGCTTTTCTTTGTAGCACGTTGGCAGAAAATGAACAGAACATATACGTGGTTACATTAAAAATATATTATCTATTAAAATTTTAATCTACACTCGTCAAAAAAATTATCGCAACACGCAATTAATATTAAAATTTCACCTAAATTCAAATAAGCGTATCTCCGCGAAAAATTATCACATTTGAAAAATTTTTTTTTTGTTTTAAAGGGTAAAGTCTCCACTTTAAGAAACTTTCATTAAATTTTGATTTCATTCTCTCTCCCTCTCTTCATCCCTTTAAAAGTAAGGACGTGTTTTTTTTTCAAAAAGTTGCAAAGTTTGACGAACTCTACGGGGTGTACTAAATTTTTTTCGTCAATATCATCATAACTATCATAAAATATGGACTTTTCTTTACAAGTTTAAAAAAAAATTGAAGCCCGTGCGATTTTCTTTCGCGGAGTGACGGCGTATCAAAATTATCTATGCATTTTTGTGCAACCGCCAACATTTGTATTAACCGATGGGCACCACGGGGACCACTCCACATAGCGTATCGCTGTCATTCCGGGAGGTAATAAAATTACGGGATTTGTGCGTTTATATGTGGATATTCCACCCCTAATTTTCGTTTAAACGAAGAATTTTTGTTTTCCGAATGAACAACAATATTTTTAATACTGTGAAGTTTCGTACGTACTGAAGTAAGTACTTACAGTACATAATTTCACAGTACTGAAGTAAGTACAATACATAACTTCACAGTGTATACTGTGGGAACTTCAGTATTGTGAAGTTATGTACTGTAAGAACTTCAGTACTGTGAAATTATGTACTGTAAGTACTTACTTCAGTACGTACGAAACTTCACAATATTAAAAATACTGTTGTTCATTCGGAAAACAAAAATTCTTCGTTTAAACGAAAATTAGGGGTGGAATATCCACATATAAACGCACAAATCCCGTAATTTTATTACCTCCCGGAATGACAGCGATACGCTATGTGGAGTGGTCCCCGTGGTGCCCATCGGTTAATACAAATGTTGGCGGTTGCACAAAAATGCATAGATAATTTTGATACGCCGTAACTCCGCGAAAGAAAATCGCACGGGCTTCAATTTTTTTTTTAAACTTGTAAAGAAAAGTCCATATTTTATGATAGTTATGATGATATTGACGAAAAAAATTTAGTACACCCCGTAGAGTTCGTCAAACTTTGCAATTTTTTGAAAAAAAAACACGTCCTTACTTTTAAAGGGATGAAGAGAGGGAGAGAGAATGAAATCAAAATTTAACGAAAGTTTCTTAAAGTGGAGACTTTACCCTTTAAAACAAAAAAAAAATTTTTCAAATGCGATAATTTTTCGCGGAGATACGCTTATTTGAATTTAGGTGAAATTTTAATATTAATTGCGTGTTGCGATAATTTTTTTGACGAGTGTATAATAAAGCTAAATTTATGTATTTACCAGTTTTGAGGTTAACCTCCTTGCCACAGGCTTTCATCCACTTTAATATGAATTCGGGATCTTTTGGAAAAGAATGAAACTTAATTTTCTTTCCTTTAACATTTTCGCTACGATTTTTGCAACTTTTAATGCTACATGCCACCATAATTTAATTAAAATGGCAAGGCACAAATTGACTTTATTTTTTCAATATGGAAGGCCACTTGTTCCAGCGCCATATGTGCGCAGAACGAGTCGAAATTTGGTCTGCTTGACGAGCAGACCTTGTTACTTATTCCACCATGGGCTGCACGTTATATTTGGCTTGTGATAATTATCATCTATTTTTTGTATGAAGTCATCATCTGATCTAAGTGGTGCATCAATTTGTGGAAAACACAATCGGGTTCCTATATATTCTCCTTCCGTTGTACACTTCGTACAACTTGAATACCCAGAATGCCCTTTTACACCCAAAACAAATGCTTTCGCTGGTGTATCACAAATCAAAGTTGCAATTCTACACTGTATGTTTCGACCATGAAGTAAGAGATAAGGAGATCGAACTTCATAGCGCGCGAGTAGAGAAAATGGTCCCGAAAAGTGGCACCTAATTGAGAGGGAGTCCGCTGAAAAGAATAGTTTCTCATGGATGGACGCCATTTGCAATTATTAACTTTACCCGGCCAGCCCGACTAAAGCAGTGTCAGTGTCAGTGTCAGTGTCATTGCGTCAATAGTTGCACCATCTGCCATATGAAAAATATCTTCTCGAAGAATGTTATCTTTCTGAAAATGTAATTCACAGATGCGACTTTTTTTGCTGAACTCATTGATGCCTCTTGCAGCAATTCCATTATCACACCAATTATTGAACATTTTTTCTGTGCAAGCTGTAAAAAGGCTTTTCTTCCTTGAAGAATCTTTCTTTCCTCCTTTGGTGGTACATCCGCGTATCCAACATGCCATTTTTATCATGTAAAATGCATAAAGCCACAGGTAAACAATTGAGATAAAGTCGAACTGGCCGGGTAAGGTTAATAATTGCAAATAGCGCCCAACCATAAGAAACTATTCTTTTCAGCGGATTCCCTCTCAATTAGGTGCCACTTTTCGGGACCACTTTTGTTTCATGGAGTTTGATCTCCTTATATTTACCCTTCATGGTTTCGACCGTTGACGAAAATTCCATTTGTACATATTTCTGTAGCTTCGTTAACAAAATCTTGTAAAAATTCATTGGCATCCATCGGTTTTTCATTGCCATGATAAATTCCAATTATAAATACGTTATCATATGGAAAAACTGAACTTAATATAGGCCAAAATTATTGTTGGGACGATTTTGATAATGGCAGCCCATCAATGTTCACAGCTATTTTAACGCAACTAATATTATCCTTTACGAATGTTAATATTTCTTTTATAGAATCTGATAGTCCAAAATGATAATATGATCCTGGTACAACTGTACGTATCTCTTGTTGTCTTGGTGTTTTTAAAAGCGATCGTGCATCTAATAATAAACTTGAAAAACAAGAGTGTTTCTTTAATTTCTGCAGCAATGCTTTTAAAGCAGTATGTGTAATTTGATGTTCAACAGCCCAGGTAGCAAGATTATGTTGCAAATTGCTACTTGTAATTTCAAATGTTATATCATTTGGTTCATTATAAGAAAAATTAACAGGAGATTCTTCTGAATCTGATATATCGTATTCATCTGATTGTCTGAGCGTGTTATCATTTTCACAATGTACAAGTATTTCATTATTTTCATTCGATTCCGTATTTTGTTCGATATCAATTTTAGAATTTGTTGTACAATCGTTGTTCAAATCTGTTGTACACTCATTATTCATATTAACACATGATGACGAGCTTTCGTCGGAACATAACAAAATATCAGAAATAATTTCAGATTCTTGTGCAGCTAATCTTTTTAAGTGCCGATTTGATACACACGATGAATCTTTTTTTTTACGTTTTCCATATGTTTCCATTTTAATAAATGTTTTATCTGTACAATATAGTTATGATTACAATATAGTTATAATTACAAACACAGACCAAAGAGTTTTAAATTTAACTCAAAATGATTTGATTCTTAAAAATTGCAAAAAGTTGTCTAATATAAAAAGTTTGTAATGAAGAAAAATTATCAATCGAAAATATTACATAAAAACAGAATCATGATAACATGGACACAAATTTTAAATAATATTTTAAATAAGATAAGATTGTTCGTGTTCCGGATCGGTTATAAAGTATCCGATGTGCGAGATAAGCAAGTGCAAGTAACAAAATATAATGAAAAATGTACTAATTATTGAAGAAACTAACTTTAATTAATATCTTTTCATAGTTTAATAATTTCTTTGAAATAAAATTCTTTTTTTACATTTGCACAATGTTTATCAAGTAATAACTTTTATTTTAAATTATAATATAAAAATATCAGCAAATTAGTATTGTGTTTTGATATTATAAAACATATTAAAATAAAAATTGTATATGTAATAAATATAAGATAAAATAGATAATATCAGATAAAATACAGATAAGATGTCATTTTATGAAAAAATTAAATAAATAACATTAAGAAAGTAATTACCTGAATCGGTGGAATCGGAGAATTCCTTTCCAATATGTTAAGACGTATAACACGTCTGTGAATTTACTACAGCAGGGCTGCTGTGTCAGTAATGCGAATGATAAGCTGCTCTTATAATCTATAAGCCTGTAAAAAAAAGAATACACCAATCATAAATACTTTTCTCATAAATTATTTAATGTGCAAACAGAAATAAAAAATACGTCTAAACATATTTTCAGAAATTGTTTTATTGTATTATTTTAATTTTATTGTATTATTATTTGTTAGAGAGTTAAATAAGTAACCTCTTAAAAAAATAATTACCTGAATCGATGGAATCGGAGAGTTCCTTTCCAATATGTTAAGACATATAACACGTCAGTGAATTTATTACAGCAGGGCTGCTGTGTCAGTAATGCGGACAATAAGCTGCTCTTCTAATCTATAAGCCTGTAAAAAAAAGGATACACCAATCATAAATACTTTTCTCATAAATTATTCAATGCGCAAACAGAAATAAAAAATACGTCTAAACATATTTTCAGAAATTGTTTTATTGTATTATTTTAATTTTATTGTATTATTATTTGTTAGAGAGTTAAATAAGTAACCTCTTAAAAAAATAATTACCTGAATCGATGAAATTGGAGAGTTCCTTTCCAATATGTTAAGACGTATAACACGTCTGTGAATTTATTAAAGCAGGCCTGCTGTGTCAGTAATGTGATCAATACGCTGCTCTTCTAATCTATAAGCCTGTAAAAAAAAGGATACACCAATCATAAATACTTTTCTCATAAATTATTCAATGCGCAAACAGAAATAAAAAATACGTCTAAACATATTTTCAGAAATTGTTTTATTGTATTATTTTAATTTTATTGTATTATTATTTGTTAGAGAGTTAAATAAGTAACCTCTTAAAAAAATAATTACCTGAATCGATGAAATTGGAGAGTTCCTTTCCAATATGTTAAGACGTATAACACGTCTGTGAATTTATTAAAGCAGGCCTGCTGTGTCAGTAATGTGATCAATACGCTGCTCTTATAATCTATTAGCCTGTAAAAAAACAATACACCAATCATAAATACTTTTCTCATAAATTATTCAATGTACAAATAGAAATAAAAAATATGTCTAAACATATTTTCAGAAATTGTTTTATTGTTATTATTATTTGTTAGAAAGTTTAATAAGTAACCTCTTAAAAAAATAATTACCTGAATCGGTCGAATCGGAGAGTTCCTTTCCAATATGTTAAGACGACACAGCAGCCCTGCTGTAATAAATTCACTGACGTGTTATACGTCTTAACATATTGGAAAGGAACTCTCCGATTCGACCGATTCAGGTAATTATTTTTTTAAGAGGTTACTTATTAAACTTTCTAACAAATAATAATAACAATAAAACAATTTCTGAAAATATGTTTAGACGTATTTTTTATTTCTGTTTGCACATTGAATAATTTATGAGAAAAGTATTTATGATTGGTGTATTCTTTTTTTTACAGGCTTATAGATTAGAAGAGTAGCTTATTGTCCGCATTATTGACACAGCAGCCCTGCTGTAATAAATTCACTGACGTGTTTGTTGGATATATATTACATTTGTATTTTATTGTAAGTAAAATAGTGCGTATGCTGTCATCTATGATGATGCTAAGGAAGAGAGAGTACACGGCGCAACGCGGAAAAAAAATCAGTTAGTCGTAATCTACAAGCGTATCCCGAATGTTATAATAAATATCCAGTTAATACAAATTGTGTGATTCATTTATTAAATAAAGAAGCTTATTTAACAGTGTTATACGTCTTAACATATTGGAAAGGAACTCTCCGATTCGACCGATTCAGGTAATTATTTTTTTAAGAGGTTATTTATTAAACTTTCTAACAAATAATAATACAATAAAATTAAAATAATACAATAAAACAATTTCTGAAAATATGTTTAGACGTATTTTTTATTTCTGTTTGCACATTGAATAATTTATGAGAAAAGTATTTATGATTGGTGTATTCTTTCTTTTACAGGCTTATAGATTAGAAGAGTACCTTATTGTCCGCATTATTGATCAATAATGCGGACAATAAGCTGCTCTTCTAATCTATAAGCCTGTAAAACTTCGCGACTTCAGGACGCGCTCTGTTATTATTATTTTAAAATTTAATTTTATTTATTTTCTAACGACATCCCGAACATTGAAAAGGATCTTGAAAAGATTGAAACGTACGTATGTATTATTTTCTTTTTTCGAATCAATTTTTTCAGACATATTTTTGTATTTCTATACCTAACTGATTATTAATATATTATGTCTCTTACTTAGAGTCTTTATTATTATTTCTATTTTCTTTATGCTCTAACATCCTGCGCCACGGTATTTTGGCCTCCTTTTTATTGCGTTTCAATAATAGTTTTTATTAAACAATTTTTATTAAATAATGAACACAGCAACTTAAGAAAAATTAATTAAATATATACACTTTGAATTAAGTTATCCTCAAAAAAAGATGATATATTTTTGACCGGTACTGTATATAAAAGAATATTTATTTTTATACATATTTAAATTCCAGTCACATATGTGTGTGTGTGTGTGTGTGTGTGTGTGTGTGTGTGTGTGTGTGTGTGTGTGTGTGTGTGTTATATACATATATATATATATATATATATATATATAATGTTGTAACTAACAGTTATATAATTGTTACTTGGTATTTGCTGGGATACAAACTTACATTGCTGTAATTATAACTATAAAAGGTTCTCCACATATATAATTTTATATATCGCGCTTTACAGCTGATTTTTATCTTCCATTCATTTAGTATGTATTCGCCAGAAGGACTATCACTCTTGGGTAGCAGAGTCCGCATCGATGGAATTTTTAAAATTACGCCGGTGGGTGCTGGGACTGCCACTCTTGGGTAGCAGAGTCCGCATCGGTGGAACTTTTAAAACTACGCCGGTGGATGCTGAGACTGTCACTCTTGGGTAGCAGAGTCCGCATCGGTGGAACTGTTAAAACTACGCCGGTGGGTGCTGGGACTGTCACTCTTGGGTAGCAGAGTCCGCATCGGTGGAACTTTTAAAACTACGCCGGTGGGTGCTGGGACTGTCACTCTTGGGTAGCAGAGTCCGCACCGGTGGAACTGTTAAAACTACGCCGGTGGGTGCTGGGACTGCCACTCTTGGGTAGCAGAGTCCGCATCGGTGGAACTTTCAAAACTACGCCGGTGGGTGCTGGGACTGTCACTCTTGGGTAGCAGAGTCCGCATCGGTGGAACTTTGAAAACTACGCCAGTGGGTGCTGGGACCGTCACTCTTGGGTAGCAGAGTCCGCATCGGTGGAACTTTTAAAACTACGCCGGGGGGTGCTGGGACTGCCACTCTTGGATGGCAGAGTCCGCACCGGTGGAACTGTTAAAACTACGCCCGGTGGGTGCTGGGACTGCCACTCTTGGGTAGCAGAGTCCGCATCGGTGGAACTTTTAAAACTACGCCGGTGGATGCTGAGACTGTCACTCTTGGGTAGCAGAGTCCGCATCGGTGGAACTTTTAAAACTACGCCGGTGGGTGCTGGGACTGTCACTCTTGGGTAGCAGAGTCCGCATCGGTGGAACTTTTAAAACTACGCCGGTGGGTGCTGGGACTGTCACTCTTGGGTAGCAGAGTCCGCACCGGTGGAACTGTTAAAACTACGCCGGTGGGTGCTGGGACTGTCACTCTTGGGTAGCAGAGTCCGCATCGGTGGAACTTTCAAAACTACGCCGGTGGGTGCTGGGACTGTCACTCTTGGGTAGTAGAGTCCGCATCGGTGGAACTTTTAAAACTACGCCAGTAGGTGTTGGGACCGTCACTCTTGGGTAGCAGAGTCCGCATCGGTGGAACTTTTAAAACTACGCCGGTGGGTGCTGGGACTGCCACTCTGGGATGGCAGAGTCCGCACCGGTGGAACTGTTAAAACTACGCCCGGTGGGTGCTGGGACTGCCACTCTTGGGTAGCAGAGTCCGCATCGGTGGAACTTTTAAAACTACGCCCGTGGCTGCTGGGACTGCCACTCTTGGGCAGAGTCCGCACCGGTGGAACTTTTAAAACTACGCAGGTGGATGCTGGGACTGTCACTCTTGGGTGACAGAGTCCGCACCGGTGGGATTCTCTTAAATCGAAATTATAATAGTAATTATATATATCATATAATTTTATATTTATTTATAACCATTATAAATAAATATATATATATATATATATATATATATATATATAGAATGGTTATAAATAAATATAAAGCTTATGATTTTCGTCATCGCTTAATTCTATACTTGTCAACATATTTTCCATATTTTGAATAATTAATTGTGCTGAGAGGAATATCATCTTTCTTTTATTCGTAAATTGCGAGATCTCAGAGTATATATCATCAGTTTTAGTATTTTATGAAATGTTTTAGTCTTATATATATAATGTTTTAGTCTTATATATATAATTTTTATAACAAAACGCAATAAAAAGGAAGGCTAAAAGACCGTAGCGCAGGATGTTAGAGCGTAAAGAAAATAGAAATAATAATAAAGACTCTAAGTAAGAGACATAATATATTAATAATCAGTTAGGTATAAAAATACAAAAATATGTCTGAAAAAATTGATTCGATTGAAAAAGAAAATAATACATACGTACGTTTCGATCTTTTCAAGATCCTTTTCAATGTTCGGGATGTCGTTAGAAAATAAATAAAATAAAATTTTAAAATAACAATAACAGAGCGCGATTAAACAAGGACAAGCGCAATAGGAAACGGATTGAGACATGGTTTTATCTTGGTTTATCTCGATTCTCTGTTTTCCATCTTTGCATCCACCTCGTTCATCGATTAAAGGACTCAATTTGTTTCTGCCGGCTCTTCTGTGAATCTTCTATCCAGAGACACTCCCAAATTTTTTACAAATTTTTGACCAAGCTCAATTTTATCTTTACGACTTCAGGACTTATTTAAAAATTTGGGGACTTTTTTCATCGGAAGATCATCACGCAATACTTTGTTTAAATTTCTCACGTATGCGGTTTTATTGCGTCTTTTCTGATGAAGAGGTGAGCGTTAGCCTTTTTTCAGAAAATTTAGCTTATGGCCAGGCATTATTAGTTTTTTGTTTCTAACTGTCTATGCGCTTTCTGCCTTAAAAAATTCATTCTTCATATCAATTATTTGCGTTTTTATATTTTGCGTCTGTTAGTACTGTACACAATGTCTATCCGTTTTCTATCGCGCTTGTCCTTGTTCAATCGCGCTCTGTTATTATTATTTTAAAATTTTATTTTATTTGTTTTCTAACGACATCTCGAACATTGAAAAGGATCTTGAAAAGATTGAAACGTACGTATGTATTTTATATATATATATATATATATATATATATATATATATATATATATATATATATATATATATATATATATATATGTATTATATAAATAAAAATTTGTAATGATTGTATTCAACATAATATATTGTAAAGTCATATCTAAATATGTATATTTAGATTTTATTATATCTAAATACAATATCTTATCTTGAATACAGTCATTACAAACTTTTATTTATATCAAAATTTTTTATTTTATGTTTTTATAAACTTTTAAGATTCATCTATCAAAAATTATTTCTTCCAATGATTTTATTTAAAATAATATATTGTAAAGTTATATCTAAATATATATATTTTTATGAGAGATATAGATATGACTTTATAATATGTTATCTTGAATAAAATCACTGCAAACTTTTATTTCTCTAACAGCACAGGTAGATTCTGAGAATGTTCGGAGGATATTACATAAGTATATTGCGTATATTTTCAGAACATACAATATACGTACTACGACATACTCAGTACATACCATGGTGTAATTAACGTGTGCTGTTGCGCACAGTCATGGTTAGCAAATCAGCGTTATGGAACAAGTGACCAGCCATATTGATGTATTAGCCAATCAATGTTTTGCCGCTAAGTCCGCGGTAATTGAAAGGATAATTAATAATTGAAAAATATCGTCAATTTAAAAATTAAAAATGATGCAAATTTTTAGTTAATAATAATGTTAACATATTATGAAGTCACTTAAGTATTTTAAAAAATAAAGATAAAGATAAATAAGTAAATCAATTATAAATGTTTTGTCACAGAATTTATTAGAAAAAATGTAACAAAATATTAACGTACAAATTTTAAAATTTTGTTTTTCTTATATTTATCATTAATATTAAAAATAATTTTTTTATTAATTTCTCTTAATCTAATATAAGTACGTGTGCGAACCAGGCACAATATTATTTCTTTGGATATAATATTATCATTTATTTTTTGCTTGACTAGGTTAGTGACTTTTTCAAATATAAATGTTTCTTTACTCAAACCAGAGTCACCATGAAAAAGAACGAACTCTTTTTCCATAATGTTCGCTACATTAATTAAATCCTTACTAGGATAAATAAGATAACCATCAGAAAGAAAATGAATCCAATCAAGATGGTCATTATCGAGTTCTAATCTTCTTGTCTCATCACCTAAGAAAGGATATTTTATTTTAAATTTATGAGCAACGTAACCAGCGATATACTTTAAACCTTCAGCCTCAATAATTTCTTGTATAACGGTTTCTTCATTTTTTGTAATATCTAAAATTAAGGGATACCAGAAAAACAATAACATTAAAGGTCTTTTAAAGAAATATATAATACCTTTTAAACATTCTCCTAAGAAAGTATTGTTGCAATATTTATAAAAATAAGTATTGCAGCAATATAATGTCGTGTACCTTATTAAATATCGATTGGTTTTATATACATACATAAAAAACTATAGAAGTGAAACGGGAAAAAACAATCAAACTAAATATGAAAAAATAATTAATTTTGTGATTATATATTTTTGTTACAAATTTAAGTTAAATGGATTAAAGAATAAATAAATAAATTTCAATATATTTATATTCTTCAAAATATTTATTAATTCCTTCCGTTTGAAATGACAAACAGTAATATAAAGTTTCATACTTACATATCGCAATCACAGAAATCTAAGGATGTTTGATATATTTATTATGAGATTATTATTTATTATGAGAATTGAATAACAAAATTTATTACGAAAAACTGTAAAAAAATAAGAAAAATATACAAAAAATTAACAAAATATTTGTAAGAAATATGCAATCATAAAAGTTCAAATTATGTGAAAATAGTGTAGTCATTAACATTACAGTCGCATAAACTGTATGTGCAAGAAATCGAGTAATATGATTCTTTGTAAAGTATATCAAATTCATAATTTTTTTCACAGAAATTATTTACTCGTGATATAAGTTTATGAGGCTATTAATCTGTGACTACAAAACTTTATAATAACTTTAATAAAAATTTAATATTCACCATATGTTCTTATTAATAAATAAATCAAATATTTTTGAAAAAATTTTTGCGTCTTCTAACTATAATTATTTAGACTTGCGCATTTTTTTTTAAATATTTAGTTTTTCTATATATTTCTTCTTTATTTGTACTAATGATTGTTTACTTTGTTAAAAAGTTTAAATGGTAAATAGTGAAATTTGAAACAGTTTCACACATACACACACAAGTACTTTTTCTTTTTTTAATAGTAAAATATCAAATACTAAATACAAGATCTCCATTTTAATAAATTACAAAATAAAATAAACTATAGTTTATTTTAAAATTCATTGTGATAGAAAGAAAATACTAAATTTTTGTAATTGTTAATATACAGTAATCACAGATTATTGGCTTTAACTCATCTGTACAGTACGCAACGGTTCGTTCCGTTTCCCTAGCGAGGGTTGGTAATATCTATCCTTTACTAATATATAAGAATCCTATGCATTAGCAAACAATAGATATATTACTAACCTTTGCTAGGGAAACGGAATGAATTATTGAAGGGCAGTGTACATACCTATATCACTTTAATTCATACATACATACCTATATCATTTTCAAACTCATTCACGTCATTATTTATAAAATCTTCATTCTGAAATGCATTAGCTAATTTGTTGAATTCTTCATCAACTGCTGGATTAAGATATTTTTCTTGGCCTGCATCAAAAGCTGATGCTATTAACGGATCTTCGGTATCATTGAAATTAATCAAATTACTTTCATCCCCATCAACTTCAGTATTTACTGCATTAGAAAGCACATCAAATGCGTGCTTACCTAATAAATACCAACGTAATCTGTATCGAAGGTTTAGAGCAGAAGGTTGATTATTTGCTGCTCCCATTGCTCGGAGAAAAGAAAATAAATTTTCTAAACAATCTTGCGTAAGTCTATTTGTCAAAATATAAGTCAATTTGAAGTCATTTGTTCTATATTTTTGTTGAAGATAAGGTAGCAACTGTTGAAGAGAAGTATTATTTAATATGACACCTTTTTGAAAAGGTAATAAATTCTTGTGACCACCAACTCTCATTTTATACTTGAAATTAGTCATTGTATTCAATAAATCATTTTGATAATCTAAATTAAGTCCATAAGGTTTCTTTTTAGGATCCGTTTCATGTATACTTTTGCTATTGAATGCGTCAAACCAATTGTTCACAAGTTGAAAAGTTTCAGCGGTTTCTTCCCAAGCTTCTTCATTGTAAAGAAAACCTTGCTCTCCACACCATCTAATAGCTCGAGCTGTTGTTTGGGAAAAAAGTTTTGCAGCCGTTGATACTTTTTGTCTTCCTTGACCAACAACATTTAGATCAACTTCAGTTATTTTAAACATAACTTTCAAATCTCTGCAATTTATTGACAATATTCGTTCTATACATGTTTTGCTGATATGTTTATCGTTTATCAAAAACCCGTTATCCAAATAATGGTTTCTAATAAGTTTGAGCAAATGAGGTCCATCAGCAAAAACAAATACTTTAAGATTATTGTTACTTGGATGTGTAAAATAACATTTTTGTTCTTTGTCGATTCCAACATTCATATCTTTCCAAGTTTTACTGTTAGATGGACCTAAATCCGTGGTTACTGCGACTACAGTATAACCCATATCATATAATTTTTTAATGACTTCATTAACGATAGACGAATTGAGAGCTTGATCGTAACTATAATAAATTGTTTGCTTCCACTTGCCAAATAAGCCACGAGCAATGCCAATCTGACATGTTTTGTGAGGACCTACTACTTGCTCAGCTTTTCTGTCAATCTCAACTTTCTGTGATATATAAATTTCATCAAAACAGACAACAACAATCTTTTCAAAAGTGAATTTGCTTTGCGTTTCATGAGAATCAAACTTTCCATTAAAATACCTTCGGTCAAATCTAAACGAGAAGCCCAATTACGGAGTGTAGATAATCCGGGTAAGGGATAGTTATTTTTTTTAAGATATCTATAAGCTTTCGGGCTCACACTTCTCAACGCAATGGCTGAAGCGATCCCAGGTAGAACATGAAACTCATGACATCATTATGACGTCACCTAAAAGTCATTTTAGAAAAATCATAATGATCTCATTTGATATACTTTTGGCAATGTTTTGGTGACTTATTTCTGATATTATATTGACTTTAATATGACCTCCAAAGAGAAGAATATTATGTAAAATTGAATAATATATATTTGTGACTTTATTATATATAATAAAATTAATATTAATAAAATTAATATTAATAAAATTAATATTAATATTAATAATATTAATATTAATGAAATTATTTATATTACAAATTATACATATTATTATAAGTAATATTACAAGTAGTATATTAATTGTTATTATTATAAATAAACAGTATTGCACAAAATAGCACTTTAAGAGATCATATGTTAATAATGTAAAAATAAATGAATTCTCTAATATAATATCTTCTAATTGGAAAGCAATACAAATAACTTTCAATAAAACAAAAAGCTTTGAAAATAAAAATCCTAACGCAAAAAAACATACAATATTATAATAATAAAAGTACATTATATTAATATAAAAATAAACAAATTTTCTAATTAATTCTTTTTTAACTGTAAGATAAAAGTACCAATGCTTATATGCGGATATCTAAACTTTTAATATGGTATATATATGTGTATATATATATATATACACACACACACACACACACACACATATATATATATATATATATATATATATATATATATATATATATAAATGTACAACATATAGTTTATAGTTGAAGGATTAGATATTTGCATTTTAAAAAACGAAAAAAATACGAATCTCCAAATATAGGTCTAAGCATTGGTACTTTAAACTTAATATAAATTGAAAAAAAAACTGCATAACAGAAAATAAAACTTTACATCTCGAAAATAAACTTTCAAAATAAAAATTCTGACACTGAAGCGCAATTATAGTTAGTCGTAACATAAGACATTTCTGTAAAGTAGAGAATATTTTGAAAATGTCAGATTCTAATTTCAGTCATTAAAAAATCCGACACAACTAGATTTTTCGCTGGTTACTTGTGTGGAACCATCGTGATATTTTCCTTTCCGCTTGAATTAAATTACTTTCAGGGAATATCTTTAAAACAGCAACTATGTATTGTATAAAATAGACATCAGGGTGTTATTTTAAAAAAATATTATTTGAGAAGCTAAATTTAAACTTACAATTGATTGCTTCATGAAGTTTAGTATTTTGAAATTTGAGCTTTACTAAACCTGACCCTGCATAATTTATCATGCGAGCCAAAGAATTCGTAATAAGTTTAGGTAGAATATGGCCGACAGCTGTATATTCATCAGTCTGTTCATCGACTTTCATCAGTGTACAAAAATAATCTACATATAAAAAAAAATTAATTTTAGATAACAAACTTTAGTTAACACATTACTATGAATAGTGAAACTTCTACTTACTACAGGGTAAAAATTATCATCAGATATAAGAAACTTTTAAAATTCAGAGAAGGCATTTTCATCATTTAAAGGGAGTGAAGGGAGTCCTTTCGGTTTAATAATTTTTTCTTCTGGGGCTAACGTGCGATGAATTTTATGAAGCATCAAAATTACATGTTCTATTTTACCATTCAATTCCTCTTGCCTATCCACTAAAATTTGAAGGACAGCAGCAACATGAGGATCTAAAATAAAGTGACATATAATAAATAATAATTTCCAAGTTAAATAAAAATTAATAAAGAAATATTGAAATTGAAGATTATTCATTCATATACATAAAATTATGCGTTGATGGTCAATAAAATCATAGACTTTAATCAAGAAACAATCAACAACTTACCTAATTGTATGTGTACATTTTTCATCAATGACGGCAAAGAAGCTAAAACAGTTAAGTCAAAAAATATTAGTCCAATTAATCATGGAAATGAACTTAACACAAAACAAAAAATTTGTTACAGCCGAAAAATAACATATAACCTTACATTTATGACTTGGCTGAGAAGTCACAGATTTAAAGGATATAGAAGTATCTTTTGTAGTAGAAGCTTTACTAAGAGACATTTTTTCGAAAGACGAGGACGACGTTCCATGTATTGATAATTTCTTTCGTAGGGGTGAAGCATTAAAATATATTGGATTGTTATACAGGGTTTGTCAAAAGTGTGGAAACCCCTAAATATCTCACAAACGGTGCATTTTAGAAAAAAATGTTTCAGGCAAAAGTTGTTTGGTTTCGAGGGGGCCATAAGACGGTACCATTAGTTTGACCTTGAAGAGTCATTTGAAGGTCACGTGAAGGTCACTTCAATTTTTTTAAATGGAACACCCTATATATTTTTGCAAATTCTTGTAGCTTATCTTGATAGCTTTCCAAAACACTATAATTAAGTACCTTTTCGTTAAGTACTTTTTGAGTTATGAGGCTTGAAATAATTTCTTAATTTTACATAAACCGTAAAATATCTTGTGAAATATTTATTTTTCGATTATCTTACCTTAATACTTTTACGTACAAAATAATGAGAGGAATCAATTGGTGTAAAGAAAACACATAGTTGTTTTGAAGAAAAAATATGTAATTTGCAATTAACAATTCCATATTTTTTCTTAAAAACAACTATGTGTTTTCTTTACACCAATTGATTCCTCTCATTATTTTGTACGTAAAAGTATTAAGGCAAGATAATCGAAAAATGAATATTTTACAAGATATTTTACAGTTTATGTAAAATTAAGAAATGAATTCAAGCCTTATAACTCGGAAAGTATTGAATGAAAACTAACTTTATTATAGTGTTTCGGAAAGCTATCGAGATAAGCTACAAGAATTTGCAAAAATATATAGGGTATTCCATTTAAAAAAATTGAAGTGACCTTCACGTGACCTTCAAATGACTCTTCAAGGTCAAACTAATGGTACCGTCTTATGGCCCCCTCGAAACCAAACAACTTTTGCCTGAAACATTTTTTTCTAAAATGCACCGTTTGTGAGATATTTAGGGGTTTCCACACTTTTGACAAACCCTGTATACTGTAACAAATAATCAATTAAAAGCAAAAATTTCATCGTAAGATGAGCAATGAATATGATATGCTGTTTAAACACTAATTATATCATGCATATAAGTTAAAAAATTAATTGTAAGTAAGCAATACGACATAGATACATACAGTTTGAACAGAATTGTGAAGTTGCAGCTTTTGTAGTTGAAGTTTTTACTGTTGGAGAAACCTTGTCCAAAACTTCAGATAAAGTATCTTGACATTTAATTTCAGAGAAAAATTAAGTTTTTTATAAAACAGCTAATAAATATTCATAAAATATTATTTTTACCCTTACCTTTTATGGGGGTTGAGGTCATTTTATAGGATGGTGACTTATTGCGATTAGGCGACAACTCAGATATATGTATTTCTAGCCGCCGTAAAAGAAATTAATAATAATGAAATTTTTTAATATAAACAAAAAATGTAATACGTGAAAAGTAAAAGTTTCTTAAAATAAAAAAAAACATGAAACTTGCTGTTGCAAGAAAAATTTGAAAGCAAGCTTTACTTTGGAACCTCTGTTGATTTATTTTTACTTTAGGATTATATGTACAAAGAAGTAAAACCTTGCCATATTAACATAAAACTCCTAATATATAAAAAAAGTATGTATATACAACTTGTGTAAAATAAAACCCCCAAAGCCGTTTCCTACCA
Source organism: Camponotus pennsylvanicus (assembly GCA_023638675.1). NCBI lineage: Eukaryota > Metazoa > Arthropoda > Insecta > Hymenoptera > Formicidae > Camponotus > Camponotus pennsylvanicus. Next base: position 604 of record JALHBL010001157.1, on the reverse strand, counting down.
CCCACCCCCATAAAGCACCCCTACCCCCGCCGCCATCAGAGGGATTATCAATTACAGAGGTCTCAGAATCTTCATATCTTACAGGCTTGCGTGTCTTTCTTCTACATTTTTCTATATCAGTTTCTCCAGCAGCTGTATCAATAGCACTCTCTTCTTCAGCTTTAATACTTGCTTTACGTGCTTTTACATAAGAATCTGAAAAGGTAATTTACTATTTATAAAAAAATTTAACTAACAAATCTTACTTTAATAGTAATAAAATTAATTAATCACATATATATAAAAGATTTGAAATAAACTATTCATGAATATATTTGGAAAAATATTTTTAATGCATTTAATACTATTATTTTAAAATTGATAATATTTTTTAATTGAAAAATGTACAAATATAGATAAAAAATATATGGATATAGAAAGATTACAATCTTTTTTATATAAACTTATTCTATTGAGTAAACAAATAAATATAACAATGTAATATATAGCTTTAATTTATTGTAATTTTTAAAAATTATTTTATTTTATTAAATACTAGAAATGCATTATTAGTTTCTTATTATTGCATAAAACATTTACTATATTCATGCATAATTTCTATTTG